>PITA01001565.1:0-190092 GCA_004023965.1 Spilogale gracilis | reverse complement strand
CCTTCCTTCCTTCCTTCTTTCTTTTTTTCTTTCTTTCTTTTTCTTTCTTGACAGAGAGCCCAAGCAGGGGGAGAGGCAGAGGGAGACGGAAAAACAGGCTCTGAACTGAGTAGGCAGCCCAACACCGGACTTGATCCCAGGACCCTGCAATCATGATCTAAGCTAAAGGCAGATGCTTAACTGACTGAGCCACCCAGGAGTCCCTATTTTTGTTTTTTTCATTGTTCTTGTTTTGTTTTGTTGTTATTTGTCTCTTCAGAATATTTTCCACTCTTGACTGAAAATTTCAGGTTCAGAACTTCAGATTTCTGGTTCCTTGGACTGTCTGGGATTGCCTTTTCATAATGCTTCTGTTAGACTCTTCAAACTCCTCTCTGAATCCAGGCTTCTACGGAAGGTTTCTGTCTCATGTTCTTTTCACTTATTTCTGTGCGAATGCTTTCTAACTATTTATCTCTGGCCTTTCCTTGAGGTCATCCAGCTGTTAAAATGTGTCTTCACATTGTTCCACAAACTCACCACATCTCATATGTTAACATACTGAATCTTCTTCCCAAGACACTTGGTACCTCAGATCTCACCTTCAGCATACTACTCAATGCCCCCCTCTCTTGTTATCTATCATGCCACTCATTTTAGTGAAATCTTAGTGGGCTTCCTTGAATATATCTCTCATGTCCACCATCTATCTGTAATTGTTCTGGTATGTTACATTTATGGTTAGTCTTTTTTTTTTTTTTTAAGATTTTATTTATTTGAGACAGAGGCAGTGAGAGAGAGCATGAGAGGAGAGAAGGTCCGAGGGAGAAGCAGACTCCTCATGGAGCTGGGAACCTGATGTGGGACTCGATCCTAGGACTCCAAGATCATGACCTGAGCCGAAGGCAGTTGCTTAACCAACTGAGCCACCCAGGCACCCTGTGATTAGTCTTAATCATTATAATCGTACTCCACTTTTCTCTAATTTATCCTACACATTGCTGCTAAGTAATAAGACCACTAAAACATAGCTCAGGTGACATCTCTTATCTGCTTGATGGTTTTCAAAGGCTACTAGGATTTTTTTTTTTTTTAGATTTTCTTAATTTGAGAAAGAGACAGAACATGAGAACATAGAGGGGTAGAGGGAGAAGCAGACTCCCCACTGAGCAGGGAGCCCAAATGGGAGGGAGCTCAATTCCAGGATTCCGGGATCACGACCCAAAGGCAGGACCTTAACTGATGGAGCCATCCAGGTGCCACTCATTGGCTACCAGAAAATCTAATTTAAATCAAACAAAAGCAGCTAAATGATTATTTCTTGAGAACTGAAAAACACCATGCATATCCCTAAGGCCAGGAATAGATAGGCAATAAAACATGCCCAGTGTCCTTATCCTAACATTCAAAGACCTTCTAATTTTCATTTCAACCAGCACTTTTGTCAGTTTTATTGCCCACAGATAATTTTCCAAGCACACTTTGCAATAAGTGCATTGAGGTCATTTTTCCCAGAGCTTGCCCAAGTTTGCAGTTTTCTAGGATTTTTGTTACTACCAGGAATGATGGTAATATTCACCAAAAGTGTAAAAATTATGTGTATCTTATAGAGTGCTTCATATAGGAGCTTCTGTCTAGCATTTTGCACACAAGATGGCATTGTACCTCACAGAAGTTCTGTGAAGTTGGATTTATGTCCATTTTATAGATAAGGATATGGACGCTCAGAGGTGTTACATGACATGTTTTGGTCACACAAATAGTAAAAGCGAGCCTGTCTGACACAGAGAAAAGCCTTACACTTCCTACTTTGATATGCTACCTTCTCTTCTGCCCTCCTTTCCAGCTTTACGTTATATATATATATATATGTATATATATATTCATCATATATAATTCACTCATATAAATCATATATATGATTTATTCCTCTTATAACTTTATTATAGATCTTTGCTTCCTCCAAGTTTGAAGTTATGAGTCCTTATCATCTCAAGATTTTACAATGTAAACATTTTTGTCACTTAGCTTACATTCTAGTCATTTGTGCACAGGCTGCTGTCTGTATAGCATGGTAACTAACAATTTGAGGACAGAAATTATGCCTCGTGTATCTCAAAGTTCATCTTTACACAAGAAGATTGTCAATATAAGATAACCAGATGTGCAAATGCATACTTCTGGCTTACTAAGAGCATACTTTAGAAAATTTAGTTTACAAAAAAGTAAAAAGCAGTCTTAACTGCTTTTGTTCAAAAGTAATTCTTGATTGTAAGTACTAGTGCCTCCTGTAAATTTCAGGGACTGTGGTTCTCAATGAGATAGAAAGAGAAGTCAGGAAGATTCCTGAGAAGTTATCTTGGAGGAACAGGGATAATTTTAGAAAATGCTACTCCATTTCATTTCTATTATTTATCTTTTATCCTAATATTAACTTTATGTTTATGTTTATAATGAAGGCTATTTATAGGAGGGCATACTTGTTTAACACTGAAGGATCATGTGTTAAATGTGATTGGGTGACACCTTTTCCTTTTTGTCATTTGTGTTGCATAGGAGGGATTTTTTTTTAAGATATTTTATTTATTTGACAGAAAGAAACACAGCAAGAGAGGGAACGCAAGCATGGGGAGTGAGAAAGGGAGAAACAGGTTTGCTGCTGAGCAGGGAGCCCAATGTGGGACTCCATCCGGGATCCCAGATAATGATTTGAACTGATGGCAGATGTTTAACATTACTGAGCCACCCAGGCACCCCAGGAAAAATATTTTTTAAATATATAAAATAATATCTGCATTTAACAGAAATAATTTTGTCTTATAAGTCAGAAAGAAAGAGAAAAAGAAAGTGAAGGAAGGGAGGAGGGAGGGAGGGAAGGAAAGAGAAAAGGAGGAAGGGAAGAAGGAAGGAAAGAGAGGGAGGAATGAAAGAAGGAAGGAAGGGCGGGACAGAGGAAAAAGTGGGTGGACCATTTCTCATAGGATTATATTTTGCTTAGGTGACAATCATAAAACAGTGTCTTCACTATGTAAATGTGTTAATTTAAGAATAGACTGCATTATCTTACTGAGTTTTAGCATGCACTCTCAGCATCTATTAAAGTTCAACCTCCACCTTGCCCTTTTCCCCTTCTAATTGGCAGTGGGCAAATAATTTCTGGTCAAGATCAAGAGCTCATCTGCCCATCTAACCCTGAACATCAATCCAACAGAAGAGCAGATCCCATTAGCATCAGACTCGCAACTAATAAATGCAAAGTTCCAGTGAAGAGCAATACTGCACTTTGGCTCTTCTATCAATCTCTGGCACCTCAGAAACTAAGTGTGATGAACAGTAGGTCACCACCTATAGCTTTCATAAAATGTCCCAGTAGGGATAGCATATTATACATACAAAATGGTAATGTCAGGTCATTATATCAGACATTTTTTAAAGTCAGTGTCACTGCATGTCTAATTCTTCTAGTAAGTCAAGATGCATACATATAATGACTGCTTATATTACCTTTATAATACCTCATTTAACGCTATTCCCTGGGTGGCATATAATACTGCCATCATCCGAGGAGAGATGATGGCATACCCCTCAAAACAGATGACATCATCCCTAGATAATATGAAGCTTACCAGTTCTAAGATTAATTTGCAGAATCATGTATTCTGAAGGTGTATGAATGAATTTGAAGTTTCAGAGTGCATGGAAATTGTGAAAGACATGAATATTGCTCAACTTTTGGTCCTAAGGGAAGAAAAATTAGATTATAGTTAATGTTCTGTAGTTGGGAATACATTAAAGTCACCCTTGGATTTCTTTTTTGGATACAGTTTCTCCCACAATACTTTTCCATTTAATTATTTCTTTCTTACCTACTTTCCTCTTTCATTTATTTCTTACATCTTTCTCCCTTTTTGTAGTATCCCCTTTACATGTGCTTATTTGAAAAAGCACAATATAGTTGCTTTTGATAAGCTCAGAAAGAATCTTTATGGAGTGTTATGAATATGCAGTACCCCTACCCACATACACACATTTTGAGAATTTTTATCCTTCCCTGTAAAATTAGCCAGAAGTCCCTCTTTTAACACATGTTCTTTTGTTCTTTTCTTTGTTTGATTGAATTTTGTTTTTCCCTTGGCACATCTTTTAACATTGGAATGAATCAATGTGTAGGAAACATTAGGCAACCTGTTTAATAGCCTTTTTATATTGCACTGGGGATAATAACAGAAATGGCCATTTTCTTAAGATCTTGGCAATTAGCAGTTTGGCACTTGCATAGCCTGTAACCAGTCTTTCTGTTGCATTTATCACTTCTGCAAGTGGCTGGGGCAGAGGTAGGGGTGAGGCTGAAGAAACGAGAGACTGCAACTATATGCACTGATAGCATAGTTGCCCACTTTATGAACAGAATGAATTCTGGAAGTGTGTCAAGGATACACAAGAAATACTCAATAGCAAAGAACTTGAAATTTGTATAGTACAACGAATTTTTCTTGATATTTATTGCTTTTTATATCTTAGGCAAAATTAGATACAAACTATTTATAGGCAGGATAAACTGGATGATTTCAACACAATTTGCACAACCTTGAGAAAGGTAGACTGATGCCCTCACAGGAGGTATAGAATTTCTACCATTCTTTTAATGTCAAACCAAAGAAAGATGTGATGCAGCCAGTAGCTTTTTCTTAGTGCCTCATAATATCTAATGGTAGAAAGTAGGCGCAGAGTAGAGCACATTAGTTTTTATGTCTCTACAGGATGGAAGGGCCACTTAGAGAGCTGATGGCTCCAGGTTGTCCTTAATATAATCTAGTGTCCCTGCAACCAGAGTGGCTGAATGCATTTCCCTAAGTGCTTCACTTAGCACGAAGGAGCAACTTGAAGTTTTTGGAGAATGAAATCCATTATTTTAATATAGGTAAATAAGTGTCTACTTTTATATACTCAGGTCTATGCATACTTTAGTTCTAGACAAGCTTTATTAAAATGTGAACTCTGGAAAAGTGGTAATATTTTTTTAAGATTTTATTTATTTGACAGAGAGAAACACAGCCAGAGAGGGGACACAAGCAGCAGGAGTGAGAGAGGGAGAAGCACGCCTCCCGCAGAGCAGACAGCCCGACATGGGGCTCAATCCTGGGACTCCGGGATCATGACCTGAGCTGAAGGCAGAGGCTTAACCACTGAGCCACCCAGGGGCCTCTGGAAAAGTGATAATACAAAAGCACTACATATAGCTTCTCAGAAGCAGAATGAAATGAGCAACAGTTGCATTTTTGGTGTTTTGTTGTTATTTTTAATTGCAATGAGAGCTGAAATGAAGGAAGTCCAAATTCTCATCATAAAATTTAAGAAGTATCAGCCAGACCCAGTATAATCTTGGAATCATTTAAAAGAGGATTCAAGAAATCAATGCAGGGCTTCTCCTTGCAGAGAGGGATGTAGTTTGGCAGAAAGTGAGAAGACCTCTCACAAACACTGATCTTGAACTGAGGATAAGAGTGAGGCATGCTTGGGGCGCCTGGGTGGCTCAGTGGTTAAGCCTCTGCCTTCAGCTCAGGTCAAGTCCCACATCGGGCTCCCTGCTCAGCGGGAAGCCTGTTTCTCTCTCTCTCACTCCCCCTGCTTGTGTTTCCTCTCTCGCTGTGTTTCTCTCTGTCAAATAAATAAATAAAATCTTTAAAAACAAAACAAAAAAAATAAAAGAGTGAGGCATGCTGGCAATGAGGTGATGGTCAGGGATGGCTGGAACTCAGCATGGATACAGAGGAGCCTCCGGTCCAGGACAGAAAAGTGATGGAGATCCTCACAGAAATTGTTAGTAGAGAAGCCACTGGGTGGCTCAGTCAGTTAAGCATCTGCCTTTGGCTCAGGTCATGATCCCAGGGTCCTGGGACTGAGTCCTGCACCAGGCTTCTTGCTCAATGAGGAGCCTCTTTCTCCCTTTGCCTGCTGCTCCCCCTGCTCATGTGTGTGCTCATGCTCTCTCTCTGACAAATAAATAAATAAAATCTCTTAAAAAAAAGAAATTGTTAGTAGAAATTGAATAAAGTCTCCTCATCTTTAAAATTAGGATGATAAGATGCATCCTCAGATTAATTTACTGCATGAAAATCACTTAACACAGAGCAAGAAGCAAAAGCAATGCGTTTATTTTTAATTTAAAGATTTTGGGGTCTTGCATTTTAATTAAGCTTTAATTTTTAACAGCAGTTAAAGGTTCACATCAAACTTGACGGGAGGGTACAGAGATTTCCCATATACTCCCCCCCCCAACACATATGTGGCCTCTCCCATGATCAACATCTTACTGGAGCAGCGTATTTGTTACTCTTGATAAACCTAGGTTGGCACATTGTTATCAACCAAAGTCCACAATTTACCTTATAGTATAATCTTGGTGTTATGAGTCCTATGAGTTTGGACAAACATATAATGACTTTATCCTTCATTATAGTATCATATAGCATATTTTCACTACCTTAAAAATACTCTATGCTCTGCCTATTCATTCATCCCCCCCCACCCTCTAAATCCCTGGCAACCAATGATCTTTTTACTGTCTCCATAGCTTTGATTTTTCCAGTCTGTAATATAATTGAAATCATAAGGTTAAGTAACGGTTTCAGATTGGAATCTTTTACTTAGAAATATGAATTTAAGTTTCCTCCATGCTTTTTCATGGCATGATAACTCCTTCTTAAGTGCTGAATAATATTCCATTGTCTCTATGTCACAGTTTATTCATTCATCTGCTGAATGACTTTTGGATTGCTTCCAAATTTTAGTAATTATGAACCAAGCTGTTATAAACATCCATGAGTAGTTCTCTGTTTGGGCAGAAATTTTCAGCTCCTTTGGGTAAACATCAAGGAACACAATTGTTGGAAGGTCTGATAAGAATATGTTTAGATGTGTAAGAAACTACCAAACTTTCAGATTTTTTTGCATCCTGCCACCAGTGAATGAGAGTTTCTGTTGTTCGACATCCTTATCAACATTTGGTGTTATCAGTGTTTGGGATTGTGGTCATTCTAATAGTGACATAGTAGTATCTCATTGTAATTTTAATTTGCATTTCCCTGATGACGTGTGATGCAGGATAATGTTGGCTTTATTGAATGAGTCAGGTAGTGTTCCTTATGCTTCCATCCCCTGAAAGAGATTGGGGAACATTAATAATTTCTTCCTTAAAGGTTTGATAGAGCTCACCAGTGAAGCCATCAAGGTCTGATGCTTTCTCTTTTAGAAGGTTATTAATTATTGATTAGATTTCTAATAGATACAGGTCTATTCAGCTTGTCTATTTCTTCTTGGGTTCAGATTGTCCATTTCTTCTTGCCTGAGTTTTAGCACATTGTGCCTCAAGGAATTGATCCATTTCATCTTGTGGGCATAGAGTATTCATAATATTTCTTTATTAGATTACTAATGTCCATGGGATCTGTATCTATGTTCCCTCTTTGATTTTTGATATTAGTTATGTATGTCTTCCCTTTTTTTTTTCTTAGTCTCCCAGAGTAAAGACTTACTGATTTTAATTTTTTCCCAAAGAACTAGATGTTGGTTTCAGTGATTTTCTCTATTAATTTCCTGATTTCAATTGATTTCTTTCTTAATTTTTATTATTTCTTCTTATCTGTTTAATTTGGCTTTAATTTACTCTTCTTTTTCTAGCTTTTAGGGAGAAATATAGATAACTAATTTTAGATTTTTCTTCTTTTCTAACATAGGCATTTAATGCCATAACTTTTTTTCTAAGTACTACTTTTGATGCATCCTACACATTTTAAAAGGTTGTTTTAATTTTCATGTATTTCAAAGTATTTTTATTTTTTTTATTATTATTTTTTTAAAGATTTTATTTATTTGACAGAGAGAAACACAGCCAGAGAGGGAACACAAGCAGGGGGAGTGAGAGAGGGAGAAGCAGGCTTCCCGCCGAGCAGGGAGCCCGATGTGGGGCTCGATCCCGGGTCTCCGGGATCATGACCTGAGCTGAAGGCAGTCACTTAACCAACTGAGCCACCCAGGTGCCCCAAAGTATTTTTAAAATGTCTCATAATTCTTCTCTGACCCATGTGTTATTCAGGGGTGTGTTCAGTCTCCACTTATTTTGGGATTTTCCACCACTTTTTAATTTGTTAGCTGAGTTCTAATTTCATTTCACTGTTGTTTGTGAACAGACATTGTATGATTTCTATTCCTTTAAATTTACTCAGGTGTTTCATGGTCCAGAACATGGTCCATCTTGGTAAATGTTCTATGCCAGCTTTGGAAGAATGTGTATTCTGCTGTTCTTGATGAAAAAGTTACTCTTGTGTCCAGTGGACTGATGTTGATGACATCAAGCACCTTAGAATAACAAAATAAATCTAATTTCTCTTTCCATTACTTGTATCACCATTGTCCTTATTTCCTATATAAACATAATATAATTCATTTTTGGTAATTTTATTTTGAACAAAGTGTTATCTGTTAGCTCAATTAAGAAAAAGAAAAGTTTTTAAATTTATCTTAATGTCTTTAATGCTCTTCCTTGCTTTATGTAGTTCTGAGTTTCTTAACCTTTCCCCCCCCTTCTGTCTAAAGACCTTCCTTTAACATTTCTTGCAATACAGGACTACTGGCAACAGATTCCCTCAATTTTTGTTTTTCTGAGAAACTTCTTAAGTTTTCTTCACTTTTAAAAGAAAATTTTACAGGGTGCAGAATTTTAGGTTGGTGGGTTATTTTCTCTTAACACTAAATATACCACTTCACTCTTCTTTCTAACCTTCCTGGATCTGATGTTTAGTATCTGACATTAATTTGGGGAAATATTTAGTCATCCTTGCTTCAAATATTTCTTCTGTTCCTTTCTTTCTCTTCCTTCTGGTATCCTCTTTACATGTAGTTTTCTCACAGTCCTTGAATATTCTCTTCTGGGTATTTTTCGGTCTTCATTCTTTTTGCTGTTCAGTCCCAAGCTTCTATTGATTCATATGCTCTAAGTCAGAGTTTCTTTTCTCAACCATGTACAGTCTACTAATGAGCCCATCAAGGACAATCCTCATATCTACCATATCTGGGTTTTGTTTTTATCTCTAACATTTCTTTTTGCTATTTATTTATTTATTTATTTATTTATTTATTCATTCATTCATTCATCCGTCCATTCATTCATTCATTCATTCATGTATTTATTTGACAGAGAGAAACACAGCCAGAGAGGGAATACAAGCAGAGGGACTGAGAGAGGGAGAAGCAGGCTTCCCGCCGAAGCAGTAGCCCGATGTGGGGCTTGATCCCAGGACTCTGGGATCATGACCTGAGCCGAAGGCAGTCAACTAACCAACTGAGCCACCCAGACACCCCTCTTTTTGCTTCTTTTTAAAGAATTTCTGTCTCTTTGCTTACATTGCCCTCCTGTTCCTACATGCAGTTTATTTTATTCATTAGAGTCCTTTGCATATAGTATTGATGGTCTTAAATTCCCAATCCAGTAATTTCAACATCCTTGCCATGTTTCATTCTGGTACTTGCTCTGCCTCATCAAATTCCGTTTTTTGCGATTTGGTCTGACTTGTAATATTTTCTTGAGAGCCAAAGATGAAATACTGGGTACAAAGAGCTGCTATAAATAGACTTTTAGAGGGGCTCCTGGATGGCTCAGTCATTAAGCGTCTGCCTTTGGCCCTGGGCATGATCCCAGAGTCCCCAGATTGAGCCCTGCATCGGGCTCCCTGCTCTGTGGGAAGCCTGCTTTTCCCTCTCTCACTCCCCCTGCTTGTGTTCCCTTTCTAGCTGTGTTTCTGTCTGTCAGATAAATAAAAATCTTTAAATAAATTAAAAAAAAGACTTTTAGTAATGTTCTGGTTAGGTGGGAGTCTGGGGCAGGGAAAGAAGAAGCATTCTATACTCCTCTGATTAGGTCTCAGTCTTTTAGTGAGCCTATGTCTCTGGACTGCGAACTTCACAAGTGTTTCTCAGTTTTTTTCTCCCTTTGGAAGGCACTGGATGGTTGGCTACAGTAGACACAGGGAGGACCAGAGTAAGGTGGAGTTGAGTAATTCCATTTCTCATGTAAGTTAGACTCTGATAATATCCCAGTAGATTAGGTTCCGGTGTTTCCTCTGAGGGCAGATGCTGTTAAGAAGAACAGAATATGCTAGCATATTTTAAAATCGTTCCTCTTGCCTTCCTTCTGCTGGAGCTCTGAGGGGATTTTTCTTAGATTATTTTCTGTGGGAAACTGGTGATGCTCCCAAAGGTAAATGTCACAATATTGTGTGGGTACTGTATACCCTTTGGAGTTTTTAACTCTCAGACTTGTCCATACTGAGGCACCATCTTTAGCCTTTTACAGTTCAGGTTTTCCTACACTGGCACTGTTTTCTGGGGAGGTTTCTGCTTATGGTGAGCTGTGTCTCCCCATATTCACCTGTCTCACTCTCCAGTCTTGGGAGCAGCAGTTTGCCCTGTGTCCTCTCAGAGTTTGTGGACCCAAGAAGAGTTCTAGATTCTTCAGTCTGTTCATTTCTTTACTTGTTGTTAGGACAAGGTGGTGGCTTCCAAGCTCTTCACTTAAGGAATCAGAAACCAGAAGGTTTTTTTTTTCCCACAAGTTTTAAATCAGGTAAAGAAAAATCAATCATTTGTATGCCCAATAAACATCTTAAACCTGAGATATCTCAGTGAATTTTTCTTCATTCATAAATGGAAAAGTGTGTGTGTTGGGCAGGGGGAGGCTGCCCACACTATAGATAAAATTATAAAGTCTGACTTCTCAGTTTGGGATTAAGTGAAATATAAACCACATGTTTTGCTGTAATAATTTAATAATTTTATGATAATTGCCACCTCAAAAATAGAATCATATATGATATTTTTGGCTAGTCAGTTAACAAAATATTTTAAAGCAGTTTTCTGTCCCCAAATGCTTTTTCTTTTGTTATCTCTTTTGGGGTGTCCAGAAAAAATAAAAAATAAGCTCATAACTATAAAGCTCATGATTAAAAAAAAAAAAAGAACTATGCATTTGAAGACTAGAAGTGGCGTGATCAGTTGAATAAAGGGAATGACACCTAAGGAATAGGAAATATATTTCATCCCATTTGAATTCCAGATCCTTTCACCGTCAAGACAATGAATCTAATTAAAGAAAAGTAAACCAAAGCACACAGGCAGCTATTACATCTGATAAGCCTTCATAAATTATTTCCTTTTTACACTACTTTCTTCACAATTATGTATAATAAAGAACAAGTAAAATTTGTTTATTCATTAAGATATTAGTCTTATAGAATCCATGAAAACATTCTTTTGTGTTTTTAATAAAAATATGTCAAGGTAGCATTAATTTTATTTCTGCTTATTTATTTATGTTTTAAATTTATTTTTTGCTTGTGAACTTGAGTAGTGAAATGCTTTAAGAACCTCAGATGTAATTTTCCTCTTATGCAAAATACTTCAACCACTTGTAAAATGTTGGGCCCTTATTCTTGAGGCATTTTGGCATGTGCCTGTGCTTTGAAGAGCACCTAGCTAATTTAAGTTCCACTGAATATGTATATTGGTTTTGCCTGTCATATTCCCTTTAGTTTTCAATCCTGCTGTCAAGGCAAAAATTAACTTTTTTTACATAGTCCAACACAACTTTAAGGATACTCAATAAAGAGATATTTAACCTCTGAGAATTTGGATCCATAAGAAATAGTATCACTGGGAGTTTTAGCTACCAGAAAAGAAAATGATGACTCAGTACTATACAAAACTGAAGGAAGTAAACTATCTGAAACTTTTTCCCCTTGATTTCCTAGGGGTGCAAAAATAATCAATAAGAGACAGCAAGGCAAGTTTGCTATGTCTTAGCTTTGCTGTCAGAAAAGCAACCTTTGTCTTTGTGAAATAGAGTTTTCCTGTTCAAATGCAAATTGGTCTCACTTTTAATGGAATTTTTATTAGCATCCTTTATTTCGAGAATAATACCAATGTTTAACCATGATAATCTGTAACCTCCAAGCAACTCAGGGACTCTGATATGTATTTGAAATTATAGCCATTTTAAAATTAGAATGTATATCACATTTCCATTTTCCCTCATAAATATTGGCTCTACTTTGTGTGAGCAAAGAAAAAGAAAATCACTGCATAAATACTTTGTGGGGATTGGTAGTCCTTGTGACTGTGAAGACATAAAGTATCGCAACAAGAACCTCTCATTTATTCATTCAAAGTCAAGTGCTCCTTTCAATGCAATTTCAGAACAGAAGATTTAGTGGTGCCCAATATGGCACCTTTCTCTGGTGATATGGGTGAACTGAAGGCAAAAAAGAAAAAAAATTAAATGCTCCCAACTTCATACCAAGAAGAGAGAGGATTTGAAATTGAGCAACATCTAGTATTTGTCTTCCTCCTGACATCCTGATCTGTATTTGATACATTTCACTGTCTCTGTGCTTACAGTATTGATTAGAACCCAACGGATGCACAAAAGAATTTAAAAGCCAATCTTATTACTATGTTCTCATTCAGACTGTTCCTCTTCTTATCATTTTCACTATCAAAACTCAAATTTATGACTTCATTTGTAACTCCCCAACACAAAACATTTGGATGTGACCTGCTAAACTAGTTCATACCCAGTTTCTCCCACACATCCGAAATATTCAGTCCTCTCTTTGTTACAGTGAGAAAAGCAATTAGGATGATTGGAGTACTACATTCCTTAAAGAAGCTGCATGTGACATGCTCTGAGACAATGATGTAAGAGAAGGTGGAAAAGAAAAAGGATTGAATATAAAGTAGAAGGAAGTTTGTGGATAAGACAAAGAAAGAGAATATTGTTTGAAAGTATAATGATGAAAGTTCCTTGACATTTTAAGATCCTAGAGAATAAGAAAAGTCAGAAATTTTAATAAAGTTTTATACTGTTTTATTTTTGACAGGTATAGGAGTAAGGAGACTAAATGCCTAATCGGAGGCTTTGAAGTCAGTCTTACAATTTTCAATTTTTGTGTGCGTTTGCATCAGGAAGCCACTGTCAGTGTTTTAATTATGAAGTGGGGTGTGTGTGTGTGTGTGTGTGTGTGTGTGTGTGTGTGTAGCTTAATGTAAGTGGTTGGTGGTGTGCACAGCTTCTATAGGGAAGTGCCATCCACGTGAGCAGGAATCAGTAAAGGAAGACTAACTTTAAGTTGAAAAATCATAAATTAATTTTTTTAAGTATTTGTGGGTTTTGTGACTTTTGTGCATCCAAGTACGTACTAAATAAACATGGTTGACCTATGTCTTAAGAAGGAATTGAAAAAACTACAGGACAATGGCTTGATTCTGCATGGTCCTGAGTCAGGGTCCCTAACAAGGAATCATTTCTCCTTCATTGTCTAGATATATGACTATAGACAAAGTATTTAGATTACTATTGTTGCGGTTTTCTAGCTATGAAATAGTAATAAGGATGGTACTTAAATGTATTGAGTCATTAGAACGTTAAATGATGCAATATATGTAAGTTTGGTACGCTAACAGTACTCAGTAAAGAGAATTTGCGATTATTGGCATTAACATTATAACTTCTACACTCATTAGTGTGCATATGTGTCTACCTCTCATGCTGTAACCTCCTCAAGATCAGGGGTTTTGCCTCATTTATCTTTGTTGGTTTTATGTTACCCAGCACTAAGTACCTCATTAACATATATGGATTTAAAGTGAATAACATTTTTACTCATCGTTTTAAAACTGGGCTATGTCCAGCTTTTTAAATCAAGGACCAATAACCCATAACAGTGATATACTTTCTTAGGAAATAGAATAGTCCTTGGATTTTAAGCACACATTCCATAACTTGATTTTACGCTCTCATTCATTAAGCATTTTTATGTATTTATTTAGGCCACTTCAAATAAACTGTAGAAACTGACTTTGTGTCTTAAACTTCTTTCATATTCTCCACAGCTTCTAGAAAAAAAATTAGTTTATACTAGCATCTCAATAAATATTTCATGGAATTGTAGCATGTTAACACCCACATGAAAATTAGGGTTTTCTTTTGTTGTGTGCTGGTGAGCAAACAGAGGCCCAGGGAGGCTACCTGACTTGAGTGAGTTTATAGACAGAAGCAGGGCAGAGCCAGGCCTAGAATCAGACCCCATCTCACGCTCCACCATAGCATATTGCTTCTCTGTTGACTTCATTCTTAATGAAAACAAAGCAAAACAAACATTAATCAAATCTTAAAGAGCAGTGATGACGGAAGGAAGAATCCATTAGCATGAAAAATAAGGGTTGCAGGTGCTCCAACAGAGCTGAGGGGACTTGGTGTCCATCACCGTATTAGTTCCCTGTTGTCACTGCAACAAATTATCCTCAAGTATAGTGGCCTGCAACAACACTCTCTTGTTATCCCACGGTTGGGCTGTGGAGGACAGAAGTGTGGCAGAGTGTGGCTGACCCTCCGCTTCAGGCTTACCTGGAATAACATCAAGATATTGGCCAGGACTGCACTTCTCTTGGGCTCAAATTCTTTCCCTAAACTCACTGGTTGTTGGAAGAAGTTGGCCTCTTGCAGTTGTAGGACTGATGTCCCCATTCTCTTGTCTCTTGACACATGTCCCCTTTCCCTTTACATGGCATCAAGGGCAGGTGGTATCCTGATGCTTTGAATCTCTTTGACTTACTCCTCTGCCACATCTTTCAGACTTTCTTTTTGGCTCTAAGGTGAGAGGAAAGGTCTGCTATTAAGAGTGTGTGTGTGATTAGATTGGTCCCACTTATTTAATCGAGGGTGATCTTCCTATTTTAAAGTTAACTGATTTGTAACCTTTTACCTGTAAAATCCCTTTTGCCATGCAATGTAACATGGCTCTGACACAAGAGGGTCAAAATCATGAGGGCCAAAATTCCGCTTATCCCAGTCCCAACCCATGGTTGCGATATCAATAAAAGCGAATGGTACCAGAGCTGATATCAAATTTGCTGCGTTTCTAATTGGTCAATCAAAGGCGACCATTTGTCATCATAATACTATAGCCAATGTATATAAACTGAACTGGGTAGCTTATGAATGGAAGATACAAACAGAAATAGAACCAATAAAAAGCAAAAAAAAAAAAACCAACAAAACACAAAAAACAGTGTCATGAAGTAGTTGATGGCTATATAACACTTTTAGCTCCTGTTTCTATAACGCAGGTCCTGATCTTATTATCATACATATTTTTGAAGCTGAGTAGAAATATATGTTTTCAGCTATGTGAATGTTCTAAAACCATAAAAAATAAATGAAAGCTTCTAAAATGAAATTAAATCATCCAAGAACAAAGCTGTATGCCATAAACATAACAGTTAGAAATAGACACTGTGTTCTTGTGGTTAAAATGCATTGCGCTAGAGTCTGTGTATAAAAGGCAGTTCTAGGAGATAACTAAAGTCCTGTTGTCAATATTATCAGGAGCATTAAGACTTGATATTGTTTGAATGCTATCAAATAGCTTCTATGTAAATAAAAGAATGTTTATCTGGGTGGTTAAAAGAGAATATAGATTACCCTGGGATTTACAAGCTAAAACCAAGATGTAAACTTTAAATCTCTTTGTTCCTGGATTGTTAGCCTCAAGATTGTTCTCCAGAGATTTGCAGTCACTGCAACAAACAGGTAATGATTCAAAATTGTCACCTTTTTGTTTTCAAATCCACTGGGTTGTTTTCTCTGGGAATCATTTTATTTCTTATTCACAAAGGAAGGTGATTTGAACTTTTACTTGCTTACTCCCTTTAAGAGAGATGGCATGCAATTTACTAATATCCTGGATTTTTTCTTAAACTGATACAATGTCATGAAGTAAACTACTGATGCACATACTAATTTAATATATGGAAACCACTGCACTAACTATTCCCCCAAATTAAACAACAACAACAACAACAACAACAACAACACACACACACACACACACACACACACACAAACCCTTTTGCTACTTTGTTTTTTGAAACAATATCAGAATGTTCATGTTTCAATTTGTTTGTTTTTTAGTTCTCACTATAGTAAGCAAAGTGTTTACTAATCTAAGAAATCACCTTTATAGTTATTTTCTTTAGAAATCTAGTCCCCTGTAACTATTTTTCTCTAATCAGACACATTTTATAGATATAAACAGTTATCTAAGCCCTAATCATGATCAAAGGTGAAATAAGATATGCCTTGAGTAAAGACTAAAGATACACTTTTATGTAACTAGGAAATGATCATATAGAAAATGGTATTTTATATCATATAGGAATGACATAGGAAGATTTAAATTATACATCATTCACACTCTAACCAGGAAAACAAAAAGATATTCAGAACATGTGAAACAGGTAATTCAATGCAGAGAATTGATAACAAGGGACAGAATAGCTGAGAAGCCACCTGGGGAGAGAAAGGGAGCCTAACAAAAAGCTACTGCTCTTGTGACAAAGAGAGGGATGTGTTATTTCCAAAGCTCTGGGGCCAGGTCACCAAGTGAGAACTGAAACCAACAGGTTTCTCCTTGGAAACTGGAGCCAGCCACTAGAGATGCCACCTGATGCAGTGTTTGAGGGGAAGAAATACCAGGCTTTGCCATCTTGCTCTCTAGACACACTCCAGGGCTGCCTGGATGGCTCAGTGAGTTGAGCAACCTACTGTTGGTTTCTGTTCAGGTCATGAAGTTCTGGGATCGAGCTCCATGTAGAGCTCTGTGATCAGTGGGGAGTCTGCTTGAGCTTTCTTTCCCTCTGTCCCTTCTTGTACCTGTGCTTGTTTTTTCTCCCTCTCTCTCCCAAATGAATAAATAAATCTTTAAAATATAGACACACATGCACTGCACTGTACCTGCCTCTGTCTGAAGCCAGGGAGAGGAGCTGATAGGGTGCTTCTAAGTCACCCTTAAGTGCATCACCAAATAAGCCAAACAAAAGAGGGCAAGAGTTAGGTTATGAATGATGGTGAGGTCATGCAGGCTAAGATTCCAAAAAGCCATATCTAATGGATGTTGCACCATATTGCCTACAAGCTACCTTCTGGAACATCGTTTAACATGACAGTACAGTCTTTATTTATTCTTGATACAAAACAATCTCTCTCCTTCTCCATTCTCTCTGTCTCTCTCTGCCTTATCTTTCTTCCTTGCTCTCTCCTCACTCGAAAACTTAAGGATGGTGGAAGGAAAACCATGATTCAGAGCTTTAAGATTCTTTTTTTCCTTCCCCTCACAAGTTTCTGGGCCCATACTCTCAGATAGCATCTCTTAATTCCTTGGTGGCTCCATTCACTCAGCTATAAAAGAAAATAGTATCCTAGAAAAATGATCCCTTTAATTTTTAAAATCCATAAAAATCTAGATCATAAATTTTTATCAGATTCTTCTTTGTTCCAAAATACCTTCTCCTAAGTAATGGTACACAAGTTAAAACAGGCTAAAAATACATAAGAAATTACATTTATTGAATTGATAATATCTAAAATTCTAGAAATAGTCCATGCTGTGAAATGCTAGCATTAGTTACTCTGCATAAAGAGATTATAAGAGTGATTTGTGGATTGATATGTTCTCCTTCTTGTGATGTTTCTAAAGTTTATAAAATCAAAATGCATTACTTAATAGGGAAATAGAGAAAAAAACATGCTAATAATTATATTAGAGCTTAGTATTTACATTTTCATATATAGATTCTTGGTTTTCTTGAAGTATTCTTAAGAGACAATATATAACACTTCATATCACAAATATTAAGCAAAGGAGAGTGCTGAAAACTAGTGCTAAAAATCAAACAGCGATATGTCCGGTATTTGTTCTTTTAGAGGGGGATCTTCTCCTCTAGGGAGAAAAGTCTATAAGAAAGCAAAAAGTAGTGAAAGATTATTAAAATAAGAATGACCTCTACATGATCTCAGAGGATATTATAATAAAGAAAACATAAAAAAAAAAAAACAGAATATGGAATTATTCGGTTTTGATGTCTATTTAAATTACTGCTTCTATGATCATAATTTAATCTTAATATTAAATAACTACTGTTACCCTTTATTGAAAGCTCACTATGCTAATTGCTTATGTATATTATCTTACAATGATTCTATGAGGTGAATAGTTCTATTAAATTGTTCCTTTAACAAGAAATGGATGTTTAGGGGGATTTACTGAGAAATGGTAGAAAACGTGCATGAAATTACACAGCCAGAAAGTTATAGAGTGGGTAATCAAATCCAGATTTTAACCTCAAAATTTTGCTTTGCCCCCTAAACAATATGCTTTCCTAACACTGCTGCTAGAAAACCTGGTTAATTATTTTGATATATATTTTGATCAAGCTTGCTGAACTTAGAAAACAAATATCATAGTATTTAAAAGTATTTTAATGCAATCAGGAATTGAGAAAAAAAAGAAAAAGAAAAACAACACGACAGACCATACAATTAATCTTTAAGAGTAAGGTATGGATAACTCTCTCCATCTTTTTTAGGTTAGTAACTGGCATAATCATCTCATTAAAAATATATCACTGAATCTATAGCTTCTTGTTTGTCATGAGAATGAGAAATTAAGAAAGAGAAATTTGCTAAAATTAAGAAAGAGAAATATGCAAAAAAGAAAGAGCACTATGCCAGTGTGTGTATATATATACATGTGAATATATCAAAAAGAAATGAACCTTGTCCTGGGGAAAAATCCTTCCAGGCATATCAGAAATTCTCATATCATGGTGTCTTTTAAGAAAAGCTAGGCAAAATACTTCATCTGATCTAAAGTCTACTTTTTTCTTCTTTTTTTAAGAATAAAAAATTTTGACCTAACATGTACATTTAATTTTCTTTTCACATTACCAAAAAAAAAAAAGAAATAGCAGAGAGGCTTAATCTATCTTACATTCTTGAATGATCTCTAAATACATTAATACTTTATAATCATGTAGGGAATGACTTAAAGAAAAACAAGTTAAATAATGTGGGCAATATTAAATTATTTTTACATCGCACTGTCACTTTAAAATGAAATCTTGGGGGCGCCTGGGTGGCTCAGCTGGTTAAGTGACTGCTTTCAGCTCAGGTCATGATCCCGGAGACTCAGGATCGAGCCCCACATCAGGCTCCCTGCTCGGCGGGAAGCCTGCTTTTCCCTCTTTCAGTCCCTCTGCTTGTGTTCCCTCTCTAGCTGTGTTTCTCTCTGTCAAATAAATAAGTAAACAAGTAAATAAGTAAATAAGTAAATAAGTAAATAAATAAATAAATAAATCTTTAAAAAAAAGAAAAAAAGGAATTAAAAAAAAAATGAAATCTTGAATTGCCGTCTATGTAATGCTGGCATTTACATGTATGTTTACATAGGCAAACGCATTTATTCCTAACAGTTCTTTTGTACTTTCACACTTTTGTACTGTACAAATATAGTACTTGTGTGTGTATTTATACATTTGAAGTTTCAAATATATTTGCTGACTTTGCAGGAACTTTCTATTTGTTTATGATGGGTGAAAATAGAGCTTCCGAAGGCAGGGTATCTTCCAGCCAGTATGAGCTTAAAGGGTCTTGCTGACAGTACATAAATAAGATGTGTTTTAACAGAAATGACTTTTGGGGTGGCGCAATTACAACGCAAAGTGTTAGAAAATATGAAGCATCTCTTGACCAAAATTGAAGACAGATGGTGAACAAGTATATTATATAAAAGTGCAACTGCACCGGGAATATTCGAGTGGGCAGAATGTGATTATGTAAATGAAAATTTCACTTGTAACCAAGAGTGCCAAATACATAGTGAAACTCAATTGAATTATTCAACAAAGTATAGAGAATGTTGCTGGAATTGTGATCATAGCCTAAAGGGCTGGGCTGTGGGAAAATGGAAAAGGAGCTACATATGATCCTCATTCCTCTTACCTAACCTTTTTATATTTCATTTATTATAGAATAAAGGGTGATTTTTAAGGGTGTATCTTTCTTTGGTATAACTCCATTTTATCAGTGTAATTTTGTCAGATCAGTACTGTCATCTTAGAAACTAATTTGACAGGGGTGCCTGGGTAGCTCTGTTGGTTAAACATTGGCTCTTGATTTCAGTTTATGTCAGGATCTGATGCTCTAGAGATTAAGCCCTACATCATGCTCCATGATCAGTGGGGAGTCTGCTTGAGAATCTCTCTCTCCTTTGTCCTCTGCTTCTACCCGCCCCCCACAGGTGTGTTCTCTCATTCTCTCTCTCTCTCTCTCTCAAAATAAGTAAATATTAAAAAAAAAAAAAAAGAGGGGCACCCGGGTGGCTCAGAGGGTTGGGCCTCTGCCTTCAGCTCAGGTTATGATCTCAGAGTCCTGGGATTGAACCCCACATCAGTCTCTCTACTCAGTGGGGAGTCTGCTTCCCACTCTCTCTCTGCCTGCCTATCTGCCTACCTGTGATATCTCTCTCTCTGTCAAATAAATAAATAAAATCTTTTAAAAAAAGGAAAGAAAGAAACTAATTTGACAATTGAATACATATTTAGAGGTAGCCTGAATGTTACCTCCACGGTGGCATTATTTGAAAAGAGATCACAGGTAAAGGACAGTGGGTAACTTCCATCACCCTCTATGATACTGTGAATTTTAGGGACTATATGCTTGATCATCTAGATGACCAAAACTTTGTCCACAGTTCCTAGATAACAGCTTTCAAAACTCTCTCTTCTTATATTAATGTGGTGACTTTTGGACACACATAAGGATGGGGGCTGGTTGCCAGGAAAACCAACCATGTGATCAGAGGATTGAAACTTTTAGTTCCACCCCACCTCACGCCACCTCCCAACTCCATGGAGAAGAGTGGGGCTAGACATTGAATTGACAATGACCAATGATTTCATCAATAATGCCTATGTAATGAGGTTTCCATAAAAACCAAAAAGAAATGGATTCTGTGAGTTTTCAGGTTGGTTAATAGGTGCAGGTATGGAAAGAGAGGTTCTCTTAGAAAGAGCATGGAAACTCTGAGTATCTTCCATATACCTTATTCCTACTCATCTCTTTCAGCTGGTTGTTCCTGAATTATATCCTCTTATAGTAAACTGATGATCTAGTAAGTAAGATGTTTCTTTGAGTTTGATGAGCTGCTTAGTAAGTTAAACCCAAGAAAGAGGGAGTTGGAAATCTTGATTTATAGGCAATGTGTCAGAGGAACATTGATAACCTGAGCTTGTGACTGGTGTCTGAAGTGTGTGTGGAAGAGTAGAAAATCTTGTAGGACTGAACCCATAAGCTGTGGGATCCCATAAGCTGTGGGATCTGATGTTATCTCTGGGTAGATAATGCCTGAATTGAGTTGAGTTGTGGGACACTCAGCTAGTGTTCAAGAATTCCTTGGTTGTGTGTGGATAAACCCTCTCCCTCTCACCATCCCTCCAACATATTTCAAAATTGGTCAGAACTATATATAGCATGCACCCATTGAAGAAAATAACAGGAATATAATGATTTAGGGAACATTTTGAGGTACTCAGATCATGGTATCATTCAGCAAATACAGTTCAGCTATCTGTGATGGAGTCATAGTTGCATACCTCTGATAGTCTGAGAAATTTCTTTTAACATCATTAATAAATAAAATATACTTGTCTGTGATGTAGGCACAGACACAAACATTAAGAGTTCAGTGTGTCCGTTCTTTTTTCCCCCTTGATTCCTGTCAGGAACTGTGTGAGGTCTTATCCTGCTTGCAGGTTAACCAGTTAGTCTGCCATAGTTTCATGGGTGCAGGTAGAAGGTATGAGTTTCATGGGTCAGAGACAATGTATTTGTTACTCACAGTGTTGGCAGTAGCCATTATATCTGGATTTTCTTGTGCATTCCCTGAAACTTGAATCTCACTAGGTGACATGAAAAGGACCAAATGATACCTCCACATGCAGTGAGTTGAGTTAGAACTAGAATCATTTATAATGGGCACTAAGTTTTGTTCTGGAGGGAGACATTATCTCTGTCTCCCAAGACTGTCAATAGATATACCCTTTGCTCCAGGAAAATACCTCATCTCTATCTTCCACCCTTGAAAAAGTGATCCAAAAGGGCAATCAGTGCTTCATTTGCCAGATGCGCAGAAGCACAAGAGAGGATGAAGATTTGTCTTCCTTAAATTCAAATATCACAAACAGTAATGTGAAATATGATCATCAGCTCCTTCCAAAGCAGGGAGTATTTCTCCACACATTTTAATAATGCTTCTTTTTTATCAATTATTTGACTCAATATATTCTGTTAATTGCTTGGTAAAATTTATAAGCTTTTTTCAAATGTTACATTCCAAAATCTAAAAATAATTATCTCTAGTCAGCAATATGTTTATGCTTTTAAAATTAATGTACTGCTAATGTATAAAACTTTCATGTTACTCAGGGAGTTACTGAAAAAAACATTAGTTAATATTCACATCCCTTCCAAATTCATTCTGAGCCTAATATTCTAACAGAGAAGTCTTCTACACTCTGTCATCATTTGTTACCTGTGTTATTGCTCAGGATGACATTTCTTGGGCAATAAAATATCTCCATCTCTAAGTGTTGGAGTTGCCCACATGATGAGTTTCTAGCTGCTTTGCTCTTTCAATCAGACCCCACGTGTACAAAACTGAGTTGACCATATGCTTCCGGATATGACTCACTAGCATCATTGCTTGACGTAATACTTCTCATTCTTTATATGATTTCCCTCCACCCCTCTTCTGTGCCTCCATGTGTATAGAAATACTTATTCTAGAGTGTGCTATGTGTGGCCTTCCAATCTCCTTTCCAGTTTCCTTTGCCTTAGAAATTGTCATAGAAATATTGATATCATTTTTATTATTCTTGAATCTTATGTTGCAGAAATTATATTTTTGTTAAAAATATACTTTTTCGGTTTCATGCTTTTTACTCTAGCTACGTTACTGCATATAATCTAATTCATTACTTTTGATTGCTTTATAGCATCTTATACTTATAACACATTTTATATTCCTGTTGCTGTGTTGATGAACAGCCATGGGCCCACCTCCATTTACTTATCTATGCGCAGCATAGTGTTAAAAATCTTCATGTATATATCCTTATGGGAAAAACAGGTCATAATTTATATAATTCACTAATTAAGATCAGTACCCTTCACATTATCACCTGCTTCCTTTGTTTCATATCTTCTTCTTGCTAATTATTATGAATTTCTTGGGAATTATTGTTATATATATTAAGGTTTTAAAAACCTTATGATTCTCCTTCATTTAACTCAGGTAATTAATCTCACCATTTTGGTATCACATGGAATTGCGACTCTTTATATTGATGATAGCCCAATAGCTATCAATTAACTAAAAGTTTTAAAGCTCTAAAGTAGATCTATTTCAAAAAGAGTAGAAATACGGTACTGTGGCATGTCCTGGAGGCTAGCTTTGACATACATCATGCACTTGAACTTGGCTTATAGCAGACTGAGACTCAGTACAGTGGGCATCTGGGAGAAAAGGAAAAAGTCAGGACTACAGATACTCAAGTCCAGGGTAAATAAATAGGAGAAACTCTTCGGATTGCCTCTCCTCCTATCCAAGTTTCGCCAGAAGGCTTGCCTATGAGCGGTTCAGTTCTCTGATTTCAGGATATTATTTCTAAATATACATATAACCTCAAAAGCCATGCCTCTTACACCACATGTCCACCGTGAGGCACACCTGGATGAGTAGAAAGAGATACATAGACAGACAAAGTTACCATCTATGGATACATACTTCTTTTTAGTGCCAACTGTGGCAGAGGCATTCTTTCTCTGGAATATAAAGAACTCTTGGATTTTTTTGTTAACGCAGGCCAGTAGAGGCGTGGAGGCCTTAGGTTAGGCAGACTGAACCCTACCGTATCTTAATTTCCTCATTGTTAAATATGTCTAATTAAAAAGAAAATAAGATTTTCATATGCATTGAACAATTGCATAATGCTTTTTAAGAGTGTGCCTCAGTTGGTTAAGTGTCTGCCTTTGGCTCAAGGCATGATCCCAGAGTCCTGGGATCAAGCCCCACATTGGGCTTCTTGTTCATCGGGGAGTCTGCTTCACCCTCTTCCTCTGCCCCTCCCCCATACTTGTTCTCTCCCTCTATCTCTCTTTCTCTCTCAAATAAATAAGTAAAATCTTAAAAAAGAAATTTCTGCTGTCATAATAACTTATAAACATTAAAACACATATTTTATAGAAATATAAATATTCATCTGATGTATAAAATAGAGGACCTAAAAGGCTTTTAAAATTAAAAAAATAAAAGAGAGAGAGAGATTTCCTGTGATGGGTTGGATTGCATGCTCTTCAAAAAAGACAATCAAGTTAAAATGAGGTCATTAGGGTAGGACAGCATAGGTGGTGTCCTTATAATAAAAAGGGGGAAGATTTGGGTACATAGAGAGAGACACATACAGAGGGAAGACAATGTGAAGACAGAGAGAGAATGTCATCTATAAGCCCCTAGGAACTCTAGTGGCTACGAAGCAAAGAACAGATTCTCTTTTATAATCCTCAACAGAGACTAACCCTGCTGACACCTTATTCTCAGACTTCTAGTCTTCAGAAATGTGAGACAATAAATCTGTTGGTTAAGCCACTCAGTTTGTGGTACATTGTTACAGCAGCCCTAGGAAATTAATAATGCCTCATTGAAAAATTAGCGAAAAGAAGAGCAGTTAATTATAAATGGAAACCAAATGCTTTACATATAAGGTAATATGAGAAGTCTCTGAGGTAATTTATAAAGTGAAATTGAAACAACTTTATATATTCTTTCATCTATTATTAGATTAAAGATCAGAAAGTTTAGAAAAAAAATTTAGAGGATAAGAGGCTGCAAGTTCTCATATAACTTTAGGTGGGAAAATAAATCTATGTGTTTACTTTGAAGGACAATTTGACAATAAAAGCTAATGTTTGAAATACACACATTTCTGGATGTATCAAGACAGATGTTGGTTGTAAAGGCTTTCAGGGTACACTTTCTTCCATGGAAATCCTGATAATAAAGCTAACTTTTCACTTCATTTCTTCCTCTGTCCATTTCCCTTTCCCTCCTCATTTAATCTGACTCCAAATGAAACAACCCCTTTCCAAATAAATACTTTACAATGACTGGGTAACATACAAAAATGATGAGCGTGTACCCAAGCTTATATCCCAAACCATTTTGAGGTTACTAATTTTTATATGATCTATTTTAAGCATCTGCAAAGAAACTGGCAGTAGTTGTTAGATAGCCAAACTTTTTTCAACTATTTTTAATATATTTACAAAGATAACAAATATCTATTTTGTATGCTATACCCAGTGTAATGCGCTGCTATATCTACTTACTTGCAGGATTTCTAGGATTGATTGATTAGCTTCTCGATCTATAAAGCTGTAGGTTTACTATTAAATTTTCTCATAATATTCCATTGTGAGTTCACCTAAAGTGCGACTTCACCAGGGACTGTTTCTTTGTTTCATTTCAATGAATGCTGCCCCTACAAATGCATTATCGATTTTTCTTCCAAACCATAATGATGCAGAGTGCAGTAGCTTGACAAATTTATGTTTATTGCTGAAAACCCGACTTGACAAGCACGTGTGACTTCCTTTACTTAGATAGCACCATTGTTCCATATCAT
Organism: Spilogale gracilis; assembly: GCA_004023965.1. Taxonomy (NCBI): domain Eukaryota; kingdom Metazoa; phylum Chordata; class Mammalia; order Carnivora; family Mephitidae; genus Spilogale; species Spilogale gracilis. The sequence goes on along the minus strand of PITA01001565.1, from coordinate 164,481 downwards.
TTTATGTCACTGATGTTGCATTTGGATAAACATTCAATCTGAAATGTTACATGAAATTAATGGAAAATATAACCTTCTAATTGAATGAGAAATGGAAATACTATTATTCTTACCGCTTTCCAAACATAACCTTCCATTCAGAATCAGTGAGTTTGAAAGCCTAGAATTATCCAGGTTTTTGACTAGATTTATTAATCTGTAAAGCCATCTAGTTTCTGGGTTTTATTAATTGTTTAATAATAAGCAAGAAACAGTAACTGCATAAGCAATAGGGACTCTGCTGGCAACAGAGAGGGAATGCAATGCAATTTATGAAATTAAAGGAAAGCTCAGCACCTGTCCAAGTCAATATTCATCTACGTGTTCACACCAGCAAATAGAGGGCAGTTTGTTTATCACTTGAGAAAATCTGTGCTGGAAAGCAGCAGCATAAGTGGTAAGATGCCCCCCTGCCTTCATCATTCGGTTAGCTGAAACAATGAAAACCACTTCGTCATCCCCTAGAGTTCATGGTAATGTATTTTTCACCTATTTTAAGAGCATGACAAGTCCTAAGAGAGAAAGAGACAGGGTGAAAGAAGAAAAAGAATAATAAAGGGGGAGGGAGGTAGAAATACTGTTAGGTCTGCTGTCTTGAGACTGGATACATCAAGATCCAAGCTCAGAAGCTGTCACGGAATTATGGCTATTGTTTTACTTTCTCTGTCACTCATCTGCTATCTCTAAGTGCTGAGATTCAGAGGAGACATCTGCTGAAATACACTATTCATTAATCATGAAAGCAGAGTACATACGTAAGTCACACTAGGGACATTACTTCAGAGCCTCCGATGATGTAAGGCAGTGTGAATTTGTGTCTATTCCTCACACTGGGATGCGGTGTGTTTTCTACTGTATGTTGAAGGGTATCTATCCTTTCAAAGCAATCAAGGGACATTATTTGAAAGCTCATATCTCAATTACAAAGAATAAATATTACAGATAGAGAGAGTATCCTGGGCATCACAATGTCTTAATACGGGTTCCAAAGTTTGTTTGTTTGTTTCAAACATTTCATGTATGTGAATGAGAATTAAGAAAACAATGGTTTTATTGATGTGGAAGGTTTGACATTCATATCCAATTATCAGGTACCTAAAATTCCTTTCCATTGTACCTCTTAAGAGATACTATTTAAAGATCTTCAGGTTTTAGAGGTCAGTAAGCTATGACCTGTTGGCCAAATCTTGCTAACTATCTGGTTTTGTAAATATAGTTCTATTGAAATACAGCCATACCTATTTCGTTACATATTATTGATGATGTCTTCCAGCCTACCGTGTCAGTGTTGGGTACTTATGACAGAGACCTTAAGACCCGTGAACCAAAACTTATTTTTTGAAGATTTTATCTATCTATCTATCTATCTATCTATCTATCTATCTATCTATCTATCTAGAGAAAGTGCATGTGTGTGAGTGAGGGAGGCGGAGCGAAGAATCCCAAATAAGCTTCACATTCAGTGCAGAGCCCATGTGGGGCTGGATCTTAGGACCCCGAGGTCACATCCATGAGCTGAAACCGAGAGTCACGTGCTTAACTGACTTCACCACCCAGCTGCTCCAAAGCCGAAAATACTTATTAGATTCTTTACTAATGTTTGCTAGTCTCTAACTTATAGTATTAATACAAATCTGTCTGATATATAGATCCCAGTTTCCTCATTTACATTTTATATAATTTCATTATTTTTATGGAATTTTTTGGAAATAGTATTTTATCACTTCCTGAGATTTATGAGATTAAAAAAAACTGAACAAGTGCTCCCCCCCCCCCACACACACCCCCAGCCCGGGCCTAATTTTTTGACAATTTCTTTTCTATTCTATTTACTTTTATTTTTACTGTTGCTGTTTGTATTTAATTATCTTGATAAAAGTAGAAACTTCTTCTAAGGCATACTTAAAGCCTAAGATAGATCTGACTGTTGTCTGTAGGAACACTGAAAGCAGTAACCCTTCCATGTTCTGGGAAAATGAAGTAGTCAGTGTGACATTCTATATTTTCTAATGAGGTCTTGTATTAAGAAGGTTTGGAAGTCTGCAAATAAAAAAAGATAATAAAACAGTTATGTTCCACAATCTTTCCAAATCAATTTAAATTTCTCATAATAACACAATAACTTACAACACATACACACAGAGTACATGATCAATGTTTTAAATATGGGAATTAAAATATTCAAATAATTATATCAGCATCATTTTTATTATCGCCCTAGGGAAAGGACCATATGGATAGAAAAATTGTCAGTTTTGTTCCGTGCTAGGCTGCAAGGGTTTAAAATTATGCCTAGATAAACATAAGTGGCTGCTGAATAATTACTTGTATGCTGAAGAAATGACCAAAGAACTAGAGGTCAATATCAGTAATTTAAATTTTCTTTTTTATACTATATTTACAAATTTTTGTAAAGAAGCTATATCTGATTTTCACAATAAAACTTAGCCATTTGAATAAGTAACATAATGCTATAATTTGGAGATATTTCTCTAGTAAAATACTGTAACAAAAGAGATCAAGAATAAATTTCACATGGCGTAGCTGGTACTTTGATAAATAATATGCATCCATCAGCCGTTTGAATAATTGAATAATCAATAGAGCATATCTCAATGAGTGAAATTACAGAATAACAACTGAAAGAAGAAAAAAACATTTATGTTCCTTGTGGTACAAGAAAGTTAGGAGAGGGGCACTTGGGTGGCTGAGCTGGTTAAGCATCTGATCTTGATTTTGGCTCAGGTCATGATCTCAGGGTTGTGAGATCAAGCCATGTTGGGCTCTGGGCTGGGCATGCAGCCTGTTTAAAATTCTCTCTGACCTTCTCCCTGTTCCTCTACCCGCCCCCACCCTGCTCTGCAGCTCAGTCACTCACTCAAAAAATAAAATAAAATAAAATAAAATAAAATAAAATAAAATAAGAGCGATGACATACAGGGATATTTTAAAGAACTTTTAAATTTATTTATTTGAGAAAAGAGCATGCAGAGGGAGGAACAGAGGAAGAGGAACTAGAAGACTCTGTGCTGAGTGTGGAGCCTGATACAGGGCTCAGTCTCATCACCCTGAGATCATGACCTCAGCCGAAATCAAGAGTTAGATTTTAATTGACTGAGTCACCCAGGTGCGCCAAAATTTTAATAAATCAACAGTGTAATACAGTAATTTATATTTAAATACATGTTTGAAAGATAGAGTGGGTTCTGTAAATTAAAAATAATAATATGGCATACTGTAAATGAAGCTGCCATAGCAATGTTGGTAAGACTTTATAAAGAGTTATATAATTTTCTGGAGATTTACATTGGAAGCTTTGCAATAAGAACCATCAAGAGTTAAACTTAGAAAAATCTGAGGAAATTCTAAGGAAAAATAATGACTTGTTAGCCTTGAGCTATCTCAGTATTGTCTAGTGTTATGGAATTAGAGAATGCTTGCTGCTTACTGTTTCTGTTCTATAATAACTCTCCTTCCTTTTCTCCCCAACTCTCATATTTTTTACTTGAAAAATTAAAATCTCATCTCTTTTGATGGTTCTGAATATATTTCTCATTCTCTCTCAAGTAACTTGCAAGAAAAACTTCTCTGTTATTTCACTTAAGGTTTAAAATCATTTTTTTAAAAAATGACTAGGCATGCCTGGGTGGCTCAGTTGTTAAGTGTCTGCCTTCAGCTCAGGTTATGATCCGGGAGACCCAGGATCAAGCCCTGCATCAGGCTCCATGCTCAGCAGGAAGCCTGCTTCTCCCTCTTTCACTCCCTCTGCGTATGTTTCCTCTCTAGCTGTGTTTCTCTCTGTCAAATAAATAAGTAAAACCTTTAAAAAAAAATGGTTAGTTGTGTTACTCCTAGGTACTAACTCAAGAAAAATGAAGGCATATACCCACACAGACTTGGATGCAAAAGTCAGAGCAACTTTATTTGTAATAGTCATAAACTGGTAACAATCCAAATGCCTGTCAACAAGTAAATGATACAACAAATTGTGGCACATCCATACAATGTAATACTGTAAAAAATTTTTACTTAGCCATAACTGCCTGAGTCCCCCACCAGCTGAGCCAGGAGGGCGTCCGCGGACGAATAACGAGAGAGCCCCGGAGATTCCTTTCCGATCACCTGCCAGGTATCTCCGCCTTGCCAGCTTTCAGTGTCTTTATTTATAGGCAACCAGTTATAGATTAAAAGGAAAAATCTTTTACAGTAGATAATTTCAGAGAATACAGTGCATTAATCAGTGAAAAGTATTTTTGCAGGTGTACATGTCTACAATTTACGTCTCATCCCTCAACCAAAATGCAGATAGGTTTGATCAGTAAGGTTTTTTTTACAATTTCTTGCATCTTGTTTCCAGGCAATAAAGGGGAGATTAATCATGTGGTGTATTTTAAGCAGGTCTTACAGAAAAGAAAGGAAATAACAAAGTAATTAAAAGGCTTAGGTGAGTTAGTTACATGCAAAGTTATAGTTTAAGCTAAGTTATTAACAAATCGGCCAGGAGTCAGTCTGTCTGGATATTAATCATCCTAAAGAAAAGTGTAACTTACTTTGCAAAAGTAAAAGCACTTGTACATACTTATTCGTAGTGACTGGGTGCATAAGCATCATGGAGGGCTTTATTTATAGATCCTCTGTATGCAGGGCAATGCTCTAACTAATACCTTATTATTTTTATATTTAACCATTCATTTGACCATTCAAAAGCCCTGACAATCTCCCCACAGATCCGCAGGAGATTTAAAGGGAAAGTGCAAAAAGTACACCCTCTTGAATAGATCTAAAGACTGCAAGGTGTTTCAGTTTGGCTTAGAACACCTTGAGGCCCTGTCAAGAACATTGTGCTTTACTTTTAGGATAAAAGTAGAAAGAGGAGACGCCAGTTTCACACCATCGGCAGGGGTGAGGCTCAGAGTGTCCATTCCTCGCTGTGACCACGTCAGGCCTAGTGGGGTTACTTTCTGGCAGCAGGAGCTGTGCTTCTATTGTTACTTAGGGAAGTCAGCGAGTTTTCCCGTGAGGCAGGATCTGTGCTTCTGCTGCTATCTTCCCCACAGTGACTCCATGAGCTTGTGAGACCAGGTGGCTCCCGGCACATAACAAGCTAAAAATGGTTAATAAATACAAATGTATTTTAAAAATTTGAGAACAGCTTTTTTTTTTTTTTACCAAACAACAGATGTTTTAGCATTGGATTCTCCTTTATTTTTAGGAGTTAATGTAAGGTCCCTAGGTAGGGTAGTAGGGCCTTTCCAAAGGACAGAAATTTGGAAACATGAATGCCTCCTGGTAAGTTCCGTCTGAATCTGCACCTCTGGACTGTAAAGACGACAGGCTATGATGCCAGTAAATAAATGTCTGTAGATCACACAGGCATTTCTATTCTGGTTATCTTTGCTTTATGTCCCTTTCTTGCAGAGTCTGACCCAAAATCTGAGGTTGTTATCAGAGATAAGGAAGCAAACTACTAAGTCTCTAGCATCATGGACAGGTCAGTGTTTAATGAAAAATCCAGCAGTCTGAAAAGGTACTTCCCTCCCCATTGCTGTGGCCTCAGAAATCAGGCCATTGACAGACTAAAGAAATGAAAGAAAAGAAGAAAGGATTTCATATAGTCAACATAGTGAAGTCTTGATCCATTCTCTTGGGAAGAAGCAGTGCACCTTGCCATAGGTTACTGCCCCTTCGATTTGATGGAGGTCTTCAGCATATGCACAGAATGAGGTGTCAGGCAGAACCTTCTTCAGCTGTGAGATATGTACTCAAGGCTCAGGTTTCTGAAGTTTGGCTGTCATCTCAATAGTGAAGAGGACTTGGTCTTGTCCCTTCCAAGGAGATCAAGGGCAGTCCTTGTTCTTACATGGATGATTCCAAATCAGAAGGGTGGTGTTGCTCTCTCTGCAACACTGGTGCGGGGTAGGGAATAACTGGACCAGCCTGTTATCCTCCGGGGGCTGAGTGAGATGGTAAGTGTAGACGGCCCCGCCACCCCCCTGAAACCGGGAAAGAAACCACACGGAGCCGGGAGTTGAGTCAGCCGTGAAGGCGCAGCAATCTCAGCTTTATTGTATCAGAGACAGAGTTAGGTATATAGAGAGGAAAGGAGGGAGTAAAAGAAGTAGGAGGGGCCAATACGAGCTCATTAGTGGCTATCACTAAGGCCTTAGGCAGATTTCAGGCCAGACTCCTGGGTGGGGCTGTTTGCCAGTCTGCCCTGGGGCTAAGAGCTGAGGGCTGGAAGAATCATCTAGGTCACCTATGCGGAAGTATTCCTGAGAAGCCCAAGAGGCCACCCCAGCCGACTTCCACTAATGGCCGCAAACTAGCAGGCACCAGGAGGTCCCAACAGGTGGGAGAAAATGGAAAATTTTCTTTTTAAGACAGCTTTGTTAGAATTTTTCATAAGGAGCCTCAGATTGACCTCTCAAAAGCCTCTGAGACCAAAAAGCCAAGCCAAAGATTGGCCATTAGATTTATCTGTAATATCATCTCAGTCAAAGCCTTAGTAATATAATCAGTTTCCAGTTGTGTCTTATTACAAGAACAGATTCTTACTGAACTTATGCAAGTGGCTAACTGTGTTGCAATGAAAAGAAAATTCAAGAATTTTCAAATTCTGGAAGGGTCAAGTAGAGAGAAGAACTAAATGCTTTTACCATAGATAGCTGAAGAAAAGGGTTCCGTTAAATCTGGAAAAGCAAGCATCAAGGAACTAGCAGTATATCAATAGAGTCATAAATATTATGATCAATGTCTAATTAAGTCCCGAGTAATTAATATTTGTTCTGCTTGAATCCAGGTTCTTCACTAGTTCCAGGAAGTCTTACCTAGTTCCGTTTTGTAATCTTAAAATTAGAAATTTGTACTTGTCAGGAGTCCATAAATTTTCTTAAAGATAAGATACTCATGCAGGAACATTTTTGTAGAAGTATCAGAGTAAAACAGTAACTCTGTGAATGATAAAATACTTAAAATGACCATGGTTAAAGATCTGATGAGAGTTCATTATAATGTAGTTGATAAGGAAACTTGTAGCATACAACATTTTAAGATAATAAAAATGACTGATAACATTATTTCAGGATATATCAGAATTTTAAGAATTGCATACACTTTTTGGAATGCTTATATGAATATGTGCCTATACAAATATAAGGTAGACAAGGTTTAGTATTACGTCTTACTTGCCAATGCTTTCCATGTAATTTAATGTATTAAATTCACTTAATCACCTTTTTAGAAGAAGAGAACAAGTTTTTAGGCAAATATAATAAACCAATGGTTTTAAAAGTTTAAGGTGTACAATGTAATGATTCAACAATTCTACACATTTCTCAGTGCTCATCAAAATAACACTGTATTGTTTGACTACAGCTCTGTAGTATATCTTGAAATTGGGGTTGTGATATCTCCAACTTTGCTCCTCTTTTTCAATATTGCTTGTGGTTCCATACAAATTTTAGGGTTATTTGTTCTAGTTCTATTAAAATTGTTGGTATCTCGCTAGGGATTGCATTAATCTAATAGTGGATTGCTTTGAGTAGTATGGGCATTTTAACAATATTTAACAATTTAACAATATTAACAATCTAAACCCTGAGCATGGAATGATTATCTTTTCATTTGTTTGTGTCATCTTCAATGTCTTTCATCAGTGTTTCATAGTTTTTGGAGTGCAGGACTTTCACCAACTTGGTTAAGTTTATTCCTATGCATTTTATTATTCTTGGTGCAATTGTAAGTGGGATTATTTTCTTTTTAATTTCAATTTTTTTTCCTAGCTGTTCCAGGGACTTCTGGAATGTCTCATGTCTCAAAGTTAGTTTTAAGTCAAAAATACTTTACTCAGAATTTGAATTTTGGAAAGTTTGTCAAAAATATCAAAACGTTTGAACATTTGATGAAATAGTATCATAAATTATTATGAAATAATACCTAATTACCTAATTAACTAAAATGACCAAAAAAAAAAAAGATTTTTAAGGGAAAATACAGAAGGTTACAATGTTGTTAGCAAAATTTAGCTTTTAATATTGAGAAGTTTCAGTCTCTTAAGTAATCAAAGACATAATATAATATGAAGCACAGGACATTATTTTGGTAAAATATGAAATACTTGTTTTCTAGGCAGATTAAGGGCAAAGACAAACACTTCATAATTTCCTATTACAAAGAGCAGAAGAATAGTCCTAGAAAACTTTATCATTTTAACAGAAAAAACCATAGTTTAATTTTGTACTTGCTTACTTTTGATATTAAAGCTCATTCACTTAATTAAATTCATTCTAATTTTAGCCAGCCCTGACCACACACACAAATTCCTTTCCAAAGATTTACTTTGTACAAGCCTTCTACAATATTCCTTTTCTTCATTAAAGCACACATTTTACTTTGCTGACATGTGGAGATGTTTCCCTTATTATTTCTAGAAGCTTTAATTACATACATTAATTAGAATTCTTAACCCTTTGAAAGCTTACTTTGTAGTGAAAACTAGGAAGTAAACAACTGTGACGTGTCTGTTATAATAGTATTCTTTAGATTGGCAAATTTAGGGATACATTTGATCATTTCTAGGAGTATATGTTACAAGATTTCTTTGGTGCCCATGGTTCTCAGTCACACCACTTCAAAGAATGAAGAGGTTAGTGAGGCAGAGTGGTGGGCAGCAAAGCAAGGTTTATTGCGTGATAGTACAAAGCTCCAGAAAGAGGGGACTTGAGAGGGTTGCCACCACAGTTTCTAAGTCTAGGGGTTTTTATGTGCTTTGTTGGCAAACTGTTTTAATCTTGATTAACCCTCACTGCACCTGTCATCCAATCAAGTTTTTGTCATCAATCATACATGTGGGAAAGGATGGAGGGCTCCTTCCAGGGTGGTGTAAAATCCTTTTGAGGGTGGTTTCCTCTTAGGGGAAGGGGGGGGGGCTTGTCCCTACCTGATTTTCTTCCAACTATCCTTCATCACATATATGTTTTTCAATTTTTCCCATGTAGCATCAGCATATCCGAATATCCTTTAGTTTCTCTGTAATAGGAAGCCAAAGTAGATAAACCTATGTTCAATAATAAATATTTCAGTGTTTTATCTTGTTTGGAAATGAAATGATCTAGGTGTTTAATGACTATCCATCATCTAATTTAAGTTAGCAAAACTCTAAGGATTTAAGCCACTAAAAAATTTGAGGGAACTATTTAATTAGACATAAATATTGCTGAGAAGTTCATTATAAACTTATTATCTTATATCTATTTAATTAACTTTTTCTTAATAATTATATTTAAATTCATTGTGAAAATTTCACAAGACATTGAGCAGCTAACCATCTTAAGATACCCTTTTTGTCCACAAATTCTATAAGTGATAACATGAACCTATTTGATCTTTAATAAGTCTAGGTAGAATAAAAGTATTATATTTAATGCTGGTAACTCTCAAGACATGCCTATTTTAATTAAACCAACAAACTTAAACTAGTTAATATTGAATATTTTCCCAGATCATGGGAACCTAAAATTCATTTGAATTAAATTTCTATTATATTTCTGAGAATTTAATTTTATATAAGAGCTTAATTTTCTTTAATTAAATAGAGCTCTTTTCCCAATTAATTTGGACAGTTCCACTTGTAGATATGTGGTATTTCCTGCCTCCAACATATATAGACACATGAACATACAGACAGATAAAAATTGACTTTATAGCATCCATTTTAAAATTGCTATCATAGCGGCACCTGGTAGCTCAGTTGGTTTCATGTCAGACTCTTGCTTTCCCCTAGGGTCATAATTTCATTGGTCCTGGGATAGAGTCAGAAGTGGCTTTCAGCAGGGAGCCTGCTTTAAGATTATCTCCCTCTCTTGGGGCACCTGGGTGGCTGAGTTGGTTAAACCACTGCCTTTGGTTCAGATCAATATCCCAGAGTCCTAGGATCTAGCTCCAAGTCGGGCTCGCTGCTGGGCGGTAAGCCTGCTTCTACCTCTCTCATTCCCCCTGCTAGTGTTCCCTCTCTAGCTGTGTTTCTCCCTGTCAAATAAATAAAAAAAATCTTTAAAAAGAAGAAAAGATTATCTCCCTCTCCCTCTCACCCCCCATCCCCCACCAAGGGTGCCCTAGTGCATGCTATCTATCTATGCTGCTTTCTTCAAAACAAAACAAAAGGAAAGCTTAAGAATTACCTCCTTGAAGATTGCATATCGAAGAGATGGTCTAGATAAGAATTCTGGAGAAACCCTGGGTAGAACACCTCTGTCTCAAAGACAGAGGGGGAAAAAATGCAACTCTTCTTAGAAGGACCAATCCAAGAATGTCTGCAACACTTGCAATCCTTTTGAGATAAATAAGAGACTTTTGTACTGGTTGAAAAGGATAAGTGGATTATGAATTGTTTGTGGAGCCATGCCTCTGATGATGTAAAGACTGGATTTATGAAAACAACAACTGTTTTTAATTCTTCAAAAATTGGATTGCCAACTAAATGATCTCAAAGACTAGCATACTCATCCCCCTGCATTAGAATGTTTTCCCTGTGGGTACATTTAGTTTAGGGAGAAGCCTAAAAAATTCCTATTAGGTTCTGAATATTAGCCTCTAATTTGATCAAATGTCTGATCATTGAATTATTAAATCTTTTCAAATATCTTTTCAGGTTTCAGCTGGAACAAACAGTCAATATTTCTGGCAGTATGGAACAATCCCATTAATTTTAGTTTCCCCTTGGTTAAGAGAATAATATAATAGCACTTTACAGAAAATCTCTCAGAATCCTGTCATCTTTGGAAGAGGTTGATGTGGGTGGATGTCCTCATTCTGAAGTCCATGTGGGGACATTCAAACTGATGTTGAAGATTTTACATAGGGCTTTTGAGGATGATCTTTCTTTAGTGCCCCAGTTGATTATGGCAGAGACACCAATCCTTGGACCCACATTTTGATGATGATGGACTCCTAGGACAGTGCAATGTGGGAGGTCTACCTGTTCCTTTTATGTCTTTAATTTTTCATTAGCTTTTTGCAGTGAATCTTACAATAAGGCTCTTTTGGAATCTTGAAGCCTTTTAGAAGCTTTTACATGACCATTAAAATAGGTAGCCCATGAGGAGCGTGAAAAATAAAATTAGGACCGTTATGCCTTATATCTCTTAATAGCCACCTGGATTCTGTACACTCACTTGCTAGATACTAAAAAGTGGGGAAAAAAAGACACTAGCAGCCCTCCTATGGCCACCCTGAAATCACAAGGCCTCTCTCGCTCCGTGCCCTCTGGGAATGAGATTATGGCCATTAGGCTCCAGGAATATGGCTATTTGGCTCCAGGAATGTGGCTAATGGCTCCGGGAATGTGGCTAGGTAACCACACCCGGAACCCCTACCCGATCAGTTGACCCCAGGAATGTGGCTACATTGAAAGACTCACCCTTCCCCCTTTCATGCTGAGTGTTGCAAGAGGAAGAGCCCCTCTGTGGTTTCCCTTAATAAGCACGGGAACCAATCAGATCATGCTGGTGTTCATATTTGAATGTTAGCCAATAAGAGTCCAAGTACCAAGAAAAGTCCTGAATTTGTTTGTGCCTATCTATAAAAAGCTGTAAAATCTGCTGCACTGGGCCTCTTAGCGTCACTGCTAACGAGTGCACGGAGGTCCAGGTTCAAACTCGCAATAAACGACCTTTGCCCTTTGGCTTTGACTCTGGACTCTGGTGGTCGCCTTTGGGGGGTCTCCGAATTTGGGGCATTTCACCCATTCTATTTGTTTATTTTTAAAATTTTATTTATTTGTCAGAGAGAGAGCACAAGCAGGGGGAGTGGCAGGCAAAGGGAGAAGCAGATTTCCAACCTATCAGGGAGCCCGACTCCTTCCCGGGATTCCGAGATCATGACCTGAGCTGAAGGCAGATGCTTAACCATTGAGCCATCTAGGCTTCCCTCAAGTGCACTTTTTAAAAAAATAGGTCTTATCTAACTGGAATGGTTCCCATTATGGCCATTGTAACTATAGGTGGTCTTTGGTAAAACTTAGCCATTTTTTTGTAAATATCTATAGCTTCCAGGACTGTGGTTTGTATAAATAAAATAAGCATATGTTCTAGGTGGTACATTCAACTCTTTGGATAGAAAGATTGCATTTCTTTTACTTAGGCCTTGGGGTTTCTCAGAGCCAAACCAATACCTGAGAGGAACCTGCCACGATGTCTTACTGATGAAAGACAGTTGGAAGAAAATCAGGGAGGGACAAGCCCTCCCACCCCTCATAGAGAATCACTCTTAAAGGGATTTTACACCATTCCGGAAGGAGCCCTCCATCCTTACCCATGTGATAGGTAGATGACAAAAACCTGATTGAATGACAGGTGTAGTGAGGGTTAATTAGATTAAAACAGTCTACTCACAGGGGAACCTGGGTGGCTCAGTTGGTTGGGCAACTGCCTTCAGCTCAGGTCATGATCCTAGAGATCCTCCCTCTCTCAGTCCCTCTGCTTGTGTTCCCTCTCAAGCTGTGTTTCTCTCTGTCAAATAAATAAATAAAATCTTTAAAAAAAAAATAAAACAGTCTACTCACAAACCCATAAAAACCGCTAGACTTAGAAATTGTGACGGCAACTCTTTCACATCCCCTCTATCTTCAGCTTTATACTGTCACTCAATAAATCTTGCTTTGCTGCCCAGCGCTGTTCATCTAGTCTACCGCTTCATTCTTTGAAGTGGTGTAACCAAGAACGACATGCACCATAGGAAAAGAAATTCTGCAACATGACAGTACCTCAGAATTGCACATACATTTTCTTGAGATTGGTGGGCTATCTAGTAAAACTTATTTCAAGCAAAGCTACCTTCCCTTAGGAAAAAGCAGGGGGCTTTATGGGGCAGATTACCTCACTAGTGCTGACCAGGGAATTCCAGCCTAACTGATTTAAAATTCCACTTCTGAGAGAGGTTGGAACTGCAATTTAGTCTTGGTTGGCTGTCCTATGGTCAAGTTTTTGGGGTTTTTTTTTTTTCTTTTCTTTTTCTATTTTTCTTTATTTCTTTTTTTCCCCCTTGATCTTCTTCTTGTTCTTTTTCTTTCCTTTTTGGCTTGCCTGCTTTCTTGCTTTCTTTTCTTCTTCTTCTTCTTCTTCTTCTTCTTCTTCTTCTTCTTCTTCTTCTTCTTCTTCTTCTTCTTCCTCTTCCTCTTCCTCTTCCTCTTCCTCTTCCTCTTCTTACAGTGCGCAGTAAAGAGTAGCATCTAGACAAGTCAGAAAGCAAGGATCAATGAACTCCATATAGTAGGATCATAGAGTATTTATCACCTTGAGACATCTTTGAGGCAACAGAAATTGTTTTTCTGTCTTTGCTGAATTCACAGTGTCAAATTCATGAAATATAAGAGTTAAGATTAAAGTTTCGCTACATCAGAGAGGGTAAATTTCCTTCTGGTGGGCTTACTGAGACCAAGAGAAGTACAGAAGGGAAGTTTATCATTCCCAAGGCATTCCAAGAACTTCTTTAATTTCCAAACAATAGTTAAATATTTTATAGAAAAATGTCTCTGTCAAAACTTTCAGAAAATTTTTCTAGAGTCAAATTCTTAAACCATGAGATTTGCCTAGAATCTTGAAATAATTATGGATGATAATGAATTTTATATAGTATGAAGCAGAAAATTTTAAATGTAAAGTTAAATCACATTTTAAAAATTATATTTAAAAAATGAATAAAAATTATATTTTTAAGGTAATAAGTTACATGAGGGCAAGTACAAGTTTATCAATATTTTAATAATTTCAAGAGTACATTAATTATTTTTTCACTTTTTTATATGGAAAAGGAGGCCTCCCTTTGTATTATTTCAAATTATTTGACAGAGAGAAACACAGCCAGAGAGGGAACACAAGCAGGGGGAGTGAGAGAGGGAGAAGCAGGCTTCCTGCCAAGCAGGGAGCCCGATGTGGGACTTGATCCCAGGTCTCCAGGATCATGACCTGAGCCGAAGGCAGTCGCTTAACCAACTGAGCCACCCAGGCGTCCCTGTATTATTTCAAATTAAAAGACCATTTATTTAAAAGGTGGGATAGGGAGACTATAAATATTCTTTTTTCTTTTTAAAGAACTTTAAGTGTTCTTGAAAAATTACTTAACAAGCCATAGGCATAATGACCGTGAAAGTTATCCAAGATGCAGGTAGCCTTACAGAGATCCTCATAATATAGACTATAGAATCATTCATAATAACTAATATATCTGTCAGCCTAGTAAGACATCTTCTCACAAAGACAGACACTTTCACTGTAATTTATAAGAAATAGACCTTTCATCAGGAGCTCTGCTTAAAAGCACACACAACCAAGATAAAGTAAATAATGGTGGAAACCACTGCCTTTGGCTAGCTCTCAGCTTTGGAAACACACTTAATGGGTATTTCACACACAAGTATACACTCCTTTGATATATGATGATCTAAAAAAAAAAAAAATCTCCCTTCTGCTAAAAGGAATGTTTGACTTCAGAGACTCATCGTCAGGCTTGTAAAGTCTTTAAAAAGCCACTTTGGCCCTAAAAAAGTTTAGGAATGGTGGACAAATATAAATGTTGTAACACTATGCCCCAAATCCAGTATACAGAATAGAACACACTTCTGGTGATATCCTGCATCACAAATACATCTTCTTTAAGGTTCCCATGTCTCCATAGGGCACTGACACCTCAGCCTACGCCTGCTATTCTTGCTGTTGTAACAACTCCGTCGGTGGAGGGCAAGTAGTCCCAGTTTGGTAGCTCAGTGCAGTTTTTCCTTGTAATTTAGGCTTTGTTTCATGCCTGGGGGGAGTTGTTTCTCTTTCACTTAACAACCAAAGTCCTTCAATCTCCTTACATTTCTTCCGTTGTGATAGAGCACTTTAGAAGCTCCCTGGCTGACAAGTGTGGCCGGAGGCTGGGATCTGCTGGGAGCAGCATCGGGCACTGAAAATAATATCTGTTCATCTGTTCACTGAGGGACTGTGGAGTTGTAGAGTCCTCTAATGGATTTTTAGGATACACTGTGATAGTGTGAGTTAGGAAATAGCGCATCTGCACACGTTCTAATTGGATGATGAATTAAAAAAACAAAACCAAACATGATTTCATCATGTATATGGGCCACAGAAATGAGAACATTGTTGATTGTGTCCCCACAATTCAAATGCTACTTAGCAGCTAGTTACTTAGATAAAAATATGCAATGAACAGTTCTGTCTTGTTTCAAAGCCCATCTTTCTATTCACCTATTTGATTATGCTTTGATTAAGTATACAGAGGCTGGAATGACCCCCAGATTCAGAGTTGTCAAGGAGTCCTAAAAGGCTGCCTTCTCCTCTGGCTGATGCTGGCCTGCATGCCCAGATCAAGCTAACAGCAAAGAAGCCTTCACAGCTGGAATCCACCTTACCTTCCTCTCTGTAGGGCACCTGTTTCGAGTCACCTGGCCTGTCTAGCATCTTGCTGGGTGGAATTGCTGGACTGTGGTACAGTTTCTTAATTCTCAGCCACCATCCAATTCTCTCAGCACACTAACGCTACCAGTTTTTGCATCCCCCCCCCCCGTTTCTACCTAGAAATTATTTGTCTCTTTTCACGTCCTGTTGTGCGAATACAGGGAGTCCCCAATCTGCCAACTGAAGAGGAACAAAGTTGACCTGATAGCTTCAATTCACTAACTTTACAGAAGCTCTAAAGGAGTCAAAGTAAACTTAAACTGCCCTAATATTGAGATAGCTGCATAGCTTTGGAAAAAAATAATTTGGAATCCAGGTCTGTAAGCTTATATTCCTTCTCTTGCTAGGATTTGAAACCCTTGGTGCTTTCAACTATTTATGCATTCACTAATATAGGGGCAGAATATAATAGCATCTAAGAGGATGGACTCTGGAGTCAGAATGCCCAGAGTCCAACCTATCTGCATGCATTCATTTGTGGACCATGGCCATGACATTTAAGTTCTCGTTCTTCCATATCATTTGTGAAATGGGTATAATGACACCAAATGCACATGCATCTGTAATATAAATTATTGCTATTGTTATTAATAAAAACTGAAGGGTGTGGACAGCACGGGGGATAAATGGCCAGGTTCATGCAGAGGTAAAATCTTGTAGGTCTTGTTAAGCTCATGTACATCATATTAAAAACCCTAATTTCAAGATGAACTCTCCTAGCAACTTTCCAATATATAACCCTATTGCTAACTGTAGCCACCATGCTGTATTTACATCTCCAGTGTTAGTGAGAAAGCTTTATGTTGTTAATTACAGATGTTTCTACTACACTATGATATGTGAATTTCTCAAAAGCTTTGTATTCTGTAGAATTTATATTGAAACTGTAGGATTCAAGGCACTTGGGTGGCTCAATCACTTAAGTGTCTGCCTTTGGCTCAGGTTATGATCTTGGGGTCCTGGGATTGAGCCCCAAATCATGAGGCTCCTTGCTCAGCGAGGAATCTGCTTCTCCCTCTGCTCCACTCCGCCCGCCCTCCCACTCGTTGTGCATGCTCTTTCTAAATAAATAAAATCCTAAAGAAAGAAAAAAAAAAGCAGGATTCATGGGGAAAAAATAAGATTATGTACAAATCCCCCAAACTTGTCAAGTCACTCCTAGCAATCGTCATTCTCATGGAAATATTAACAAAAAGAGACTACTAATAAGTACATTTCCCTTTAAACATAATATCCTAAGAAGAAAAGAGAAAGTGATTTGAAGACAGGACTAGAAGTAAGATTAAGCCTACTTAGAGAAAGAGACAGGGGTAGGGCTGGACAGAAAAGTGAGAGACGACATCATGCTAAGGTAGAATGTGTGTTCAAGCAGGATCAAAGGAAAGACCGAAAGTGAACATGAGGGAAGTGGGGATCTTATTCCACACCGTCCTCCATGGCTGCAGTTAACTCTAGCCTTAGAGTTTTTATGTGTTTGGCTGTCATTTTTGGTGATGTGAATCATTAATGTGCTGAGGAGTTAGCTGAGGAAACAACATACTTTTCATGTGATAACCATGTTCTTCTCTAATTTACAATCCTTTACAGCCAATCCCCTCACCTTATAGACACAGATTCTAGAGTAGGAGAAGGGGAATGGTGTCCACAGATTAGAATTTCTGAATGATTATTCTAGTAGCGGATCCGATCTCAGAATGTGGACACCTTTGACTCCGAACAGGAAAGGGTTGCTGGAATGAGACTGGTGCAGCGATGATGGCTATACCCAGATGTCCATATTGAGAATCCCTACCCTAAACTCAAAAAGACCCTTGCTTAAAGATATAACCATAGGTGTCCATGCTCTCTGAACTCTGAGTTTTGATATTTCATACTCCCAAAAATACGGAGGAGAAAAATTTCATGGAATGGGAAAGCAAAAATACAACCTAATTACATATACTCGACTAGGTTTGAGAAATCAGAGCTCCTGCCATCCATCTTTTCTATTCATGTTTATCTCCCCAGCTGTTCTGCATATGCCTGGGCTAGGATTGCCATGAGTATGGGAAGAAGCATGGAAGAAACGGAAAGGTTAAGAAATTAAAACACATTGGATATTGGTGTTAGTGATTTAAACTTGAGAACAGATGAAGAAAATACATGCACGCTGCTTATACAGGCTTATCAAAAAGAGTGGCAAATATTCTCTGACCTCTTAAATGTATTGTCACATAGATGTGATACATCCATGTAAGGTATTTGGTTTTGAATGTTAAGAATAATTTAAGTGGAAACTACAGTTTGTGATTTAAACTCTTGTTTGATCAGTGCTGTCCAATTAAAAATAATGCAAACCACAAAATGTGAGCTGCATACATAGTTTTAATTTTCTACTAAACACATTAAAAAAGCAAAAAGAAATACATGAAGTTAAGTTTATATTTATTCAACCTAACATATCCAAAATATTATCATGTCAACAAAAAATGAATATGGAAATTGAGATAGTCCACATTGTCCCTTTTTTGGTATGAATTCTTTGAAATTTGGTATATAAGTTAAAAATCTCAAATTGCCACATTTCAACTAAGCAGCCACATATGGCTGGTTGTTACCATATGGGACAATATAGGTCTAAGCTAACTTGTTATGAACATTATTTTGCCAGAATGAAAAGCTGCAATTAAATATATGCCTACTTATGTTTTTGTCACTGTGTAACAATCTCATCCCTTCACACAATAGGAAAAATATCATATCCTCTTTTCTTTCTTTTTTGGCGAGTATTCTTATAGAATGCTTTCAAAGTATAACTTTTGGATATTTCCCATCTCATAACTATTTCAAGCATGATTCCCACATTAAATGCTTACATCTGAATATTTGTGAGTAAGGTATTATAATTTCTGTTATGTTGTATATGACTGAGTGACCATTGACAAGATGCCATGTTTCATAGATGTTTAATTAAACATATATTGATTTTGAATTTAGTTCTCTTGTTTTGGAAGCATTATATATAATTTCTGGCCTCCAACATTTTTGGCTCTTGAAAAATTCCAATTTTAGGCTGTACGCCCTGAGTACCAAATGCACAAAACCGTGCTTGCTGGCTCGAGCCACATGCTGCCTGCTCACAGAGGATAGGCTGTTCCTGTTCCTTTAGTTCTCAGTGCAATTGTCATCTATAATTGACTTTTGCTAACTTAAGTTTTGCCATCAGGATAGTCTGCCTGTTTAGGCTGCTTTTTTTTTTTCTTCACAGCATTGATAAATTTGATCGCATTGATGTATTTGTTATTTTTTGTTTGTTTATTTATTTTACTATTAAGATTTTATTTATTTGACAGAGAGAGAGATCCATTGAGCAAAAGGGAGGGAGGGGCAAGGGACAGGGAAAGGCAGACTCCCCCTGAGCAAGCAGCCAGACCTGGGGCTTGATCCCAGAACTCTGGAATTATGAACTGAGCTGAAGGCAGCCGCTTAACTGACTGAGCCACCTAGGCGCCCCTGTTATTTGTTTTTATTTATTTATTTATTTATCTATATATTTATTTATTATTTATTTAAAAGACTTTATTTATTTGACAGAGAGAAACACAGCTAGAGAGGGAACACAAGCAGGGGGAGATAGAGAAGGAGAAGCAGGCCTCCCGCAGAGTGGGGGGAGCCCCATATGGGGCTCGATCCTTGATCTCTGGGATCATGACCTGAGCCAAAGGCAGTCGCTCAATCAACTGAGCCACCCAGGCACCCTGTTTTTAAAATTTATTTTCTGTTTCTGATTTAAGCGAGTCAGGGATTGTGTCGTATTTTCTTATCTACTGTGTAATAAAGAATTTTGTAGACACTCAATAAACCTTAGATAAGTGAAGGAAAAAAAAAAGAATTGCTTGTTGTAAGGAAGAGTTCAAAGCTCATTTTACCTAAATGCAGAATAGTGGTTGACAGTCTGGTAGACATCCAAGGCTACCCAAAGCTACATATATAATTCCTGTGTATCCAGGCTAGAGAAGCAATTCTTTTTAAGTTAAAGCTTATAAAGCCTTATAAAACCCTGACATTCTATCAGTTGTTTATATTTCAGTAATTTCATTGACTTATATTTTGTAATTTATCTTGTTCTTTCCTAGATAGTCTGATTCTTTGTTTTCTAATTTTAGGGAATTTTTTTTGGCCTTTTTTTTTTTTTCTTAGTCTCTAAATATGTGATTCTCACTCTCAGCCTATTTTGCTTCTTCCAGGAGCTATTTAACAATGTGTGGAGAAATTTTTGATTGTCACAATTGGGAGTAGGGGAGGATGCTATTGCTACTTACTGAACAGAGGAAAGAAATGTGGCTGAAAGTCAAATGCACAGAATCGCTCCCCAGTAACAACTATTCAACTCCAAATGTCAGGGAGTGACATTGTGAAATCCTCCTCTAATCTAGTTCACGTTAACAATAGGGATCTGTGTCTTATCCTTAAAATCATCATTAAATTGAAAAAAGAATTGCCTCTGTTTATGATACACCTTTTGCTTTATCGTAACGAAAGCTTTTTTCAAGTCTGTAGAAAACTTAGTTTGGCCAAGTTTGCAGGGTGCGTGGCAGTGACTGGTTAGCCATGTATATCTTTTCTAGGCTTTCCTCTTTATGTCTTTAACCATTGGCAGACACAATGAGAGTTTTGATGAGTATCATTATGTCATTCTGTCGATTTAATGTATCTTTGTTAATCTGTTTTATAGGTCCCCTTAGATGGGCTGTAATACAGCAGAAACCTTTTCATCCAAAAGATTAATGCCTGCATTATCATTTCGGCAATAAAACGGAAAGTCGAGTGGTGGAGGCCAGAGACACCTCAAACCTGGATTCCACAATTCTATATTAAGTGCTGGAGTTTTTATTACCCTGCTGTTGGAAAGCCTTTGCCAATGCTTACAAGGAACTGCTTATCCCTGCTTCTCTGGGTCCTGTTTGATGGAGGTCTCCTAACACCCCTTCAACCACAGCCGCAACAGACTTTAGCCACAGAACCGACAGAAAATGTTATCCACCTGCCAGGGCGCCGGTCACATTTCCACCGAGTTAAACGTGGCTGGGTATGGAATCAATTTTTTGTGCTGGAGGAATACATGGGCTCCGAGCCTCAGTACGTGGGAAAGGTAATGGCGTTTCTTTTGACAACCACTTGATAGCGAGGGGGATGATGCGTTGTGTATTGTTTATGGATGTTTTGCATAGGAGTCGAACAAACCAGTGACTAGAACACTGGAATTGAAATCCCAGAGACCTGGTTTCTCTTCCTGACTCAGTGGCCTGGGTAAGCTTTGGAACGTCATTTAATCCTTCTTTACCTCAGTTCTTCCTGGCTATTTTAATGAAATTAATATACACTTTTTCCTAATTTTTTTCTTTAATTTTAACATTCTTTGCTAAAGACAAAAAGTTAAGATATTAAGTGTCATTAAAAGTGTTGTTATAGCACATTATTGCTCACTGACATTCTGGAACTGTTTACCAAGAAGAGACGTAGAAAAAAATCCCCAGGCATAAATATTCTGAACTGCTGTTGATATCCTTGAATGACCAGGATGTTTTCCTTCCTCTGCCCTTTAAAAACATGACATACCATTTGAAATGTGGTTTTGGAGTATTTGACGTGGCTTGCTTATACTTTATAAGCTATTTATTTATTAAAAGTTTCGCAAGCTATTTATGAAGCTATTTATGGCCAAAGTAATAAGGGTTGGAACCCAAGTATATACACCTCGCTCTTCAACACAGCGTGTCATTTTTAAATCATATTGTGAATTCATAGAAATTTTTTTCACAAAATAATTGATGGTAACTCTTCATTTCAACACATTTATGCTTTCTGCTTTTTACCTTATATAAATTTTTGGCCCTTATCTAGAATGGGTAAAATTTATCATTGCCACCAAAAACTTTTCCCAGGGAAATGACTATTTTATTTTCTTAGTTAACTGTCCTTAAATCTTCTAAAGGATTTTGCCATGGTTTTAATAAAAACATATCTGCTTGAAAATAAAACAAAACATATATGCTTGAAGAGACCTAGAATAAATCCAAAAACAGAAATGGAAAACTATAGTAGGAGGGACACTAAGAAGCTATCTACAAGAGTGTCTCTATTGCACATTAATGTTCTCAGAGTTTTTTGGAATCCTGAACTAAGGAGAAATATGATGAGTCTTATGATTCCAGTGATAGGTCAAAGGAAGAAAATCCATTCAAGAGTTAAGTTATTTGCACTGTATTTTTGAATTTATCTTTTAGAAATATATTTACAGAATATTGAATAATATAGTGGAATAGATCTTCAATAGAACCTTTGTTGAAGATGAACATATAGGCAAGATTTCCCTGAGGTATATGGGGTCCCGGGCAAATATTTTCTATGGGATTTCTATCTCTATATAACGTTTGAGTCATGCCAAGTCAGTCTTTGAGTACCATCCTGGCAGTCCAATTTTTAGTGATTTTGTAAAAAACACATGATGTCATTAGCACAGACAATCTCCATGACAGACCACCTACTAGGAATCAGGGCCTGGTCAGGTGGTGCTCAGACAACTCCAGAGGGGTTAGTCCTGGAGCTCCACAGGGTATCTGATAAACCAAAAATTAAGTAGAAAGCCAGAGAGTTCCTTCAAGGGGACAAGTGGACACTAAGGCCTAAGCAGTTCCAGTCCTGCCCATGGCACCCTGCCCAGATGGCACTGCTGCCCACAAACAGACCTGGGAAAAAGGAGGGTCTCGGGAAATTTTGAGGAAAGGACTCCAAAACATGGAAGCTTCCAATGTTACTCTGCATTTCTTTTGCTTATATGATTCCTCTATATGATCGTGAAATATAATAATCTTTATGGTGGCATAATTTCGTGTTCTGGTACACTTGTTCCTTACGAGTTAATGTAATATAAGGATCAAGTTTTGAAATCTAAGACAGATGGATGGGTAGCATAGCTCTAAAACTCTGCCTCATGGGTATTAATATTCTCAGCTCTGCTTATGATGGAAACTAGACATCATGTTGAGGTTTCTGGCAAGTGTATAATGAGAAAGTATTCTCTCTGGTTTTGATTGAAGCAGATTCATAGCCTTTAGTTGCCTGAATCCGAAGTGAAAAGATTGTTGAAAAATTAATGAAACTGACTTTTATTCTATCTTCAGAGTTGCATTTCACCTAGGAATTGCATATCCAAATTTTGTTTGATTCTCTGGAATCATATCTTTGTAATTGCTACTGTGGTATAGAGTTCACCCAATTCATTTCAAAGATGAATTAGTATTTATGCATATATTTTAAACTGTACATCTAAGATCAATTTTTAAATGAAATCAACATTATTTTCAGTCACGCATTTGTAATGCGTGATGAAAACCTGTGGATCTCTCACAGTGCATGTTCCTAATGCAAATGAAACAATAGTAGGCACAGTTTCCTTTCCACATGGAAACTGAAGTTTAACTAAGTGTCTTGGTGAGTCTAGATGTGGGAATAGTAATATGATGACGTCAGGACCAATTCAAGCTGTTATATGTATGTGTGGGGACATATGTAAATATCCTCATGCTTTTGCTTTTTTTTTTTAGAAAGCCATTTGAGACAGTTCACAGAAAAATAAGATATCATAAATAATATAGAATTCAAGGCTAAACAAGAAGGCAAATGCAAAAGTGCCAAGCATAGTGGTCATAGTTAAATACATAACGGATTAGTAAAATAAAACTGAACTACTGTAATTGAGCTTTGTATTTAATTTTATGATTTTTATGGCATCAACATCTATGGGAAACTTTAATTTGTACAGTTCCTATTACTGAAAGCTCCACTTATTTAAAAGAATACCTGTGTACCTACATTCAAATCTAAAAGAATTGATAGAGTTGGGATCCTGAACAGCTTAGTGGACATTAACATCAACAATTGTTATATTTAAAAGGAGCAGATGTTAATGTTGACATTCCTTCAAGAAAGACCAGATGATGGCATTGCTTATAATGAATAATACTTTACTTTATATATAAGGAAATCATAAGGGCGTCCAGATGTAAAGCCAATAATTCCCTCAAACAGACACTTTGGATTTATGACAATACCTGGATCAGTGTAAGATGTATGGTAACACAGAAATTAATTTGTTCAGCAAAAATTTTAATTCAGATGCTATCAATTGCTTAAGTTCCCAGTAAAAACAAAACAAAACAAAAATCCACATATTATTAAAACACACACACACACACACACACACACACACACACACACACAATGTACACAACACGTACTTGCAGAATAAGCCGGATGCTTGTGCCAGCATATATAACTGGGTCCCTATGTCTGTCTAGTACTATGTTATACCATAGCTTCAAGGCTATGTATCAAGAAAGTGATTCCCAGTTATCCTCAAAGAATAATTTAGGAAATTGAGTTGTCATTTCAGATGATCTCTGTTAGCAGTAATTCTTAAATGTAAATTCTTTAAAATGACAAAAAGATTAAAAAATTGAAACATATATAAACCCTAATTCTGGAGGCATTGAGAATGCATTACAATTTGAGAAAGTGTTAAGCCTGGTAGGGATCAATGTAATAATGAAGGTCTCTAGATTATAATTATAATCAGTAAGCTTTACTTAGTGCTTACCTTGGCACTGTTTTATTTTGCTTTGCCGTCATAAAATTATGTGATCCTCGAAATATATCTAGTAGCCCCATTTCACATATCAGAAAACTGATGCACAGAAGAGTCAGGTAACTGTCCCAGGGCTCAGCACGCATTAAATGCTGAAACCAGGATTTTAAGTCAGGAAATTTAGCCCCATTGCACCAGAAAATACTACAGTTTGTTATCTTATAAGGATGTTAAGAGCTAATAATAATTTCAATACTCTGTTGAAAGTCCTGTAGTGGTGATCCTATTAGGGATGCTGGAGACAAAGGCAAGTCTTGGTTTCAGCCTGGGTCATGATCTTAGGGTCCTGGGATTGAGCCACTCATTGGGCTCCACTCTTAGTGCAGAGTCTGCTGGAGATTCTCTCCCTTCCACTCCTGCTCGTCCTCATGCTTGCTTGCTTTCTTTCTCTAAAATAAGTAAATAAAATCTTTAACAAAATAAAGATACTTTGTTAGCAACTATTAAATATTCAACAGAGTATTATGAACTATAGCCCCATGTTGTATATTATTATTTTTATTTGTTCGTAAAGGTCTCATGATCCACAAAGATGTCTTAGCTGAGGATTCACATAGACAGAGTTGCAGTTGTAGAATGAGCACTAAGAGTGCCATTTGAAAGACTCATTGGGGGGCACCTGGGTGGCTCAGTTGGTTAAGCGACTGCCTTCAGCTCAGGTCATAATCCCGAAGTGTCGGGATCGAGCCCCACATCAGGCTGCCCGCTCCGTGGGAAGCCTGCTTCTCCCTCTCTCACTCCCCTTGCTCGTGTTCCCTCTCTCACTGTGTTTCTCTCTGTCAAATAAATAAATAAAATCTTAAAAAAAAAAAGAAAGACCCATTGGAGGTGGAAGAACAGGCATAGAGGCAGAGAAAACATATAGGAGAAGGTTACAGTAGGCTTGTCCAGGAAGTAATGAAGAGAATGGGATATTAGACATGGAAATTTGAAACGTGAACATATTATGAAATATTTCAAGATCTGTCAGTCATGGGAATATAGATGTATGAGACAAAACATTGGTGGATAATTGCATGTAGAGAATGAAGTAGTGGGAGAAGTAAAATAAGTGACTCAGATCTCTGACTTTGTTTTCCTAGTATCCAGTATAGGTCTGGGACTAGATTAAGAAACAAAATGATCACTTTTAGACATTGTATATCCATAGTTACTTTTATTTTATTTTTTAAAGATTTATTTATTTGAGAGAGAGAGAGTAGGGAATGGACAAAAGGAGAAGGAGAGAGAGAGAGAGAGAGGATCCTCAAGAAGATTCCCCACTGAGCACGGAGCCTGGTTCGGGGCTCACTCCCAGGATCCTGCAATCATGACCTGAGACGAAATCAAGAGCCAGCCTCTTAACCAACTGAGCCACCCTGGCAGCCCTCCTTAGATGCACCCAGGTGAAGTATCTCATAGATATTTAGATATGTTCATCTAGCATTCACAAAAGAACCCTGTGGTAGAGAGCTACAGATATTGGAGTAAATGGTATACAGATGATAGTCAAAATCACACAAATGGGTAACATACTCGAGGAAAAGTTGCAGAGGAGGTAGGCAAATCCTGACTTTTAATTGAAAAGAAGGTGAAAAAGAATTAGGTAGATCTATATAATAAGAACAAAACAAAAATATTAAATAGTGCAATGGAAAATAAACTGAAAGTTTTAGAAGTAAGAAATGATGAATAAGTGTTTAAATTCACAGGTCACTTAAATAATGACTGAAAAAGCCTCTCTGGTTTTGTCAATGAGCTAGAGGTGACCTTTGTTAAAATGGCTTAAATGATTTTCTTTAGACCTTAAAGAAAGAAGAAAGGAATGGATATAGCCAATAGATTTCAAAAGTATAGTTGAAAGAGATTGATCTATACTCTATTTATAGGCCTGGTTTGATCTGATTGGCATTCTATTAAGGTTCTCCAAATAAACAAAACCAACAGGATGTGTGTGTGCATGTGTGTGTGTGTGTGTGTGTGCGTGTGTGTGTGTGTGCATATGCATACATTTGTATGCAGAGATACAAAGAGAATTTTATTTTGAGGAATTGCTCCCCACGATTGTGGAGATTCAAGTCCAAAGTCTGCAGGGTAGGCCAGCAAGCTGGCGATTCAGGGGAAGAGTTGCTTATATAAGACTAAGACTTTCCATTTGTAATTATATGTAGAATTTGGTTTTGGATTAGTAAAATAAGGAATATTAAGAAAAAAGAAAGAATAAATAACATGATAGTTTATTAAAATCTAATTGCATTGCAAAAATAATTCATCTATCCAGAATTTCTCCCAAATAGAATGTTTTAAAAAAACAAGCTAACACAGCACCTGGATGGTACTTTTATTCAGGCATATTATCTTCTGCACCCAATAAAAATTTAAATTATATTGTAAAGTTATACCAACACATTTAAAAGATGTTTTCTTGGCTCAGCATTTTATCTATCTGTCATCTATCTATCTATCTATCTATCTATCATCTATCTGGCTCATGAGTCATGTTTTTTGTTTTTGTCATGTAGCTTTTTGAGAAGCCAATCTTATGGTGCAGTTTACTCTTAAAATTTGAGCTTTGGAAATCAGAGTAATTCTTGTTCATTTGAGAGTTGATGTTCATAACATTAGTCCAGTCTTTATACAAAACTGAATGCATCCTCTTGACTCCTGCCTCACTTACATACCTGAGAAACTTACCGTGTATTCAAGTACTCTAAATCAAGATCTTGTTTCTAATCCATTCTGCTGTCAATAGCTTAACCTTGTTGCTAATCAAAGCATCATTAGCTACTTGCTCTTTCTGTAGCAAAAAAACAGAAGGAGTCATTTTCACTCTTTTTTAAAACCACTTTAGGTAAACCTGGTAGTTTATTGCACATCTTGGCTCTTAAACATATCTCTAGTTTTATAGTTTCTCTCCAGAAATGAAGCTGTGTTTGAAATAGTCATCTTGGATATGATTATATAACAGTACATTTAAAAGAAAATTGACATGAAATCTGAACAAATAATACAATATATTAAGGTTCTTATCAAACAGTTAATGCCCATTGTATGTCAGTTCTTCTTTCTCCTTTACATTTTATTTCTCGCTTCTAGCATACTAGTTGTTCATAATAGCTGTGCCATAAAGGTTTAATGTGTTTACTTTAATTAAATTGGTGGGACCTTCAATAAAATTCAACTATCTTTAAATCAATATATGCATGCCTAAAAACAGCATTTCAAAAATAGCATGGACAGCATGAAGATTCAACACTCACTTTTATTGTTTTTTTTTTTTATCATTTTTTCTTTCTTCTTCTCTTCTCCCCCTTCTCCTGTGGCTGTCTTTTCACCCTCTTTCTAATTATCTTTCCATCCTTCTGTTTCTTCTAACCATTTCTTTGCATTATATGTGGATACAGCCTGATATAGTTACTGAAAAGCTAGGATAAACAGTTGGGAGACTTTGATTCTAATTCCAGCTCTTTTAATAATGATCCACATGAAACTACTTAAGCACCTGTGTGTCCATTCATATGATTAATAATGTAGCATGACATCACATACCTGGATTATATTTTCATCAGAAAGATCCTAAATACATTTGTACCAAACTTTACAATACAGTTCACTGTATGTGCTCCTGTGTATTTATGCACATATATTTAGACATTTTTCCCCTATAAAATGCTAGTTGGATTCTTTGGGAAACAGTGGTCTCTCGGTGGCTAACATTGATGAACCCCTACAACTTGCATATTATAATGGGTGATAGGAAATAGGATTCAGTGGAATGATTAGAGAAGTACCTGGAAAGGCCACCATATGAACAGTTAACAGAAAAATAGGGACTACAGAGTGATCTGAATAATAAAGATTTTGAATTTAATGTTCTCTTCTTCTAACAACATTGACTGTGAATATATGTCACAATTATGGCACTCTAACATACACTTGAAATATAAATGGGATTATTTTGGTTCACTTCGAACGTAATCTATATGTATGTGAGAATCATTCCTCTTTCTTAACTCTGAAAAAGGAGAGACCACTGTCATAAGAAGTACCATCTATATGTGTTTCATTGTTCATGAGGCAGCACCTAATTCATTTCTACTGACACCTAATCAATAGAAATAATGTATGAAATTACTATGATAAAAGCATATCTTTTCTACTCCTGAATTCCCGTAGAGATGGCATAGAAGAGATTTTCTATAGAGCTTATATCAGTGTAACACTTGAGAGTAGAATTTTAATGCATACTCACACCCATTAAAGCATGTTGTTGCTTCTTACTGTTTTTGTTTTATATCAACCTTCACTGTTAGTCTTGGGGCGCCTGGGTGGCTCAGACAGGTAAGCATCCGTCTTTGGCTCAGGTCATGATCCCAGGGTTCTGGGGTTGAGTCCTGCATCTGGCTCCTTCCTCAGCAGTGAGCCTGTTTCTCCCTCTGTCTGCCATTCCCTCTGCTTGTGCTCTCTCTCTCTCTGACAAATAAAATTTTAAAATAACGATAACAACACTGTTAGTTTCTCACAGTTTCATGGATCTTAGAAGAAGACTTGAGATGACAGAATCAGAGAAAAGGAACATCATTGCTCCCAGCACAGCAAGCAGCATGAGCATCTTCATAATTGACTCAGTTCCCACTGCCCGATGTACCATATGGGCAAAAGAGACCCAGATGGATGCCAGCACTTTCCATGGGTTGCATTTATTGAGATGAAGCCTGATAATGCTCACCTTTTGTTTGGAAGGGAGACGTTACCTATGTTTTACTGGGTAGTGAGCATGTCTGTCCTTTACTTTGGAAGAAGACACTATGTCAACTTTTTGAAGTTATTTGCTATCTATATATTCTTGAAAATACAGCTTGGAAAAAATTTCTGGGAAAGACCTGCAGGGTTGTGAGAGATGATGGAGAATTGCCTCCCAGTGCCTAGAGTACGTTGCCTTACCAAACTGACACCATGTAATGTGGTGACAAAGTTAGAAACAATTGAAAATACTTCAGCAGGGGTGCCTGGGTGGCTCAGTGATTAAGCCTCTGACTTCAGCTCAGGTCATGATCCCAGAGTCCCGGGATGGAGCCCTGCATCAGGCTGCCTGCTCGGCAGGAAGCCTGCTTCTCCTTCTCTCACTCCCCCTGCTTGTGTTCCCTCTTGGGCTGTGTTTCCTTGTGCCAAATAAATAAAATTAAAAATAAATAAATAAAAATATAGTACTTCAGCAAGTGAACTGAATTGCTTGTCCAGTAGTCAAACGATGGCTTCTCTTCCCCCCTCTCTTTTTTCAAGCAACTTAAAAGAAAAAAAAATCATTCCTCTCAGAGTGCGTATTCTCTTTCATTCTGAATCTGGACTTAGAATTATAAATATAAAGAAGGATGGAGCTCAAGTCTAATCTTGGCTCTTAGTGATGTTCATCTCACAAATTAGCTATCTTCTCAGTAAGTGTAACCTTTGCAGTATACCTACATATTTTTCTTATCTAGATGATAGGAGACAACTTGTTTTTCAGCTGTTGGTATGCATAATTGTTTGGGAGGTAGCTTCATAATTATACTGATAGTCTCACTCCTTGATTAAAATGTCTGAATGGCTTTTTCCATCACAAAGAGTGATTTATTGTGATAAAAAGTAGAGAGTTTTATAGAATTAAATTTCTCTGTATTTGACAAAGTATTCAGTACTATTTAATTTTGAAATGACCAGAGATTTATAGGATGTTATGGTATTTTAAGCCATTTATTATAAAGAATTTCAGATTGTAATTCATAATGTTGTTTTCAAAGTGCTGGGCATTAAAAGAGGACAATGGTATTTCCCCATGATATATAAAAGGCTCTAAGTATAACTTTCTGCTGAGTAGACTTAGACACTAAACAAGGAATTGATAGTATGGAAAGATGAATTACAGTTGTATTGACTGTTTCACTAGTGTTTTAACTTTTTTTTAAAAAAGATTTTGTTTATTTCACAGAGAGAGAGGGAGATCACAAGTAGGCAAAGAGGCAGGCAGAGAAAGAGGAGGAAGCAGGCTCCCCGCCGAGCAGAGAGCCCGATGTGGACCTCGATACCAGGACCCTGAGATCATGACCTGAGCCAAAGACAGAGGCTCAACCTACTGAGCCACCCAGTCGCCCCTGTTTTAACTTTTGAGACCATTCCCAAAGGACCAGTATTGTATCTTTAAAAAGTAAAATCAATCAATTAATCAATAGTAATAATAGTAATCATAAATTAATACACAAGGAAATGTGTACTTTGAAAATAAAGCCAGATAATAAGAAATGATTCAAAATCAAACCTCCAGGAATTTATTTGCTTTGATTAAAATATTTTGAGCATCAAACAGTGAAATATTTAAAATATTTTTATTATCCACTACATGATTATGACCAGAAAAAAAAAATTTTTTTTTAATTTCTGTGCCCAACAGGGGCTCGAACTCACAACCCTGAGATCAATAGTCTTGTACTCTATAGACTGAGCCAGGCAGGCCCCCCAGAACATTTTTTCTTTGTTTCATAACTGTCTACAAATTAGAACACTGAATGTTTTCCTTAAAGCTGCCGTCTTCATGTAGTGCCACTGCATTCACTTCACTAGAAACACACAAAGTTCTTGTGCAAGCTTTCAGATGTTCAGCAGAGTAATTTTATGTAAATTTTTAAACTGTGCATTTCATGGAAGAAATCTAGATTTCATATTTTAAAATGCTGATGTTTAAATTCAAAGTTTAGATGTATTGGTTATGACCTACACTTATCAACATGTGCAAACATGCACTCATTAATTCGTCGAGAATATTTCTAGTTTTTGCCTCCACTGATTATATTGTTCTGTAACATACAATCTTTGATGAAGTATCAAACTTTAGTTATTATATGGAGCATTGAATATATTTAAGAAATAATTATCTAATTTTTATTATTCTGTCTGTTTTGAAGGATAGTCTTATTTGTATTTCCAAGGTGTTGCTTTTATTAATAGCTATGGATACATACTACTAAGTGAAATTTTTTGGATCAAGCAGTAATCAAGAGTAGCTCATAAATTAATAATTATGTAACTGAGTAGGGAAATATTCCAGTTCAATTAAGTAAAATAATTGCTTGCATAAAAATAATTATGTATGCTCTCAATACATGTTGCTTCCTGGGTGAGAATTTTGAAGAGCAAAGAAGATACAGATAAATGGATTTAGAGCTGGGGTTGTGGGAATTTTAGGATGAGTAAAATGTGAGCTAGAACAGAGTGAATATTGTCAGGAGTAAAAACTACAGGTTTCAGTATACTCCCTTTAAGCACCAGGTTTCAAAAATCCAGTCCTACAATATCCGATGACTCTTACTTGCTATTTTGAGATTTATAAGAAAAAAAATCTCCATGTACCGATTGACTGGGACCAATAGACTCTCCAGTCCTTTCCATGTGGTTTGAGCACATTGTCATGAGTCAGTAGCCCATGCAGCCCCTTCTGCAGGGAGTGATGGGCAGGCTGCAGCAATATCTTCATCCCAGGATGACTCGGCCTTGCAAACCAGGTCTCTGCTGACTCTCTAAAGCCAGCATTTTGCCTCATGATGCAAAGCAGTAATCCATTGGGTTTAGGGTTATGCCTGATGTCAGAGTAAAATTATTAATAGCATCCATTTTTACTTTCAAAAGTGTTCTTGTTGGATGACAAATTATATGGCTACCTTAGTGTGTACATCATTTAGAGAACTGCCTGGGCCTCAAAGGCTATGACCACATTGTTATAGCTCTATTAAATCACACAGGTACACACAACTATTTTGCCTGGGGCTTGCCCATTGCAGTTGATTGGCAGAATGTCTGGAATCAGCTGCATTCTAGGCCTAAAATAACATCATTCTTCCTTGGCCTACTATTGGTTTTGACACAGAACTTTCTTGATCGTTATGGTGATTTTTCTCTTAGGGACACCTTTATTCTTATGACCATTCGGCCTTAACTTAGGACTCTTAATTGCACTTACTTAATCACATCTTCCTTAATCTTGGACTTACTTAATCACATCAATAGCCTCTACATTACTGTCAGAATTTTTTTTCTTTTTTATGAACTTTCAGATGAAATAGGTAACTAGAAGAAAAGTTCAATCTAATTTTAACAATCAGTATCGGCTAAGACTTGGAAGACCTTGCCAACCCAAAATGTCTAGTTAGAGAACTTTGCCTTCCCATCAGTGGTGATCTTCTGTACTGCTTACCTGCATAACTGAAGTACACCATGCTATTTGTTCTTTCTAGAACCAAGAAGAAGTTTAGGGTAAAGGTAAATCCTAGTTTTCTTCTGGTAAAGAAGAAACTAATTAAGTTTCTAGTTGAAATATTTCTAGCTTAAAGTATATAAAAATCAAAACTCTCCCAGATACCTACTAATATTATGGTGGGAGATAATTTAACTATAAGTTTTCAGGTTTCTCCAGCTCTATGAATTATCTCCAACTTTTAGAGAATTTAAGCAAATGAAGTTGGGATAAGAGATAGTGGAATGGAGATGGCAATTCTAGAAAAGCTTTTAAAAGAGTATGATTTCTTGTGTCCAGTGCAGGCAACCCATATTATATAGCTTTGAGCTAAAATACAAAAGAAGATTAAAAAGTGTCCTTGACCAAGGTGGACAGTTTTTGCAAAAACTACATTATGATAGATGAGCACCACCAAGTAAAAGACAAGAATTTTTAAAATAACAAGTTCAAGTCCTCCAAGTTCTAGCCCGATTTGATTACCCTGAGACTCTTAAAAACTACTCCAGCTTCTGAGAAATGACACAAGGTAACTTTCAGTAGTAGTAGAACATTATTCTTACCAGCTATGAAATAATAATTTTGGTGTGTTAAAGATAAGGACTGGAGTGCCTGGGTGGCACGTTGGTTGAGCGGCCCACACTTGGTTTCGTCTCAGATTGTGATCTCATGGTCCTGAGATTGAGTGCATGTGAGGCTCCACATTTAGCATAGAATCGGCTTGAGTCTCTTCCCTCTCCCCCTGCCTCTCCCACTCATATTCTATCTGTCTAAAATAAAATAAATAAATTTTTAAAGAAAAAAGAGAGATAAGGACAAAGGCATTAGAGACTCTGGCTTTGGTTCAAGGCTTAGGAATGAGAAGAATGAGATACATTTGAGAACTCATGAGGTATGGGGTAATATATTAAATATAGGAGGAGAGATAATATTAACAATAATTGCACTTATCATTTACTATTTTCTGATTTCTGTGTGGAAAGTATTTTGGAATTATTCATCATTAATTCTCTCCATGCACCCAAGAGAGGAATATTGTTGTTTTCTGCGTATTGAGGAAAAGAAAGTAGAAGTGAAGTTCGGTCATTTGTCACAGGTAACTTATAAGATTGGAGAGCTAGGGTTCAAAAGTAAGTCTCCCTGACTATGAAGCCAGAAGAGTAGTCACTGTGGTGGAGGGGAGGTGTGCCTGCCACTTAAACATTTGACATTTGACAGTGCTTAAAATGCTTTCTGACACACAAAGCATGTTAACAGAGAGTAAAGCAAATTCCCAAATGAAACAAGACTGTTGGTGAAGAGCCCTAGGAAGGCACTAGCATCACACATATTATGTATTCTCATGAAGTCACTTTGAAGGAGATAAAGAGATGCTGTTGAATGGGCTATAACTTAAGACATATGTTAATTCAGTCCTTGAAGAAGGACATCACAATTACTCAATTATTGGATAAAGAACATCCAAGGGAGTTTATGTTTCAGTGGAAATGAAGAGCTTTGAAGCAAGGTTTACAAGGCACCTCTCCTTTTTTTCTAGATGAATCAGAAATGCAGAGTGGTACTTCAGATATCCTTCTTCATTGATCCAGGATGATTTTTTTAAAAAAATAAGAAAGATTCTCATATTTCTTAAACAAAAAACAAACAAAATATAATCATTAAATAAATAAATGTATTAGAGATAAGAAAACCTTCAAATATCTATTTTAAAATGATGCACGTATAAAACATTTTTCTACATAAATTTTAGATGGCAGAATATACAATGACATATTTCTAAGAGGTTTTGAACTGTGTTTTGAATAGTCCCCTGTGGGAACTTATGCTGTTAATTTGTTGTTGTTTATCTATTTTTTTACTTACTTATGTGATAGAGTGTTTAGAAACCAATTCTCATGCTCCAACAAATTTAAGATAAATTTAACAAGTGTAATTAATGTTTATTTAAGATTCCACAAAACTTGACAAGGAAAGCGATGTGGAAAACACCAAACTTATATACCATTGTCAAAACAAGTTTTGAAGACAATTTATTGGTTGTTAAGGAAAACCAAATTGTGCAAATCAAAACAAAATCAGTAAAATTTGTTATTTTTTCTCCTTAGAAAGCAAAGTGGTGAAACAGGCAAGCAAAAATAGCACCTCAATGTCTGTACACAAAAAACTGTCAAAATTAAATTTCAGGTCTACCCCTCCACAACTGATTATGTGCCTTTGTGAATGGAAGGAAGGCCAGAGGGAGGCGGGGTGGGTTCTCATAGGTGAACGATTCCCAGGAAAATATTCACAAACACTGGCTGAAAGCAAAAGGTAATCACACATGGTTTTCAGTTGCCAGTTATGTTTATTGAAGTGAAACCAGTGAATTGTAAAATAAAATAACAAGACTCCTATTCCTTCATCGTTGTGATGATTTGGGGGAATGATGTAGCCTAAACATACTTTAAACCAGATGATGGAAGACGAAGAAAATCAAAGAAAAATAAATTTTAGTAGATGGCGTTGTTGACTTTTACTTGTGCTTTGCCTGTGTAGAGCAAAGTCCTGTGGATGCTTCATGCTTCAATTCCTTGACTCCTCACAAGATTTTTAACCACAAGGTTATGAAATGTATGAAGCTGTGACCTACATGTTTAAATCCCAGAGCAGAATTGCAGTTAAAAGAAAATATTTGATGTGATAAGAGAAATTTCCTAGAAATCAAATCCTTTACTTTCTGTTCTTGGAGACAATGAACTAAACACATAAGCCCCCAAAGTAATATTTTTTTAAAAGCCTCATAAGCCCCCAAAGTAGTATTTTTTTAAAAGCCTTACAAGTTTCTCTCTTTCAAACCACACCCTTCCCAATCTCTGAGAAATGTTTTCCAGCTCTTGTTCTTGCCCACTGTTTCCTCTCACCCTCTTTTTGTCTGATTAGGCATCATAAGTGCTCAAGAAATGGTTTCCTACTTCAGGGTCACACATATATAAAGACCAAAGGAAGAGAAGTAATCCAGACTTCCACCATCTTTGGAGAGTGATAGAGGAAAATATTAGAAATTCTTTTACTGTAATAATTCATGCCTTGTCACATGTGTATTATTATTACAGAGATG
This sequence comes from Spilogale gracilis, assembly GCA_004023965.1. NCBI lineage: Eukaryota > Metazoa > Chordata > Mammalia > Carnivora > Mephitidae > Spilogale > Spilogale gracilis. The sequence continues at coordinate 128,965 of PITA01001565.1, read as the reverse complement.
GCAAAATAACACTTGGAGAAACGATGTAGGACAGCCAAGGTACACAGCTCTTGTAAGTGGAGTAAAATAGCCAGGGATGAGCCCCCTGCCTTTTTGAAATCAGCCATGTTGATTTGGTCTATTTAACAATAACCAGAAATTGACATAGAATCATCTATGTCTTCCCAGTTGTATATTCTTTATAGTATATTATGTATAGTGATATTCGATAATTATAGAATAAAAATACCGTGTTTTATTACAAATGGAACCCAATAAGTTTTTTTTTTTATTTTTAAGAGATTTTTGCTTAGAATTTAGATGAGTTTCCCCCAGACTTGATTTTGTCATGGTAAAGTAAAATAGTAACTATAGACTTAATTATTAAGTGTATCCTCAGCTCAGAGTTAGAGAGTTCATATAATAGGTGCCCCATGAATGGGGCAGTGGGAGGGACCCTCTTCATGTGGATCCATCATCAGGAGGAGCCATTCATGTCTGCAATGACTGTCAGATTTTATTTGATCTCTTCTTTACCTAAAGCAGGAGTCATGTGGAGTTTATCACCATTATGTGGTGTGACTGTTAACAAGAATAAGGAAAGCAGTCTTTTTGATTCCTGCCTGACAGAGCATGAGTAGGTCTGGGATTAGGATATGGCCATCTACATTTTTAACAAGAAACCCTCTTGAATCAGATTGAGATGTCGACGATAATCACACTTTGAGAAACTTTGCCGGGGAGTTCAGTAAGAAGAGTGTTGATAAAATTGTCTCTTACATGTTAATTTTAAGATCAGTGCACATGGGGCAGATTGCGAATCTCACAGTATTTGTTGGTTTTATGGTCGAACTCTCAACAGGCAATTTTAGTTTCCAAACAGTCAGCTTTTTCAGAAATTCTCCACAGGAAACAAAGTATTGAGAACAGACTGTAATTTCCTCAGTTGCTCATAATGTACACGGAAAAGACTTTGCTGTTGTCACAGTAATCCAATACCAATGTAATGCCAGGTGTGTGCAGTTTAAAAAGGTGATAATTAGATAGCAGATGAACTGATATATTGGGTAGAAAATGCATGTGATGGTTGTTGAGGAGTGTTTAACTGCTGAGATGTACAATAGAAAGTTTAACTTAATCTTTCTATTAGAAAATCTCAATACCACTAGTCAGTGAATTGCCAAATTTGTGTAATTTATCTAAGCAAATATATGTTATCCTGCACTGCATGTCAGGTTGTATGTTAGACATTGGACATATGATAAGGATCCCACACTCAAACATATTTGAAATTATATAAGCACAATACTAAATGTCGAACATTATTATATGAACCTAACATACGGATGTGAGCAGTTACAGAAATGAGTGGTGAATTCCAGTACAGTGGTGAGATGGACAACGGAGTTGGGAATGTAGGTTAGGAAGGAGAGGTTATACAAAACCCAAGGTGGCCTTATATAGTAGGTAATAACCTTAATTTTTGGTAATAGGAACTTAGTATTTTATTTGTTTGCTTATTTATTTAAGTATTTTATTTATTTATTTGACACAAAGAGAGTGAGCACAAGTAGGGGGAGCAGCAGGCAGCGGGAGAGGGAGAGGAAGGCTTCCTGCTTGATGCTGGGCTCAAACCCAGGACCCTGGGATCATGACCTGAGCCAAAGGCAGATGCTCAACAACTGAGCCTCCCAGGCGCTCCAGAACTCAGTATTCAAATCAACCTGTGAGGGAGCTGAACTTGGGCAAGGAAGAAGGAGGAGGATTCAAAATTACTACTGGTGACCATGATTTGGTGTGGAGTGGTGCAATGACATAAAGCTCAATCAACAGAAATAATTTCTAAAAATCATTTTGCAGGAGTTCCTAAATTCTGGCACCCTGAGTTGCATGGGCAATAGATACGGGCCACTAATCTTCAGCATATGTCCATATAAACTCCAGCATATGTATGTATCAATACCAGCCAGGGATATTTAATTCATAAATTTACTAAACCAACCTAAGAATTTGTTGAAAATGATTGAATCCATACTCTGTAATGAGAATTATATGCAAATTACTATAGAGTTAATTCAAGCATATATATAAAAGCAACAACATATAAATTGTATACTTCATGATGTATAACTCATAAATAATGGAACGTTATTTTAGTTCCTGTTTAGAATATTAATAGATTTATCTTTCTCCTAGATATGCATATTTTCGTTGTTGCATAGATGACTAGTACCACTTGTTGTGTGCTGGGTTGACATTTAAGTTTTTCATGGTCCTTACTGTTATTTGCAGAATGTTCTTACCAATTCTGCCTGAAAGTGGTTCTGAAACTTTTTTCAATACTTTTTATAAAGGATTTTTATTTTGTTTGTTTTTTTATGCTCTGCAAAATGTGGGCTAGCTCTTTGCCATTTTAACCTCAATGCTTCATAAGGTAATATATGCATACTCTCTCTCTCTTTCATTCTATTCTTATATCTTCCTTCTATTTCTTCCTGCCTCTCCTTCTCTTCTTCTCCCTCCCTCCCATTCTTCTTCTGTCTCTCCCTTCCTTCAGACTCTTCAAGTCCATATCTTAGGCATTCAGTGTTTTCCCTCTTTGGCTTTGCTGTTCTTTCCGATCAATAAATCATTCCTTTACCAAGAAAAAATATGACTAGGTCTTATTTTATTTTGTTTTATTTATTTTTTAAAAAGATTTTATTTATTTATTTGACGTAGAGAGAGAGAGCTGCAGAGGGAGAGGGAGAAACATACTCTCTGATGAGCAGGGAGCCCAATATGGGACTCAGTCCCAGGACCCTGAGATCATGACCTGAGCCAAAGACAGACACATAACCAGTTGAGCCACCTAGGCACCAATGACTAGATTTTAAACTAAAAACACATTTCCTATTACAGTGGCACCATTATAATCTTCATATGTATTAGCACCTTTTAGTGTTAAATGTCCGGTATGTAACTTAAAAGAGGAATTTATGTGCTCAAAGCTTGAACTATGAAGAATGTACTAGCATCATCAGTAATCTCTTTACTTCTTTTTGTTTTTGGTTGTGTTTTGTTTTGGTTTGGTTTTATACTATATGACTTCATTCTGTTAGATCTTGTGTCTCTACAAATTGAAAACAATAACCACAGTTGGTTCATCATATATTTATTTTTACAGCCTTATGATGAAAGAGGAAAGAGATGCCTTCCTTGCCAGATATAGGTTCTCTCTCATACCCAATGCATGGCCAATGTGTGTCCAGGGAGAACGGGGTGCAGTAATTTATCTAGCCTGTGCCAGATGATTATCCTGAAAACAAGCGCATCCCAACTAGCAACCTCCCCAGAAGGGTATTTATAGAGAGAGGCAAATTTGAAATCTCTCAGAGGAAGGGGGTGATATGGATGAACTCTAAAAGAAAATATAAGATATATGCTACAACATTTTTTATCACACTGGTTATAGCTCAGAGGCATTCAGTGTGGCTACTTCATACACATTTATCCATAAATCAGTAAAAAGAGAAAATGCTAGAAGGATATTTAGTTGTTAAAATATGAAAGAGATGATGAGAATAATTTAGGTATGTCGGGTTGGAAATGATGACCCATGAGAAGTTCAGTGTGTTAACTGGACTTTGGAGTTTGGTCAGACTTGGAGATATGCATTTGGAAATCAACAGCACAGAGTGGGCAGTTAAAAATGGCGTAGAAACAAGCATCTGTGAATGGCAGAGATCCAGCTTCGAATTTCTTTTAGCGAACTGAGTTCTTGGCACAAAGATGTAAATGTTTGGTGAATAGCTGGGGCAAAGGATGTAGGGACTCAGCTTTCAAACTTTCATTGATACTCACATGCACTATATAGACATAGAAACGTAGATGAGGTTGCTGAAATGTTGGACCCCATTGAGCAGAAAAATCTGTGGACTGTGCCTGAGTAGTGCATATTTTCAGGATTTGGGCTTAAGGTTGTTGGGGGAAAGGCCAGCTGAACATTAAGAAGAGTCTTCAGTGAGCTGCTGTTCCTAAAAAGACTCTCAAACATCATCTCTTCTTTGCTTTAGCATGTGAGCAGGTGGGATTTCAACATTTAACCAATTGGATTTCTAGCATCTTCTTGAATAAGCGTGAGAAAAATGAGATGTTCTCCAATTTTTGGAAGATATTTCCAAGGTGAACGCACTTTTTCACCTCCAAAAGTAAAAGAAACAGTAAAAGAGAGTGAACCCTAAGGAATAATTTTCTTTGAATGCAGATGATTTTGTAAATCAGATCTAGTGTGAAACTGTGCCACACTTTGGTGGTTAGAATCTTTCAACATGTGCTGCTGCATCAATGCCCTTCTCATACATATTTTAGCTTTTGATTCTTCCAGGTAATACAGCCACATGACAGATTAAACAAAAACAAAAACAAGCAAACAAAACAACAACAAAAACAAACACAGCTAAGAAAGTTACATGACCTTCCCAAGTTTATAAAGCTAGTAACTATTAGTCTAGATGAGGATAGAAATCTTTGGATTTTGGTTCCAGAGCTCTTCCCAATTTATCAGAACTGCTTTATTGCTTCGTCACTTTAGATTAACTATTAATACATTTCCATGAGGATGTAAAATAAACATTTTGATTAAGTAGATAATGTACTTATCTATAAAATTTGTGACCATTTGTTTTTATGATTGTTCAGATTGTTGATTTGATTATCACTGTAGTAGAATGGCTACATTATTTGAACAAGTAAATAGCCAATTGTTTTCTCAGTATTGTTTCTAATTTCATGATTCCATATTGGCGCACTATTACATTGACATTGCAAGAATGCTTTCTAATACCAGTGGATTCGCAGAGTGTATTCGTTTCCTGTGGCTGCTGTAACAAATTACCATAAATTCAGTGGCTTAAAATAGAGCAAAGTGAATATTAAGTCAGAAGTCTGACCTGAGTCTCAGTCAAAGCACTAGAAGAACTATATGTCATCTGGAGGCTCTAGGGAGAATCTGTTTCCCTTTGTTTTTCAGATTTTAGGGGTTGCCTGCATTCCTTAGTTAATGGATACAGTCTTCCATCTTCAAAGCCACCAGTAGCCTGAAGGGTCTTTCTCAGGTTACATTATTCTGATTCTACATTTTCATAGTCACATCTCCTTCTTTGACTCTCTTAAGGAATCTTGTGATTACATTGAGCCCACTCTGATAAACCAGGATAAACTCCCCCATCTCAAAATAATTTAATCATATCTGCAAAATGCCTTTACCATGTCAGGTATAGTCACAAATTCCAGTGATTAGAATGTGGGCTTCTTTAGAAGGGAGAAAGCATACTGTACCAGGTTTTGATTTTCCAGGCATTTTCATATTTATGTCTGTGCTAATATATGATATAATTGTGCTGATCCTACTTTCCAAATTAAGGTCTTTTAATGTTCTCACTTATCTTAATTCTGTTTAGAGTTTGTCCACAGAAATTACAGGTGAGGACCACAGACAAATATAATTTTTTCTCACATACTCCCCAAATCAATATTCATTTCAAAAGTAATCAAAAATAAAATCATCTTAGTTTGGGAAAAATAGCTTTATTAAATCCAGAGAAAGAGTTATCTCAAAGCTGTCCTTTGATATCTTTGGCTGAGACTTACTAGTTTATGAAAATCTATTACTAAAAAATTTTCATGTGAAATCTTGATTAAAGGATATTTTATAGGGCCTTAAAATATCAATTAAAACTTGACTAAATTTTGCAGCCCCTAAAGGCTATAAATATATATTTTTTCTTCCAGATGACAAAGAAATATGCCCTGTGTCCATAAGGCTCATTAACAGTGTCATAGCTCTAAAAATCTGCATATAGTATTATTACAAAATATCTCTTGGAAAACAAAAACTCTAAGCTAAGCCCAAAAGACCTCTAGCTCTCTCTTTCCATGAATGACTCTCCATTAGAGAAAATATTTTCCCACTTAATGACTTTCTGAAATGGGCTTCATTTCCTGATCTCGACAAGGTTCCTTCTTGGATCAATTCATCAACTGGTCATTTTCACACCATATTGGAAATGAAACCTGTTATTGTCCAGCAGTTCTACGTATAGTCCTCGGATAGACCAATATGCACTTACCCACTGCTTTCATCTTCAACACGTTACATGCATTCAAATCATAGCATTCAATCACTATAAGCAATAGATGCAGTGTGGAGTAGTAAGCCAAGGCTCAAAAAATTGATATTTTCCTCCTGCAAGAGCACATGCATCAATTGATAAGCAGTAAGCCAGAGGAAAAAGCATTTCCATTATTAGTTCAGTGCACCAATCATACCATCTAAGGTACTTTTTTTTTTTCTACAAATGTGTAATAGAGCCAGTTAATGGTCCTTATATGTCAGTGCCAGCTGCCTCTATCCAGGAGTAGGTAGTTGTTTCTAGTTTAACCTTAATTGATAGGAGTGGTAGACACTCAGAATCAATCAGTGGATTTCTGTGGATTCAAAAGGGATTCTCATATAATCCTAATGAGTTCTGGCAGCTGGCATTTGTGTAGCTGAACAGCTGTCATAAATATATTGAAGAGTTGAAACAGTGGTCAAGTTTCCCTTTAGAACTTTTGAAAGGTTTTAGTTTTTCATAATATTAAATCAAGACCAGATTTTTAAAAGAATCTTCTTCTGGGTAGTGTGTGTGTGTGTGTGTGTGTGTGTGTGTGTGTGTGTGTGTGTGTGTGCTGTAAATAGGGGAAAGAAAGAAGTAATTATTAAATTTCTTATTAAAATAAACCTTTTTTTTATCAATATTCAATTCCAAATTGAGGTTGGATCTAGAATGCCTAATGATTGATTATCTAATTTTCTGATTTTCTGTTGGTAATTGAGTTTTTAGATACATTTTAGCCTTATTACATTTGCAGTTCTCATTGTATTAAATAATAAACCAATACATATTATGTAGTTCTTTACAGTTTTCACAGCATATCAGCATACTTCATGTTTGTTACTACTCTCTGTAAGATTGGATGTTGGTAAGGCAGTTCATATTATGTCATATAATATGGCTAAGGCCAGAAAAATTAACTTACCAACTCAAGGGTAATGCTTCTCATAATTTATATAAATTGGATTTTTCCCCTTGATCTGCTGATGACTAATAACATGGTCTTTCTACTTTATCCTGCCCCTTCACTAGGTCTTTCTGTGCCAGAGGGGAAAACTCTGCAACTCCAAGCCATTCCAATTTTCCATTCCATTCCAGTTTTCCTAAAATATAGAGAATGAAGCCTAACCTTTTTAGCAGTCAGGATGTCATCCAACCAGATACCAGAATACTTGTGAATAATTATACATGAGCAGATATGGGAAGTTTATATGAACTGTCTGGTATCGTTTCCCTATTTAGAACACTGAGAAGTTTTAGATTATTAAAGTTATCTCTATCAAGAATGACATTCAAGACTCCAATATAACTTCTTTTTTTTTAATCCTTCACAACCCATTTTTGTTGCTTATTTGGAGAATTGACAATTGACTTATTTTTTTTTCCCTGAACACCTCCTCCAAAGTAAAATATCTTTCCAACTATGAATGTTCGGTTTTCTATAAGGGTTATTTTACCTTAGCCAGACTGTGAATAATGTCTTTTCTACCTTAAAAAAAAGATGAGACTAGAAAATACGTTTTATAAATTAATGTCTTTGTTGTAGTGTAGAGCCAGAAAGAACAGGAATCTTAACCTTGTCATGAGATCTCTACTGCAGTTCATGTGTCTATAGGTGTGCTACTTGGTATATTCTTTCCTTCTGTATGCACTGGGACATACACCCTGTAACACAAGATTTTACCTTACAACAACAGAGACAAAAAAATGAGTCATTTTTCCCTCTAGAGAAATAATCAGATTCTCTTCCTGATGAAATCCTTTTTTAATATTTCACTCAACAACTTTATTTACATGTATCTTGAGGATCTACAATGTGCAGGCAGATAGAAAAATATGCATACTCCGTTGATAGGAGCTAGGAAAGACAGTGTTATCAATGAAAGCATCACGCATATTTATAATTACAAAGTGTGCTAAGTGCTACAAGGGGCATGTCAGAGTTCTATGAGAAGGAACTCAGCGTGGACCCAACTGGGCTGTCATACTGAGTGGGAAGTTGAGAGTTCTTGCCATTTTATTAACTTGTAAGGACTGTTTTAACTGAATCCAAGTAGTTTCCCTCCTCAGGTTTCAATATCCATATCTGTTATGTTAGCCTGCAGAGTAACTGTTATAGTTAATGATACTTTCCAATGGTCATAATAATAGTAATTATATATTATTATTATTATTATTATTATTATTATTGAATTAGAATTCTTACAGAGGCTTTTATTTTCTTTTTTAGATAACCAACAACATCATAGTAGATACTTCTATTCAGGGCAGATCCAAACTGGTGTTTATAGAGAACTCAACGTTCTAAAATTGAAACAGAACTAAGAGAACTCATATAAATGCCTCTCTATGAATAACACTGTTCTGTAACATTTTGGAAGAAGATTTTTAAGTCTATTGATTCTGACGAAATTGAGATAATAAAAATCATGGACTTGGCAGTTGCTACAAAGTAGTTCAAAGATGAATCTAAACAAGTGTAGTGAAACCACATTTAGGACAACAGACTTCCTTCCAGCCTTGCCTCTTTCACCTTTATAATGCTGAGACCACATCGTGAGAAAATGTCTAGAGCATATAAATTATAGCTTCATTTTCACTTACAGAATTTAGGTATCCCAGTGCATTTGGCAAAAAATACATTTCCAAAATTTCTACATTTATACTCATTATAAAATTATAGCTCTTTTGTCATTGAAAATGTAAAATAATAGTCTAAGCCCTGAACTTTTCTGTTTTTTTGAAAAAAGATATGTATATCATCTGTCAGCATATGGTAAAATATATCTATTTTAGCAATAGAAAGACTTTGAGGAAACTGTTCCCATTTTCTTGACTATTGCTTGCTCTCTGACCTCTCACAGCAAGTCTACAGAGCTGTTTTCTGTGTCCCACTACACCTTGAACTTCTGCTCTCAGCACTCTGCACTGAAAGTTCTTCCTCTTTATGCATTGCTCTCTTTCTTGAGATGCAAGGTCCTGATAGGCAAGGAACAGGATCACCATTCTCAAAATTGAATCCCTTGTACTTAACATACAGTAGGAGTCATTATACTACGTGATGCGGTAACACTATTCTTTCATTTCCTTGGGTTGTAGAAATTTCTACCATGTTCAAGATCAGTAATTGTACAATATACTTTTTTTTTTAAAGATTTTATTTATTTGACAGCGAGAAACACAGCCAGAGAGGGAACACAAGCAGGGGGAGTAAGAGGGGGAGAAGCAGGCTTCCTGCTGAGCAGGGAGCCCGATGTGGGACTCGATCCTGGGTCTCCAGGATCATGACCTGAGCCGAAGGCAGTCGCCCAACCAACTGAGCCACCCAGGTGCCCCTACAATATACTTTTTATTTAACATAAAAATATACTATAATATAGATATAAATATATGTAACATTTGTGTTCATAATATATATTGTTTATCCATCTTTCCATGAGATTTATCTATTAATAAATATAGTCAAAAAATCAAATTCCTTGGGTTAAGAAAGTTGTATTCTCTGTTAGTCAAGGATAGCCATGTGTTTACTAATTCCAGGTTCTGAGAATTCCAAGTTCAAAGAAATGAACACTTAAAATTGATGGTCATTTTTTTCTTCGTCTTTTCATATATGTGTGATTAGTCAGATCTGTTGTGGTGGTGTTTTGTTTTGTTTCTGTGTTATCCTTAGTCTTCGTAGCTAGGTCAATGGGTTATTTATTTGGTTTGGTTGGTTTTCGATTGGGAATCAATTAAATTGGCAGAATTGTGGAAAAGTATTTACTAAGTATACATGCTTCTTTCCATTGTTCAGCTGGATTTTTAAAAGGACAACATAAAGTAACTGATATAAATGTCCAATAAAAAGTTCAAAAAACTCCATCTAGAATAATATAAGATGGCACAAGTCAGTGCACACCTTTGGATTTTCATGTCCTAATTTAAATGTGCTTGTAACACAATGGAGTTTTAAAGTTATATTGCTGAAGATGAGTAGTTTTATTTTCACTAGATTTTTGAAAAGAATTCTTTGTCCTTTTAAGTGATAAAATGCAAATGATTTCTTAAATTGAAGATTATTGTCTGCTATTTTTTATCTAAAGTGGAGCCAAAGAGGCATAAGCAGTTTTATACTGCAGACCTAAAGGATTATTGTGATGTATTAGGTGAAACAATCCGGAAGAAAAAGGGACAAAACACTATAATCTATTATGCAAGAAAAGTGGGTAATTATCTTCTGTATCATAGCCACTGCATAATGTAGTTTTGAAGATAATAACATTATATTTTCATTTGCAAAAATCTTAATCACCCTTGACCCTCAACTTACTTAATAAATTTGCCTCTCCTCAATAATCAAAAATTACCTCCCCAGACAAGTTGGAACATATACAGATCATGGGGAACTGTGTCACATGATACAGGTCATGTGACTACTCCTGGCCAATGAGCTGCCAGTGGGAGTGCTACACTTGTGAACTGTCCAGTGATTCTTCACATATTTATTCCCATGTATCAGTTAACCCTGATTAAGAGGGCAGAGCCAAAATAGGTTCCATTTTGGATTACTGCAGGGAAAATTCTCTCCTACAATGCCCCAGACACATGGTCAACTTAGCATGAGTTAAACCTTTATTGTTTTTAACCTCCTATATTTATGACTTAATTTATTAGCACAGATTACACAGGCCTGTTTTTAATATGCTTATAAAAACCCATTTTATCTTCATTGAACCTTTAATTTCTTCTCTACCTCTACTTCCATAGTAGCATGCTTTTCCTGTGGTGTTTATTCCATCTAGCTTTGTAGAGAACTGTTTATACAAATCATGGAGAATGAAAACTTCATGAGTTCAGAGATCCTATCCTAATCATTGGAATTTATGGCAAAACTAGCAAATTGTTTGTTTATTCAACATGTATTTTTGAGTACTTCTAAACTGTGATCTGTATAATTAAAAACTAATACAGTATTGAAATGGATGATACCCAAGTAGGGTGCATCCTTTAGAAAGTTCATTAGTGAGAGGGAAGAGGCAGTACTACAAAGTAGAAATCTTGATTTTGATAGAAAGTGAATGCTAAGAGTGTTTGGTAAGTATTAGGGATAATGCAACAAGATGGAATCACAGAAGTCAAGAGTAGATCGTGCAGACTGTGTACAACAAGGAATTTTGATGCTACGTAATATGTAGTTTTAAAACTTATGGACGTGATTGAATGGGGGTTCAATTTGACCTGAGTGCTATTTTGTTTTTAATTCCTCTAGTTGCTGCTTGAAATTATCACTGGAAGATTGGTTAGACTGAAAGGAAAGAGACCAGTTGGATCATTTTGTAGTACTTTGGACATAATGTAAATGAGTGTTTATTGTGGGAATGGAGCTAAAGACAAAAATATCAAGTTCATGTATTATTTGGATGCAAATCAAACAGTATGTACTGGTAGTGATTTACACTTGGGGAATCAAAAGAAGAGAAAGCACAAAGGTCACTTCTAGATTTGGCTTTTAGATTGAATCAAAGTTATGTAGTGTGATTAAGCAAACTATAGGATAGAGAGAAGCCTTATAAGCTTTAATACTTAGGATTATTTAAAAGAGAAAAATAGCCGAATCCAGTGCCTTCCTCTATCAATTTCACTAATGATTTAATAAACTGATACTATGTGCATAATAGGATGTCTAAGTGAATTAGCCACATGCCTGTTATCACTAACTTGTTCCAGTGACAGACTCGAATTGTCTAACTGCGCTTAGGATTGATCAAGCCAACACAATCGATAGACTTTTTTCACTCATCTGTATTCAATTTGATGACATTTTTCTTTCCTGTTCTCCAGTGTATTGCTCTTTTTACTCACATTTTTTCCCCATGGCATGTGATTTGTTCTCTTGATAAAATGAGATCCTGAGAAGGATCACTGAGAAGCTCTTGGTCACAGCTCTCTGGACCTTTAGTTTAGCAGCTTGATGTAGTGGCTTTTGGGGCAGACCCGCATCTGAGGCTTGCATCAACAATTCTGAACAGGCCCCAGGAACAAAGTGGCCATCCTTGGGTAAAAGGTTTCAATTTCCTCTTACTGCTTCTGTAACTGATGTAAGAGTGACTCTTTCTCTATCTCTATATAAAGGAAAATGTATGAACACCATTCTTAAAAGCTTTGGTATAGGGTGGTGGGGTGGCTCAGTGGGATAAAGCCTCTGCCTTCAGATCAGGTCATGATCTCAGGGTCCTGGGATCGAGGCCCACTTGGGGCTCTCTGCTCAGCAGGGAGCCGGCTTCCTCCACTCTCTCTGCCTGCCTTTCTGCCTACTTACGGTCTCTGTCAAATAAATAAAGTATTTAAAAAAAAAAAAACTTTGGTATAGTCTCATTTTCACAAATATATACCATGGAATATCAGTCTATACATTTCCATCTTCTTGAGGCATCTTCTTGTCTTGGTACTTTGCTGCAGTCATCTGCTTTGCTCATGCCTTTGACGTCTTGATTTCTGTCTCCACCTCTGGCAGATCCCATTTCTTCTCTTCTTTCCCCAAGAATAATACCACCCCCAGCCCAAAATAACAAAATAAAACTTAAAATAGAGTTGGTAATAATACCTATCACATAGAAACTTTAAGATTATTTAAATAAATACTTCATATAAGGACCTTATCAGAATCCTAGCGCTATGGATTGAATTGTGTGCTCCCCAAAATTCATATGTTGAAGCCTTAACTTCTGTAGCCTGTTAATTATATTTGGAGAGTGGATATTTAGAAGGTAATTGATTTTAAATGAGGTTGTAAGAAAGGGGCTCAAATTCTACAGGATTGGTGGCTTTATAAGGAGAGAGAGAGTGAGAGAGAGAGAGAGAGAGAACTCTCCAAGTGCACACAGAGAGAGACCATGCGAGGATATAGCAAGAAGGCAGTCAGAAAGAGAGTTCTTTTTTCTTTCAAGAGAATATTAAATTTTTTATTGATTATATATGATAATAGATGGTACACAAGCTTTAATCCCATCTATAATTTATCAGATACCATAATTCAATTTAAATATATTGCATAGAATGTGCCAACAGAGTTCTTACTAGGAAATGGATCTGATGCAACCTTGAACTTGGACTTTTGAACCCCTATAATTGTGAGAAATAAATTTCTATTATATATATCACCCAATTTGTGGTATTTTGTTAAGGCAACCTGAGCAGACTAGTCTACTCTTTTATATAGTTGTTATCCCATAGTGTGTTATTATTAGTTTCCTTAATCTTCTACCTCTGAATGTAACTAAAACTCCCATCAGATCAAACTGTTTTGTGCTCCCAGAAGATTATCCCAGTCTCTCTATCCTATGTGCCCATGTATGTATGGTTGTTGTTGTTGTTTGTCTGAAACGTTATGCATCATTTTCTCTGCTTAATAAATGGTACAATTCTAATGACCAGACCCATGGGCCAGGGACACATGCTCTGACACTCAGCGCAAACATTTCTTAATGATTCTTTAAATTTATTAAATATACTCTTTAGTATATATGTATTTGTTTGCTTCTTTATCTGCCACCTAAACAGAAGGTATAGGAAGGCAAAGGTACCATCTTAGTTGTAGGTCTTTCCCCCAACATATAGAACAAGATGATAGCATGTTAAGGCAGGATATCTATATTTTCTGTGTGTATATATATACACACACATATATATATACTTATGATTATATATGTTATTATATATAATATGATATATCAAAATGATAAAATCTGGAAACATTGAACTGTTTCTCTTTTTTGCTAGATCATTGAAACATTTTTGTGCTTGACACTACCAATAGCCCTAGTGTTCAGATCATTATTTTGATACATGTTACCACTCATTCACTAGTTTTCTAAGACTTGCAATTTCTAGCTGTGTGGAAGATACTTAAAACAAAAACAAAAACAAAAACAAAAAATATTTCACTGAGGGTGCCTGGGTGGTTGTCAGTTAAGCATCTGACTCTTGATTTCAGCTCAGGTAATGATCTCCAGGTCCTGGGATCCAGCCAGGCATCAGGCTCCCTGCTCTGTAGGGAGTCAGCTTGTCTTCCTGTCCATCTGCCCCACCCCCACCTCTCTCTCTCTCTCTCTCAAATAAATAAATGAATCTTTAAAAGAATATTTCAATGGTCTCCATATGATGATCGCAAAGAGAGCTACTTGCCTTTTTATCCAGTGTCTAACAAGAAGCAAAGTCTCACTTCGATTCAGACAGTCTAGTTTCTAATCTCAAGAATATTTGTGCATGTCCTTGTATATTTGTTAATGTATTCATTTATCCAACAAATAATATTAAGTGCCAACATGTGCTCAATTCACAGTGACCTAAATAGGGAATATCAATGTCATCATAGAATTTATATTGTTTTTTGGGTTACATTTACCTAGTTCATCCTCATTAGAGCGATAGAGATCGTATAACCATTCTTACAGATGGTGTTATGATTTATTGACAGTGTTTTGAAATGGCAAAACAATAACCATGTGTATAATGGTCTTTCTGGGGTGGACTCCCGTAAGATAATTTTAGGGTACATTCTCATCGATCTTTATCATAGAAAGAAAACAGGAGGCAATTTGGGTTTTCAAAATTGTATGTGTAACTTTTGGATCTAAAAATCAAAGCACTTCAGGGCACCTGGCTGGCTCAGTGGGTTAAGCCTCTGCCTTCAGCTCAGGTCATGATCTCAGGGTCCTGGGATCGAAGCCTGCATTGGACTCTCTCCTCAGCAGGGAGCCTGCTTCCAGCTCTCTCTCTGCCTGTCTCTCTGCCTACTTGTGATCTCCCTCTCTGTAAAATAAGTAAATAAAATCTTTAAAAAAATAAAATAATAAAAATCAAAGCACTTCAAACTAGCTAAGTCAAGGAAAGCAAAGATATTTATTGAGATAACACTACTTTTTTACTTTCCAAGAAATACAGATAATCTGGACAAAATAAGGATAAAAGGCAAAGCAAGACCAAAAAGAAAAAAAAAAAATCATACCATCCTCAATAATCCCTGCGTCTGCTCTGCTCATTCTCAGTCCCTTCTTCTAACCTTTGCCTTTTATTTGCTTCTCTGTGTGACAGTCTTCACCCCAGTGTTTACATCTGCTTCATTCAATAGAAGGGCATTTCCTGAAATTTGCCTTGTTATGCTCCTTGTCCAAAATTCACAGAAAATAGAAGCATTTTGAAAAATTAAAAAAAAAGTTATTACTCAAATGCAGATTAAAGACTTTATTCAGCTGATGCACAGTGAGGATCATCTGGAGGCCAGATAATTCCCTCAGCAGCAGAGCAAGTGTTTTCATTGAGGAAAGACAGAGGGGGTATGTGGTCTTAAGGTTTAGCTTATGTTACAGTGGGTTTTTTTTTTCCTCTTCATCTTTAACTTCTACTATAGTTGTAGTTAGAACAATTGGATTTTGTAGTTTTTGATGTCTCTTGTTTGGATCATTGGTTTGGTCCTTTTCCAAACACTCTCAAGACAGTTCTTATTAGAGCTATTTCTGTAAGCCTTCAGGATTGTGTGTAAGTCAAGGATCAAAGGGAAAAGCATTATAAAAAGGTGGGGAAAAGAGGAAAGAAACAAAAAGAAGGAGGCTAAGGTCAAAACAAGGCAACCTAGGTCTAGGTTGTCCACTCTTGGACAGTCAGATTCAGTTGGGAATGGAGGGTCATTGAGGGAAACAGATGTTAGGGTCTTCCTTTGTAAGGAGCCGAGGCAGTTTTCATAGAAACTGATATAGCCTGGTCGAGGAGTCTAGCGTAGAAAGTAAACAAGATCAATAAATGTAGTTTCAATGACTCCAGTTACTGAAGAAAAATACTGACTTCTTGGGCTAACACAATGACATGTCAGTCAGAGTTGTCTATATAAGTGCAAAGGTTTACTTCAAAGAAGAGTAGAAATCACTGAAGTGGAACTAGATAAAACCAAGTATTGATGAGCAAGATATCCCTATGCTGAGTGAAGGTTATCCACTGGGGAACTTGAAACGTCTCATACAAATGATTCTATAAAGGGGCAGCAACAATCACAAAACATTTGTCTTATACAAGCCTGCATCCACCTGACTAAGTCATTCAGTGAGTATCACAGAAGTGTCCTGTTTATATTTTTAAACAAGGGCATCTCCATTATCATTGGTCCCCCAGAAAGATCACATAATGCCGTCTGAGGAAACTCTCGTGGCTTCTTCCATTTTGGTACAGACTCAGTGATCCCCAGAAAAATCAGTGAATGGCAACTTCAAAACAATGACATTCATAATTAATCTGATTCAGTCTAGCTATCATCAATGGCCATAGCTTAATAACAAATTATGTGTGTATGTGTATATAGATGTATGACACCATCTTACATAATAATGGATTTTCTACCAAGTAGGTGGATATTATGCAATAAACAAATTACATGTTACAGGCATATGGTAGGAAAAAACCTACCCTTTTCAATGAACTTTGTCAGCTTTTTTTGGCCATCTGTGATCATTCAATATGATATTGTAAGCTGAATGAATAAAAAACGTTTATTTGCTTCAGAAATCTCTGGTGTAATTCTATGTCATAGTACTTTACTGTAAAAGAACAAAGTAAGTCAAAAAGAAGAATATATGCAACATTATACTGGAACTCTATAAAGCCACAGACGTTATATCATGATTATGTATTTAAGTAGCTGAAAGTCATTTGTAGTCTTAATATGCATGGATGATATAATAAAGAGCATGATGAACATGGGCCTCAAACCATGTCTGAGCAAGAGATAATGGTGACATTTGTCTAAATGTTGCATATATTCAACACAATTTGACAGATTTTATTAATGCAAATGATTTTCCGAGAATCAGTGTTCAGTTTCAGACATAAAAAATGTAAATTTTCATTTCTGTAGTTGAATTACATTTCCCTCATGCTATGTTAGCCCTAATTTTAAAAGGAATTGGTGCAGTATGTATAGTTCTACTTTGTGGCAAGCTATTGTATTCTGAAATTTGAAAGTCTTACTTTCAGAGCCAAAGTATGCAGCATGAAAATGTGTACTAAATACGCAGTGAGTAAATATTTCTGTAATATAATAGAAAAAAAATACGGTATGTCAAAGACCCTCTTTTCTCTTTGCAAGTATGCTTAACTGCAAAGTTAGCTCATGCCATCTCCTGTTAAACAAAATCAACTGTGAGAAAATTAAATAGATTAATTCACAATTAATGGTTGAGCAAGCATTCCTCCAGTTTATTTCCTGCTTTAAGTTTTTGAGAAATTTCCCATTATTTTTGCTTCCTTACAGTTAGAGGGAATGTTATCAAGATATTCATGAATAAGCTTCTATTTATAGGATTTCTGCTTCAGCTACATCACTTCGGTCTTATATATGCATATTTAAAATTTGAAATACTCTGCATAAATAGGCTGCATTTTGAAGTGCATGTCTCATACATTTTTTTTTTTTTCTGCTGAAACCCAGTACAAACACAGACATACTTTGCAGGTTGTACCGTGAGAATCTGAAAATGGTCATAATGTGCTCACTCTAGTTTTTTTTTTTTTAAGTTGAATGTTTTGTGGCAAACCTGATAGGACAGGTAATTTGGAAGGCAAATTATGAAGTTATTAATGATTTGAACTTTCTTACATTGTGAATTCTTTTTTACCAATGCTTCTGTTTACAATAGTAGGTTGACTCTGTCTCATGCTGTCATTGAACACTGATTCATTCACAGATAGCATAAGCATGACCTGACCTACCTTTAACTGAGTCAGTTTTACTTTTTCCTTTTTTTTTTTCTAAGATTTTAATTTATTTGAGAGAGTGAGAGCAGGAGAACAAGAGCAGGGGGGGAGGGGCAGAGGGAGAGAGAGAAGCAGGATCCCTGCTGAGCAGGGAGCCTGATGTGGGGCTCAATCCCAGAGTCCTGGGATCATGACCCGAGCAGAGGGCAGGTGCTTAACTGACTGAGTCACCCAGGCGTCCCATGAGTCAGTTACTCTTAACTTGTTTCATTATTAGAAAGACTTATTTATCAACCTTCATTATATGCTCATGGAATAAATATGCAGGCATAGATATACACATCCTTTATAAATTCTAGATGTACAAAGTCATTTAATATAACCGACTTAGATTCTGTGTATATCTCCAAAAATGTATCCTAAAAATCTGTATTTAAATGAACATGTACTCAGTGAGCCTTCACTGTTATCCAAACAGAAATGTTATTATGGGATATTCCAAGCAAATACTAGACTGGAGCTCTGTTCTTATTTTATTTGCACATGATTAAGTCACTTCCTTTCTCAAGATATAGAATCCCTCTGTTTTCTATCTTCATGATTCTTTTTAGAAGCCAGTGCTGAAAAAAGAAGTATATTAAAATAAGAGAAAATTGAAATGCAATTTGCGAAAGGCATCTGGAGCACACACAAAAAGTTTTATTACCTTAATATAAAAATCAATCAGCCTTTGAAAAAAAATCAATGAAATGTTAAAAGCCCTCTCTCAGAGGATCTTATAACTAGATTTGTTTGTTTGTTTGTTTTGGTGACTTATGCTAAAAAATAGCCAAGAAAGGGGAACTTAACCTGCCTTCCTTTTATGGATGCTGTTTCACCAATATGAGCAGACATAATACTAGAGATTCTGAAGCATCCCATGTGTTATGAAACATTGGCATTTAAGGAGCATGGGTAATCCTCTGGATCTGATCTAAGCTCTAAAACATGTCGATCCTTCACTCTATATTTGGATATATCCATTTAACGTGGCCCCCCCTCTTCTGACATCTTGTAACTTGGTGTACATTGTGGCAACATTTCCATGTGAATTCATCTCTATCAAATAAAGAGATGAAATTTGTTATGTTCTTATAAGATCAAGTTTCACTTAGTAAATAGTTTTTAAAGTAACTGAAACCCAAGTTATAGTTAAACTTTCATATACATTGTTTCATTTTGGTCTTCCAATGATCCACATGAAAAAGGGTGAATATTATTTTCATGCTACACGGGACTTTCAACACACAACACAGTTTCAACAAACATGGTTTCAACAAACACAGTTTGAAAGTAATGAAATAACCTATTCTAGGTTACATATCCAGTAAGTAGCAGAAGCTAAACTGAAATCAAGGTTTCAGGCTCCCAATTCTCTGCTTTTGATTGTTTTCTAACCCCACCAAGTAAACACAATGTATTAAAGGTACAGAAATATCTTTCATACTTTTATACTACTAGAGTCCATTTATGATGCTCTACAGAATTACACGTGGACATTTCAGCAGTTCTGTAAATCATCAGGTGAAAGCTTTTCACCTGTAACTAGCTATCAAGTGAAAGTCAAACAAATTTGACTCTCTCTCTCTTTCTCTCTCTCTTTTTTTAAGATTTTATTTATTTATTTATTTGACAGAGAGAAACACAGTGAGAGAGGGAACACAAGCAGGGGGAGTGAGAGAGGGAGAAGCAGGCTTCCTGACAAACAGGGAGCCCAATTTGGTACTCTATCTCAGGACTCCAGGATCATGACTGAGCCAAAGGCAGATGCTTAACAACTGAACCACCCAGGCACCCCCAAATTTGACTCTCTTAAAAACAGAAAAAAATTTATGTAAGTTGGGGAGACAATGATGAGCTATTTCATTCCACTTAAAGAATGCGATTGAAATTAAAAATATATTAATTCATCTCTTTTCTCTTTCATATCAGAAATCATTCTCCTTTTTTTATTCTCATCACTATTATAATGCAAGTTTTATATTCTACCATTTGAAATTATTTGAAAACTGTATTACAGTAAATGTTAAAAACTCTTCCTCTCTCTTTATCACTGTCTCTCTTGTTTAAAAACAGAATGCAAACCATGGAAAGGGGACTTTACATGTCATTGGAGACCCTGTGTAGCATTTGTTGGTTAAAACAGAAATTCCAACAGCAGACATTTTCAGATATCTCTAGAGGTGTGGATTGATTTTTAATAATTAAGAAAAATCAAAAATACAAGGTGCATTTTAATTATATAATTACATATGCACATTTTAAATGTGATTAATTTTTGTAAAGCTTTATTTATTTATTTGAGAGAGAGAGAGAGCCATGGGGAAGGAGTAAGGGAGAGGGAGAGAGAAACTTAAGCAGACTCTGTGCTGAGTGAAAAGCCTGATGCAGGTCTCAATCTCATGACCCAAAATCATAACCTGAGCTGAAACGAAGAGTCAGAAACCTGTTGCAACCACCCAGGTGCCCCTGAATACAATTAATTTTTAAACCATTAATCTGTACTTTGATAGAATTGACTTTATTGAGATAAAAACCAGCCAGGACTAACACTCTAGTAGCCCTTTAAAATAAAAGGTATTTGAAGAAATGGTTCCAAACTATAGCTTTTTAAATTTGTTGAACAAATACATGGTAAGCATTTATAAAATGGAAAATATTGCCTGCTCTTTGATAGTATGTGGAATAATGAGATTCAAATTGTATATGTAGAATATTAGTCTTTGTTGACATATTTGCTTATTTTATATTTTTTCAGGAAGGGATAATATATCTTATAATTACATATAATTTAACAGAATGAAATAAAATGAAATCAGTTGGATGAGGATATCAGTAAGGAGGGAAAATTAGAGTAAGAAAAATTCTATGGAACCCAGGGCTAAGTTAGTATACAAAATTCCAGCCAGAAAGAATTACTTTCCAGAAGTGACTTCACAGGAGGCTTTAAGTTTCCTATTTACCTGCTAATGGAAAGTATAGCACAGTTACATGATGGGACTGTCCAGAAGTTAAATGAACACACACACACACACACACACACACACACACACGCACAAATTATTCTTGCTCAGTGGAAACACAAACTGTTCCTGTTCTTTTAGTTACATAAGAAAATATCTTCCATTAGGCTATTTGAAGAAGGTACTCAATAATGAAAAAAATTACCATTAACAATATCCTTACAGTTAAAAAAATCCTTACAGTTAAAAAATCTGATAAATTTTACAGAGCATTTTCTTTAATGTCCTTCCTTTAGGTCTTTGTAAAGACATTCTGAAAAAACATTTCTGTAAGATCTCTATTCTGTGTGTTAGAGGATTAATGCTCTAGGCTTCAACTAAGAAGAATTCCCAATATCCAGAGGAAATGGTGGGCCTGTTGTTTTTCCAGAAATCTTCCTTAAATGCTATTTATCTTCACTGACCTTTCCAGACGTAATGAATGGAAGCATGCTTGTGGTTATTTCCCCATGAAAAAAAAAACTAAAGTTCAGAGAGTCTGTTGTAAGTTAATTGTAAATTGTATATTTAAAAGATAATCCAGGACCTGGTAAATACATATTTCTGAATCGAAGGTCACTTTACCTGTGCTCATAGGGAGGCTTCAAAAACTCCTCAATAGCAAACATTCCCTCACAGGCTTTTTTTGGTTTTTTTGGTTGTCAAATGACCCTTTATTGAAATATTTTTCTCTGGAGTCCTTAAGCAGCTGAGCTACTCTTGATGTCATCTGTGATGTCACGAGGGTGGCTGCCATCAACGCAGCAGCCCCCAGATTAGGTTGTCTCCAGGATCTCTTGAAAGGTTCCAGAGTTCTCTGGCTAAAAATGGTGCTGCATCTGTGGGACAATGTTGACTTTTGATAAGTGCTATTTCCACAGTGCTTAATGTTTTTCTGCTTCTTTGTGTCTCTTGGCGGTTCCTTGAGGTCTTTGATTACCAGGGCAGAAGCAGACAGTATCACTTCAGTCTGGGCCTGTCTGTGGTGTGGTGAGGGTCTCTGCACCCCTCAAACCCCTCCAATCGCCAGTTGCCTTGGTGATGTCATCACCAGCCTTTTTTGGAGACAGCCCAGGGGGCAAAGCTTCAGAGCTCAGACGGACATGGCACCGACTTCTCTACCAGTGCACCTTAGGTATAGGACTTCTGTTCTCTTGGGTCAAACTCAAGGCGGATGGGAGGATGTGCCTGGTGTCGGATAGAAGCAGGTTTGGGAGCACTGAAGGCAGTTACAACTTCACTTCCTCCCAGCGGAAAGCCAGAAGCCCCTCAAAAGATTTTACTTAATTTTTTTTAGACTTTTTATTTTTATCAATTTGACAGAGTGAGACCTGGCAAGAGAGGGAACACAAGCAGGGTGAGTGAGAGAGGGAGAAGCAGGCTTCCCGCTCAGCAGGGAGCCTGAGGCTGGGCTGGATCCCGGGATCATGACCTGAGCCCAAAGCAGATGCTTAAGGACTGAGCCACCCAGGCAACCTTCCACTCCAAAGGCTTTTAGAACATAAAGGAATAGGGAGTAGATCCCAAAATTCTAAAGCAGAAAGACAATATTTTATATTTTTCTTGTGGGGAAATGGATACCACACACACGCGCGCGCACACACACACACACACACACACACAAATGATATACATATAATTTTAGACAGTACATTAAGAGAGAATTGCAGCAAAATAAGTCAAATAATAATAGAATAAAACTAAATAATAAATAATAGAAATACAGTTAAATAAAATAAGTAAGAAATAAAAGACAAAAAGTGTTACTGACCTAGGGTAAGGGAAATTTCAGTATTGGGCACAATTGAGAATAGTGACTTTGTGATAAGCTGGAGATAGACAATGCTTTATCTTTATCTATGAATGGGAAAAAAAACAGGAAGTGAGAGTGATATCGCATGAACAGATAGTTTTATTACTAAAACTATCAAGGAGAATTAAAGGGGCAAGAGATTAGCTAAGATATAATTGGTTTTGGGAACAGAAGCAGTAGAGTTCCATGAAGCAAAGAGCAGTCATGATTTGGGTGAAGTAGGGCGCTCACCCAGAATCAAAGCTTTGCTAAGTCAACCCTGGTTAAATCCCAAACTCATGAAATACATCTACTTACAAGGTTAAGGGCCATCAATATTTAGTCCAACCTTCTATGGTCAGAGGAAAGGAGAAAAAGATCTTGAGGTTTATGTGAAAATTGGCATGAAAAAGGGTGAAGAGGAAGAGAAAATTTTACAAACAATTTTATTAGCTTAAGATGTAGTCATATACATCATCATTGCAATTCCAGAAGATGTTAAGCCAATACTGACCCACCTTCTAATATGATGATAAAGTAATAATTTAAAAAATGTAAAAAAACACAAATATTCAAGATAAAAAGAACTTAGCACTAATACATTTGATATTCTTACCCAAAGAACCTACTTAATTATTTTCAATTGATAACAAAAAGATGGGTTAACCTTTATTTCTGGCAATAGAGGAAACAGAAACCTCCCTCCTAGAACACCTTGTATTAAAAATAAAATATTTTATTACTTTTTTTTTTTTTTTTTTTTACTGCATGTTGTTGAGTCGATGTTGCTGTCAGGTAAATGCTCAGAAAGAGAATCAACAAATAATGTTGCCCTAGAGAATTATGCTTGTCCTAGAATAACATTTGCCACTTGTGTCTGTTCTAATCACCAAGATGTGATTGCATGGGCAGGAGATTTTGGGGGAAAAGGCATGCAAGGGATCAAGCAGAAGGTACTGGAGAAGAGAGGGCGAGCTTCTGGGTTGTAATGTGGGTCTGACAGCTGTGAAGGAAGACACATGTGTGGGGAGATCCTTATATGACAGCACAGTTCTAAAAACAAGTATCATTGTTTAGACAGATGGGAGTACTTTAGCCAAAGTCCTAGGAGCCGGCATTCTGCAAGAAGGGGCTGGCACTAGTAATGGTAGTTGTGTTTGTTTGTTTGTTTGGTTGGTTGGTTTTTGATTAGTTTGTGTTTTTGCTTTTGTTTTGGCACTAGTAGTTTTATCTTGCTTAGAGTTTATCTGGGAACAGCCTGGGGGCAGTATGGCCTATGTGGTATGGCATGAAGAGGGCAAGTGCGGGGTGGATCAGTCAACTCGGCTGCCTGCACCAGAATCTGCTGAGGGAGACCTGCAGGGTGCACTTTCATGGTCGTCATCGCCATTTAGCCTAGAATCTGATTTAATGGGCTGCACACGGGCATGCGATAGAAGACAGAGACATTGATTCCAGTGTCCCAGCAAGGTCAGAGTTCATATCAGTACCCCAGAATAAGGGTAAGACTTTCAAAAATTAAGAAAGTTCCAGTCCATAGAAGGAGATGAAAGATAAGCATGCTTATCTTAGAAATTGCCCTGTGCAGAGGAGGGAAAAGAAGGCTCCCACAGAATTCTTATCATGGACTCTCTCCTTCACACTAAGTAGTGGTCCTGGAAAAATGTCAAGGTTAAACATAGTTTACAATATGATCTCAGGTTTGAAGTGATCCCAGATACCTGGGAGATACAACCCTAAATCACCTGTTGAGAAATATTCCCTAAACTCGAGCCTTGAAAATTCTCTGATAAAGTTGTAAAGAGCTTGTATGTTGGGGCACCTTGGTGGTTCAGTCCGTTAAGCATCTGCCTCCCACTCAGGTCATGATCTCGCATTCCTGGAATCGAGTCCTGCGTCAGGCTCTCTGCTCAGGAGGGAGTCTGCTTCTTTCTCTCCCTCTGCCACTTTCCCTGCTAGTGCTCTGTCTCAGATAAATAAATAAATAAATAATTTTTAAGAGTTAATATATGACACAATGGAGAGAGCTCTATGTGCTTTAAGAACTAACTCCTTCCGTTATCATTTCTACCACATAGTGCACAATATATGTTGTATGCATATAAAGCACCAGGAAACTGTGGGGACACAACAATGTTGGGAACTCAGCAGCAAGAAAACAGAAAATCTCGCACCTTCATGAGGCTTGGCTCTGAGTGAATACAAAATCCACATTGGTCCATTTTATCATTCTAGGTCTTCCTGACTCTCTTTCTCTCTTTTCACCACACACACACACACACACACACACACACACACACACACATTTCCTTGGCAATTGAACATAAATAAAAAACATCAACAATGATAAAAATCTGGAAGAGCCATAGCATGGCATCCCAATCTATCTAACAGGTGTTGGAAACAAGCCCCCACTTACTCTACAGCCTGGCTACTGTGTGAGCTGATATAAATGAAAGAAATTGAGGAAGAATTTCTAATTTACCAGTTATCCTCTCCCAGCTGCCTGGTTAGCCCTCAGTATTTTCAATATGTAGTTCTATAAAGACATTCTTTAAAGATTCCCATCTTACCAGTAACAGTAGAATTAAGAATAAATGGGAAGTATTTATGATTCAGACAAGATCATTTTCTCAGCTCTAGATTTTGCATACCAGTTGGTGCAAAGAGCAAAACATCTCATTTTTCCAAAGTAGGGATGACAGAGGACATGATTACTACTTTGTGGTCAGTATGTATTGCCTTTGTTTTATATTAATGCATGGGAAAACTGAATCCAGTCTTTGTCTTTTATTACCATTATTATTTCCTTATTTATCTCTATATACTTCATCTCTTTAGATTTTTCCTAATTGATCTAAGAATAGAGATGTTTCTAAAATACTGAATTCCATGAATTTGAAGGTTGTTGAGGCTGTTCTCAACATGAGTTTATGATTCATAGACCAATTTTTCCAATATTAAATACTGCAAGAGAATACAACAGATAATGATACTAATATCAGTAGTAATAACAGAGAGCCTTCCTTCACTGAGGGATTAAAGCAAACTTGTCACTGTGTAAAACCTTTGTATGCATTATCTATCTTAATAACCCTATGTGCTAGTTACTGTTAGTGATCAAATTATACAGATGAGGACACTGAGAAATAAAAAAGATAAAACTAATGAAGGTAATAAAGAATAGAGCCTCAAATCAGTATCTGACTCAAAGCCTAAGCTCTCAATCCTTGAGTTTATAAATAAATATTATATCTATATGTCAACTAAAGTCTTGAGACATACAGCTCAGTACGTCAGTGTTTTCACATTTAAAATATGAGTAATATTTATGTTCAACAGACTGGAACATAAAAGTAGAAGTTGAGATGAGAGTGTCATTTAAGTGTATTGATAAGGATCGAAGTAAAGTGAATGACGTCCTGAGAAAGCATTTCTATTAAGAAGAAAAGGTGGGACAAAAGAAGACATAAGTTATCCAGTAGGTGGGAAATGAGGATAAGCCCTCAAAGGGAATGTATGAGAGCACCAGACAGGTAGAAGGAAACTCAGGACAGTGTAGTCTTGGAAACAAAAGAAAAACTGTTTAAAGGAGAAAATGGTAAACAGCATCAAAGGCTGGTATAAAAAGGGCTGCAATGATTTCCATTGGATTACACCATTCTGAGAACATGGATAACCTTTCAAGTGTGCTCAGATGAAGGCAAGGGACTGGAGACTCTAAGTGAGCTGAATAGGTTTAAAATAACCAGGACCAAGAGTAAGAGAACAAGTTGAGTAGATACAACATTTTAAGTTACTTAGAAACTTGGAGTAGGGACTAGTAGTTTTAGACTACTAGACTACTAGAATAGATTTATTCATTACTTCAAAAACTATTAAATAATCCTCATGAGCAAGGCACTGTCCTGGGTTTGGTGCACATTTGGATATAAAAACAGACAAGATCTGTTCTCTTGGAAATTAAGTTCTAGCAGAGTGACAAACAATGAGCACATTTTAAGTTACTTAGAAACTTGGAGTAGGGACTAGTAGTTTTAGACTACTAGACTACTAGAATAGATTTATTCATTACTTCAAAAACTATTAAATAATCCTCACGAGAAAGGCACTGTCCTGGGTTTGGTGCACATTTGGATATAAAAACAGACAAGATCTGTTCTCTTGGAAATTAAGTTCTAGCAGGGTGACAAACAATGAGCACCATGTTAGCATGAAAAAATTGTTACACAGTATCTTGGAAAGGAACCAATGTTACTTAAGAAAAACAAGTAGGCCAGAATAGGATCAGGAATTCAATGTGAGTGTGGTATCCATGAACATAGGATTGGAAAATACACTTAAAACTTTTGTGATATTTGAGTGATGGTATCAACAGGAGGAAGTGAGAATTAGCCATGAAGGTATGTGGGAACAGCACTCTAGGCAAGGGAATAGCTAATGTAGATTCCATGAGGTGCAGAGTAGTTTTCTTGGAATCCTGGGAGCAAGGGGAGGGTCATAGGAGCTAAGGGTAACAGGGAAATGGGAATAGGTTGTGAGGGACAGATAATAGAGGGAATTGAAGGTTATTGCAAGGATTTAGCTTTTTGTAGGTAAATAGGAGACTTTTATACTGCCAACAATATGCACAGTCAGTTCCTCACTTTCTCCAGTAGTGTTCTGTTTGTGGATTGTACCCACCGAGAGTTGGCTTCACAATTGGTTTTGACAGTTACCACGAAAACAGTGACAGAAGGATTAACTTTTGACAGATGTCTTATGAAAATGCAAGACCATATGTTCTCAGTTTGATATTAAACATAGGGAAGAAAAGAATAGGTGGAAGAAAGGAGGGGAACACGGACTGGCTGGCAATCTGATGAGGATGTTTGTAATCCTCATTCACTGAGACAAAGATAAATATGTTGCATCAGGATCTGGAATTTGAGGGTTTTTTTCAGCATTGGACCACCCTTGTTCTTCTTAGTGAATCACTGTGGTTTCTAGAGCTAAATTACTACTTCAAGCTTCTTTGAGGGGAAAAGAAGAGAAAAAGGCAATCATTCTGAACCAAAAATGCTTTAATAGAACCTGTGGCTTTAAGTACTATATTTCAAAAAGAAACTAAATATACTTCTGGAATTGGGTTTAGAGTAAGAGTAAATGTCTCCCCCTACCCCCAGCCTACTGGCCATTCATTCATTTAGTATTCAGAAACAAAGAAAACATTTATTTACATATTATGTACACAGAATTAAGATAAATATTGGGAAATATTTTCTTTAAGGAGCTTTAGGAAGTTCACAGTCCAGTGATGAGAATATCTTATGAATGAACAGTGAAGGTATAATATGATGTAGAGTGAATAGAAACAAACATTGCAAAGACACGAGAGTGCCATGGAAGGATTGGACGGAGCTTCTAACAGAACACAATATTGGATTTACCGGGTAATGTAAGATTGTTTTTAATATTTTGATTAGGAAACCATCTTTCAGGACCATACATCAAAGGCAAATCAATAGGGCAGCCTACTCATTGCTCTTCATTTTGTTCCGAGTAAATATTAACCAAAAGAGAGAAGCAATTACTACGATAATGTGTTACTTACGTTGAAATACATAGACACAACATTTGTCAAAAATCAAACTGATCTACAGAATTCTATAGAGGTAAACTCTTTTATTAGAAATAAAATAAACTAAAGTGTATTCTCATGTGCCTTGTGCAGCTAAGGAAAATGTGTGTTTCTTTGAATTGGTAGAGAAGAATTAAATTTGCTGTATCCTAGATCTATTGCTCTGACTTGGAGCTGGTTGGACAATACTTTTCTATAACATCAAGTCCTGATTCCGTGATTTACTATCCAAATGATATCTTCATTTATAATCTCCATAGTTATTTTCCATGTTGTAATAAAGTAATTTTCCTTATTTAAATATATGTCAATTACCCACTTTGTGAGCCTTGTTAATGCAATGCTGAGATTATTCAATGAAATTATTCTTTCCTGTAGGTTTCAGAAGGATGACCCACTGTGAATGCAACTGAAGCCATTTCAAAACTTGATTCCTACTAAAATAATGTTTATTCAGACATTTTCTCCTTAGTTTTCCTTGTATAATAGACCCACAATTGAATCAGATTGTTAGCTTCTAGCCTGCTGGATCTGTAAATGGAGTATTTATTTTGCGTGTAAATGATTGACTTTTAAGATTGTTTCAGTTACTTTGGTGCTTTCAAGTGGCTCAGTTAGTTGGATATCTGACTCTTGATTTTGGCTTGGGTCATCATCTCAGGGTCATGAGTGAGATTGAACCCTGCACTGGGCTCCGTACTGGGCATCGAGTCTGCTTGGGATTCTCTCCCTCTGCTACTCCCAACCCTGCCCACCTCTCTGCCCTGTTCTCTCTTTAGAAAAAAAAAAAATTGTTTCAGTTACTTTGACAATGGGACAACAATGCAAAAAAAAAAAAAAATCACCTTTTAATTAACAATGAAAGTTGACTGCATTTACTAATTCCAGTTAAATACACCTTGGATTGCCTTCCCAACTCAAATATTATTTACATGAATACTTGGAGATAATGTGAACATTACAGTTCCTTTTATACGCAATTTAATATGCATGCATCACCCTGAAAACAGTATATATAAGGCAAAGGTTATTCATAAATTTACAAAAACAAATTCCATTTTCTGACTGGCAGTAAGGCCTTTTAACATTCATGGATAGTAACCACACAGGTATCATTCAAATGAAAAATATTTACTTTTTAGGCATATATACACAAAATGAAGAACTCATTTTTGTTTAAATATTTTCCTTCAACTGCATGACTTTCGAAAGTACTGTTTTATAGTGTTCAAGACAAGACCTGTTAGGCCAATATCCATAAGTTATAAATGCATTCCAAACTTTTTCTTAGAGCACTAAATAAGCAAGTACTACTATCTGTATCTATTTTGAGACCATTTTCAGAGAATCGTACTTTAGTCAGAAAATCTAAGCTTATATAAATGTTCATTATATTGATTATTTTCAGTATGACTGTGCACACTGAATTTTGTCTCTGAAGGCTACTGAAATATCTTATCTCATGATATTTCTTCTGGCTAATGAAGACATGTGAAATAATATGGCCAAATTTTATATAATATTATGTATTAAAAGAATCTTCATGTTTGTAGCCAAAATACTACTTTTGCTCAAACTTATTATTTACAGATACTCAAACATAAACTTAAAAATAGACAATTGGTAATTGGTTTGATTGGATTTTAACTCTATAGCTGAATGGATATGGAGAATAAAGTCAATAAGGAACTAATTATCATATATTTAAAATATATGTTAAAAATATACATCTTGGGGCGCCTGGGTGGCTCAGTGGGTTAAGCGATTGCCTTCGGCTTAGGTCATGATCCTGGAGACCTGGGATCCAGCCCCGCATCAGGCTCCCTGCTAGACGGGAAGCCTGCTTCTCCCTCTCTCATACCCCCCTGCTTGTGTTCCTTTTCTAGCTGTGTTTCTCTCTGTCAAATAAATAAAATATTAAAAAAGATACATCTTATGTTTTGTTAGAAAATATACTTAAACAGTGAAAATTGTATTATTAAAACACTAACTTTGGGTCTTATCTGATTTGCAACAAAGAGGGTAGCCCTGTGTTTTAAATGCAGAGAATTTCTCTTAAATTTTCTTGTCTTTAAAATTCTTTACAAGCTGGTGATTTCATTATTTATTAGCGATTTCATGATAATGTTTTCTTTACATAAAGTATTTAGAAAAAGATACAACAAAGAATAGCTCGATAAAATGTTTATTTTTCATGCTTTATTTATCAGTTGAATATTTATAGAGTAAATTAAATCAGTTTAAGAATATGTTTTACATAGTTGTGATTCTTACTATAAATTGTAAATAATTTTTACAAACATGAATACTGTTGCAGGAAGAAAAATATCTACTAAGTCAGAATGCATGGAAATAGAAATCAAATTATAATCTCTTAAATAAGAAGAGATTTATTTTTCTTGTGTAAAAAGAAGCCCAGAATTGGACATTTTGGGTCTGGTATAGCAACTTCGAGATAGGATCAAAAATGGCCTTTTGGGGTGCCTGGGTGGCTCAGTGGGTTGCCTCTGCCTTCGGCTCAGGTCGTGATCTCAGGGTCCTGGGATTGAGGTTTGCATAGGGCTCTCTGCTCAGCAGGGAGCCTGTTTCCTCCTCTCTCTCTGCCTGCCTCTCTACCTACTTGTGATCGCTCTCTGTGAAATAGATAAAAATCTTAAAAAAAAATGGCCTTTTAATTTTATAGTTCTTCATACTAAGTTTCTGCTTTCTTCTCCATGCTCATAAAGTAGCTTCTGTGTGCCTAGTATTTGTGTCAGCAAGACACGGAAAAGCTGAAGGAAAAAAGTAGGGAAGATGAAAGAAAACAGCAAAACTATATATTGATGATTCTGTCCATTTAAAGTTTTCCTAAAACCCCCAAACATGTCCTTCAAATTTATCTCACTAGCTTGGGTGGTATCCATATCTACCCTGCCTTCAAATTATTACGGAGAGGTGGGCATTTTAAATAGGTATACTGCTAGCCAAGACACAACCCATTGATAATATATTCTATTAATACAGAAGGATTCTATTAATAAGGGAAAAGGAGACGGATATTGGATAGACCACTAGCAGTGACTGCCATACTCATTATCAACTTTGCAATCAGATCCCAAAAGGCTAGGGTATCATTAAAGAGATTGCTAAATGGATCAGTTCATGTAGTCTCAGGGGCATCAAAGATAGCATATTTCACTGTTTTTTATGATTCTGTCTTTTACTGAAATGCTTACTGAAGTATTCATGGACTGAATGCAGCAACGATCAAAGGTGGAAAGTATGGAATCATTTACACCTGCATTTGTACTCCCTCTCTTCTAGCTACATAGGATTGGACAGCTTGAGCATCTCTTGACATTTCTTTTCTAACTTATAATATGGGAGAAATTTTAGAATGAGCACATTATTTTACATGCAGTAGATACAAAATTATTAGATGACTTCCCGTTTTTCTTAAAATTCATGTAATCAATAATGATTTTCAATGACTAAGATATTCAGGAGAAAAAAACTGAGTGTCAATGGAATTTTGATTACTTCTTTTTTCTAGTAATGTAAGTAAATGATTCTGAATAAACAATCTGTTGATGTTAAGAACTACGTCAGGCTTTGTTTTAGGCCGAGTAGATATTCAGTAGAGTGTAAATTTACTTTTATAGCTGAAGAATATAGTAAAATGAATTGAACATTGACTGTATTTCTAGGTATGGCAGGAGAACTATTTTTGCCTTATTCGTCCATCACTTAAAGATGAAATGTGATTATCTTTGCTTCTTCTACATGGCAGGGATGTGAGCGTGCTTCTGGTTGCTGCACTCTTTCCAGTCAGTAAAACTGGCACTTTGTGAGTGACGATCGAATAATTATGTCACCTTACACTTAGAAAGGGTCATGATGATAAACTTATTCTGAGTTGCTACAGCAAGAATCAAGAATCAGCCCCTTGCTTTTTGGTCTAAATTAACCAGGTCAAGTGCTCACCTGTGTCTAGCCCTCCTACTCTCTTTGAGACTTACACATACCCTTTCATTCATTTTGTCTGCAGAAATCATTTGATGTCAGGTAGCTCCACTCAATATTCCATGGGGCATTTAGAGAGGACACAGAGGTGTTGGCTCAGGCTATCAAATATGAGCATAAAAGAACAGAAGAATATTAAGCACAAGAAGAAACAGAAGGCAAGAGTTTAAGCATGACTAAGCCTCGGTTATAATAGCAAAAGAGCAGATCGGTTCAGATAACAATGGAGACATGAATATAGACACAAATGGTTAGAAGGAAAATAATAGCTAATTCTTAATAGTGCTTAATTTTTACACTGCATTCAAGTCTTTGCTTTTGCTATTTAATTACTGGAGCTGTCACTGTTATTCTCATTTTACACAAAAGAAGTTAACCATGTTCTTTAAGGTTATATCACCAAACTCAGTTTAACACCAAAGTCTGTGTTTTTAAATGATATTCTATATTATATCTCTATAAAAACAACCAATAAATTAAAAATAAATTTAATGGTAAGCCTTAAACTATTGCTGAGTCCACTGTTTTGGAAAAAAAAAAAAGGCTCGGTAGATGGTTCTACCCACGTTTATGACTGGAAGAATCCTACAGCAGTTGGGCACCTGTAGGCTAGGCTAGCAGTTCCAAAGAGATGCCTTTAACTGATATTGTTCACTAATAGTGAGATTTATCACAGTTATTATGGAAGTCACTTAATGGCTACAGTGCTTTTGGAGACACGTTCTGGGAATATATGTTTCAGGCTGCTGCAGTTCTTTTCAGATCAAATCGTATTTCTTGTGAAAATAGTGTAGCATTAACTGATGGATCATCAAACCTGAAGGGATAGTTCAATGGGTTTGTATTCTGAACTGAAAAAAAAAAGTCAATTTTTATTTGCTCTCAGACTCATGTTTTGAATCAAATAGTATTAGATGCAATGGGAATGTTAGAGAAAACTGCCTCAAGTTTGCCTGTTAAATGTCCATGTTTCATTTTTAAGACCCGGATAAAAGTATGTGACAAAAAGGCATCTAGAGATTATTGAACAACGTTTTTCTCATGGTAGAATAATAAGTCTGCATTAATTGACACCTGAAAAAGAACTGGTGATTCTCAGCTAAGAAAGCATAATCAATAAAAGTTAGTTTGTTAAAAAAGAATGAAATCAAGAGCTACTATTGTTTTAATAAAGGAATCCATGCAAGAGTCCAGTTGGAAATTGTAAATGGGAGAAGCATTTAAAATCTAAGCATTGCTAATGGAACTAGAAGGCTGTTGAGATCTGTTTTGAGATTATTTAAGTATTTAATTTACTATATACAATGTTTTAAAGCGATGTTTTAGATGCGTATAACATACAGTGAATATAAAATTTTTCTTTCTTTATATATGTCCTATTTTGGAGGAAGAAAAATTTTTTTTTAAGATTTTATTTATTTGACAGAGAGAAACACAGCCAGAGAAGGAACACAAGCAGCGGGAATGAGAGAGGGAGAAGTCTTCCTGCCGAGCAGGGGGCCCGATGTGGGGCTGGATCCTGGGACTCCAGGATCATGACCTGACCTGAAGGCAGAGGCTTAACCACTGAGCCACCCAGGTGCCCCAAAGGAAGAAATCATTTGACTTTCCCTGAGAATATTGTTCTGGGTAACATATTAAAGGGTGAATTAACTTCTCAGGAGACCAGCTGTGGTTCACCAGAGATGTTCACTCCTGTAACACAAAAGAATAGATTATCTCTATATGTTTAATTTTTTTAAAGATTTATTTATTTATTTTAGAGAGAGAGTGAGAGAGTGCCTGAGCAGAGGTAAGGGCAGGGGGAGAGGGAGAGAATCTCAAGCAGGAGTCCCTGCTGAGGGTAGAGCCCAACATGAGGCTCAATCCCAGGACCCTGAAATCATGACCTGAGCTAAAATCAAGAGTTGGGTCCTTAACTGACTGAGCCACCCAGGTGCCCCCCTCTTGTTTTTTCCTATGTAAGAAACTCCTTACTATTACTCTTCTTGAAATGCTGGCCCTGGCAATAATTTATAAAGAATTAATATTAATGAGATTTTACTCAGACAATTCCAAATAAGTAAGCTGATGTCCCCTATACTTGGAGAAAAAAAAATGTTTTTGTATTTTACTGTGACTTGATGTTACAATTATGACATAAAATTATTAGGTCTTTTTTTTTTAAAGATTTTATTTATTTATTTGATACACACAGAGAGAGCTAGTAGAAACAGAGAGTGGGCAGCAGGCAGAGAGAGAGGGAGAAACAGGCTCCCCCGCTGAACAAGGAGCCTGTGGGGCTTGTCCCAGGGCCCCGGGATCATGACTTGAGTCAAAGGCAAACACTTAACCAATGGAGCTACCCAGGCACCCCAAATTATTAGGTCTTATTTCAAACAGAAAATGATTTGAGTCTTCCTTACTACGTAAAATTGACTTGGAATATAATATGAAAGAGAAAATTAATGTTGTTGCTAATCCTAAAAACCGTACATGATTTATGGAGGGGGGACTAGAATTGTATTGCCATTGGGGTGTGTGTGTGTGTGTGTGTGTGTGTGTGTGTGATTTGAAAGCTTAATCTTTCATATTTAATAAGGAATGAGCACTCTAGTTTTGTCCCTTTTCCCCTTATTGGCTGTTATTGCTGCTACATGACTAAATTTTATCATTTTGTTAGTGCTTATTCTAATTAAATACACAAGATTAAGAAGGAGGAAAATGAATAGTTATACCCGACAGTGATGAGAAAGTTAGAATGAAAAAGCATTTTAACCCCAATATTGAAATTCTTTCCCCCTTTACACATAGGTTTTGTATTATAACTTCAATCTACCTGATCAGGAGAGTTCAAAACAAGAACAGTTTTTTTAAAAAAAATTTACTTGTTACATGGGTGTCTGAGTGGTTCAGTGGATTAAGTGACTGCCTTCTGCTCAAGTCATGATCCTGGAGTTCCAGGATCAAGTCCCACATCAGGCTTCCTGCTCAGCAGGGAGTTTGTTCCCTCTGATGTCCCCCCCCCATTCTCTCTCTCTCTCTCTCTCTCTCAAATAAATAAATGAAAAAAAACTTTTAAAAAAACCCATAATTTTAGTTTTTATAGAATGTTTTCCTTATCTGAGGAAACATATTCACAGCCCTCAAATCACTCATATCATGTAATAACTTTAAAATGTTTATCCCTAAGCTGAAAACACTATCATGGTGTATAAAAATCACTATAGATTTTATAAGTGTTCATATATAATCAGGTACATTATTTTAATCTATTAGCTCAGGAATTTATGTATTTATTTGTTTTACCTATTTGCAATATAAAGACAAGTGACTAGAGGTGGATGCCCGGGTGGCTCAGTCGATTAAGCATCTGCCTCGGGCTCAGGTCCTGATCTCAGGGTCCTGGGATCAAGCCCCACATCAGGGTCTCTGCTCAGTGGGGAGTCCGCTCCTCCTTCTCCCTCTGCTCGTTCTCTCTGTTTCTCAAATAAATAAAATCTTTAAAAAAATGAGAAGTGACTATTAAAATTACATGTGTTAAAAAAACCCTGTATTATTTGACATTTTGATATCGATTGAGAGTGAGAGAAAGAGAGTCTTGTGTCCCTATAAAAAAGAAAATTGTAATCAGTGAACCAACTACACACAACTATTTATTATGTGTAAAAGTAGATAGCTGAGAATCTTTTTATATTCAAGTGATATAATCCCAGTATATCATGGTGTTTCTAGCAACTTATCATATAGTTTCCTATGGAGAAATATCACTTTTAGTCTTATCTGTCATTGTTTACTTCAAAACTGCATAATGTATAGTAGACTATTAAAGGTCAAGATAAATTACATTGCAGCTTTAATTTTTCAGGTTTACAACTCTCACTTGTGACATAAAAAAATGAAAAGATTTAAAATCCATTTCAAGCATGTAACTATAATTTCATAAAATTTTATGTTCCACAATATATAATGTGTGATAAAAGATGTGTAGTACAGAAAGTATTCACCAATATTGCCTCTTCATGACTGTAGATTTGGGGCTTTTTAAGTAGGGTTAAATATTCAGGGGGAAAGTTTCCGTTTTCTTTGTTGAAAAATTTACAAAATGGTTTACAGTGAAATTAAAAATAAAATAAAAATGGAGTGCATTAGGAAGACATCTGAGTTTTGTTTCCAGGCTCTCAACTTCTGAGCAACAATACACTAGACAAGTATTTCGATATTCCAAGCCCCAGTCTCCTCATTCCCAATGCTAAGGAGGAAAGAATTATACCAAAGAAGATAATCTTTATGAAAAGAATTAGTACATTTATATAAATCATTCAAATAGAAAATATCAGTATAATTATTAATAATCAAATGATCCCATTTTATTTTATTTATATTCTCAACACACATACCCAAATCTGATAATAAAACTTACGTCGACTATTTTTCACTCCATGTTAACTACTTTTCACTCCATGTTATTTTCGCTGTGTTGCTAATAGAGCTTGAAATTGATGGAGTCCGTTTTAATCCTGGCATCAATCTATATTCTCTATCCCTGATGATTTTTAGTGCTACTGACTTCTCCCTCACATAAATGCTGTACCACATTTACATATGAAATCTTGATGAAATACAATGGATGGGATTTATCTTATCTGAAACCATCAGAAAATGAAGTTTTTTCTTTTTTTTTTTTTTTACTTTTAAATGTTTTAAAGTTTATGGACACAAAACATTTTGATTTATTAAACATTATAAGGCAGCTTTCATGAGCCAAGTTGCCTGAAAAGAGCAGCAGATATTTTCACTGCACATAATGGAAAGAACTCCAGGCAGAGAGTTGGATAACCTGTTTCTATTCCGATTTCTGTAATTAACAAGCTCTATGGGAGTGAGGAAATCACTTAGCCTTTCTGATTCTCAATTTCCACATTTGTGGAATGAAACAATTAAAACAATGTTCTCTGAAGTACTTTCCAGTTCAAAGAAGACCATTTTTTCTTTTCTTTTTAAATCTCCTTACTCAGGCAAAATACACTAACAATGTTTTTGGAATATCAGATCCCAAGTATAATTTGGCTTAATACTTGCCTATAAACAACATAATGGGCAAATAGCCAGAGTACTCCGTTTCTTCAGTTAAGGATTTATGTGGCGGTCTGAAGTGGCCAGTTCAAGTGTCCTGGGAGAAATTGTTCTAGGACACAAAAGATACAATTTCCACCCGAGATAGGCAGCTTTTTTTTTTCTTTTTGTATGTGAACTGATATATATCTGAGCTCACTGTTCAAATGCCTTATTATTCTCTTTCCTATGAACAGAGCCAATAAATTTCAAGCATCATTAGCAGCAAGTGTGTACTCAAAACCAACAAATGATATGCCAACTTCTCAGAGAAGGCTTCAAGATATAAAATGAGTGGAAACCTTGTTATTTCTGCAAACAGAAGGATCATAGAAGCAAAAGTACTCAACATCTTATAAGGCAATAAATGCAGCCTGTTTTAAATTAAAATACAACATTATATGTGGTTTTTTTATGTGAGAGGAATCAAAACTTGGAATTAAAGGAAAATTATGCTTAGCCCAAAGGATTTCCCCCAAAAAACGTAGGGGACTTGGCTTAAGCAGCAGTTAAATTGTGGTATCATAAGGTTCGAGCAGAGTATTTCAAAAGCATTATGTGGATTGCTACTCTTCCCATGTATACCTGTGGTTCTGAATTAGGGAAGAGGACTGGGAAGGTACTGCAAACCATGGTCCTGCTTCCTTCCCTCTGTATTCTGCATAATGAGTAACTGCTAAACGTTCATTGTAAGAAATTCTATGTTAAAGATAAATCCTTAGAATGCCTGTCTTGGAGAACACTGGTATGGAACACAATACAATGAATGAGACTATGCATTTGATTTAAGTTTAATTAACTGTCATTAATTCACTGTCATTATTTGAACGGCAGGAGCAGAGACCTTTGCCACAATGTAAGTGTCTATACAGAATAAAACAATGAAAATCATTTGACTTCCCACAACAGTTTACTTATTGAAAGCTCTGCCCTGGATCCTGAGCTCAGCACAAGGAGACCTATTGCCCTTATTCCCAATTTCAGATTGGCACGTATTTCACTTTAACCTAATACAAGAGACAGAGTTGTTTCAAATTGCATTAAATACAAAGAGGTAGCAATAGTAAAATCTGCTGTACTTGTTTTTTTTGGTTTTTTTTGTTTTTTTTTTTAATGACTTTAGAAAAGATTCCCTACCTGTGTTGATCTTTGAGGACTTACTGATGAATTTGTTCCCAATTCTGTGACACTTGAATACAATCAGTATTCAATAAATTCTTGGGGTGCCTGGGTGGCTCAGTCCTTAAGCATCTGCCTTCAGCTCAGGTCACAATCCCAGAGTCCAGGGATCGAGCCCCGGATCCGGCTCCCTGCTCAGCAGGAAGTCTGCTTCTCCCTCTTTCACTCCCCCTGCTTGTGTTCCCTCTCTAGTTGTGTTTTTCTCTGTCAAAAAAAAAAAAAAAAAAAAAAAAAAAAGGAGTTCAGGGGCACCTGATTGGCTCAGTCATTAAGGGTCTGCCTTCTGCTCAGGTCACGATCCCAGGGTTCTGGAATCGAGCCCCACATCGGACTCCCTGCTCAGTGCAAAGTCTGCTTCTCCCTCTTTTACTCCCCCTGCTTATGTTCATCTCTGGCTGTGTTTCTCTCTGTCAAGTAAATAAATAAAATCTTTTAAAAAAATAAAAATTAAATGCTTATTACATGGGGGAAAAGTAGGCAGTTTCGCTTTGGATTTTCTTTTGTTTGTTTTCTTCTTTTTTTGACTGAAAAGCAAATTCAGAGTAAGAGATTTATGAGTTCACTCTATGAGGAAAAGCCCAAATGATTTCAGGAATTGACATGATATTGTCAGAAAGACTCTCTCTCTCCTTCCCTTATATATGTCAGTCTCCTTTTGTATGTAGACTTCATTTTTTTCTATCTTCAAGGCACCTCCTTTATGCTGTCCAGGGTATAAGGTGAGGTGGAAACTGTCTTAGTTAGTAGTCAGCTACTTCCTTGACTGGAAAGGCAGATGCTAACATTGTCCAGACCTGCAATCTCTGCCCATCATACGGTCAAAGGGACAAGTGCGGTGATTAGCAATATTGCTAGATTCACAGGGTGAATTTGTATGGAATCACTTACACAAAGGGAGGAGCAGTTGTATTATTCAAGGAATGGTAGCATAGGGATACAGGTAGGGAAAAATTACACACAGAAAGAATTAAATATTGTGTCAGAAAATTAAGGCACTGTGACACAATGATTTATAAGAAATATATTTTTTCGTCATTCAGATGATGAAATATATATTTCTCAGATATAGTTGTTCCTCATCCACAGTTCCTAAAAATGCTAAAAAGCCATTAAGATGACAAGAGTGTTTTGTTACTAACAAAAGCAGCTTTTGGATCCCACCAAAGGACAGGGTTGGTTGCCAAGGAGGACCAAGCATTTGATGAGAGGTGTGGAACTTTCAATCCCCTGACTCAAGGAAGGCGAGAGGGGCTAGAGGCTGAATCAGTCAATGGCCAATGACGTAGTCAGTCATGACTATCCATGATGGCTCCATGATAACCCCAAAGAATCGCACTCAGAGAGCTCCTGGATTGATGAACACGTGTAGACTGGGGAGACCAGCACCCTAAGAGAGCATGTAAGCCATACCTCCTTTATGTATCTCTTCATCTGGATCTTGATTCATATCCTTTATCATATCTCTTAATAAACTGATAGCTAAATGTTTCCCTAAGTTCTGTGAACCACTCTAGCAAATTTAAGGGCCCTGAAGAGTTGGCTGTTGAAACCTCCAGTCTGTAGCTGATCAGTCAGAAGCACAGGTGTAGGAACAGCCTGGGGCTTGCAACTGGAGTCTGAGGTGAGGGTTGGGGAGTAGTCTTGTAGGACTGAGCCCTTATCTCTGGGATTTGATGTTTTATCTCCAGGCAGATAGTGTCAGAATTGAGCTGAATTCTTGGACATCTTGCTGCTGTTTGAGAATTGCTTGGTCTTGCATGTGGGGAAACACTACTTCACACATTGGATTCAGGAGCCCTAAAAGAATAGGTGTCAGTAGAGGCACATAACTGAAAAACCAAAATTTCCTCTTAATCAAAGTCATGACTTAAAAAAATTGAAATAACAATAATATTAGGTTATTCTAATTACTTATTGATACTAGTTTTCCATTGCTGCACAACAAATTCCCTCAAATGGAGCAACTTAAGAATTTCAGTTCTGCAGCAGAAATTTGGCACAGAAGAGTGGGGGTCTATGTTCAAGGCCTCACAAGACTGAAACCAAGGGGCTAGCTGGGGGGTCAAGCTCTTTCGTGAGGGGGAGAAAATCA
Organism: Spilogale gracilis; assembly: GCA_004023965.1. Classification (NCBI taxonomy): domain Eukaryota; kingdom Metazoa; phylum Chordata; class Mammalia; order Carnivora; family Mephitidae; genus Spilogale; species Spilogale gracilis. The sequence continues at coordinate 88,305 of PITA01001565.1, read as the reverse complement.
GCTTTCAATTTCATTCAGACTATTGGCAGTATTTATTTTCTTGCTATAGACCTGAGGTCCCCTTTATACTACTAGTGGTGATGTGGGACTGCCCTCAATCCCCTAAAGGTTCTTAAAGCTGCCCCTCTGTATCAACAATTCTAAATGTGACTGTTTTCTTCTAAGCTGGTTGGATCATGTGTCTCTAACCTCCTCTTTCTACCCCTGGGCCAAAAAAACCCTCTAAAACTTTTAAAGGTCTCATGTGATTAGGTCTGGCCCACCCAACATAATATAGCCATAAGAATTAAATTCACAGTCTTCACAGTCCTGGGGAATAGTCAGGGAAAAGGTGCACTAATGGGAGAGAAGCCTTGGATAATATGGTAGAATCCTGTCTACCACACCATATTTTGGAGTTCAGCCATAATTTGAGAATTAAGTCTTAGTGAGGATTCAATTCTGTATTGAATACGCACAGTTCTATGATCTAAAATAATACAATGAAGTATGATTAGACCCTGATTAATCTCAGAAATTCTGCATATAGCTTATCTTAATCAGCAACCAAGGACATACATATATAGAGAGAGAGAAAAATTTAAAAGTAATGAAGGAGATCAGTAAATAAACTGTTTTTTTGGTTTGGGAAATAACACAACTATACAATCGATAATATTCATGTCAGTTTTAGTAAAATATGCTACACATACGTATAAATACACAATTCTATGGATTCCATCAATTATTAGGAAAATTTAGTAATAAGGCAATTCAGTTTCTTCTGAAAAGCAATTAAATTTTGAGAGATTTATTCATCATTTAAGGTCTCAATGTCAAATTAAGCATCTGCTTTTCTAATCCTGAATTCTTTTTTAAAAACTAACTTTGACCTTTAAAACTGCAATAGTTTGAAATTGATTTATTTCTCTCAGGCATCCGATAATATATAGTTGCTAAAAGCAGTCAAAATTGAGGTTCCAGCATCTGTGAGAGCTGTTTGCTTCTCCCTCCCTCCCTCCTTTCCTTCCTTCTTTCCTTCCTTCCTTCCTTCCTTCCTTCCTTCCTTCCTTCCTTCCTTCCTTCCTTCCTTCCTTCCTTCTTTCCGTCCTTCCTTCCTTCCTTCCTTCCTTCCTTCTTCCATATTTTTTTCTTTTAAAATCAAAGTAAAATTATCTCTTTGAAAGTTGGGAAGCTTGTTATTCCTAGTGGAAAACGAGTGAACCCTGAGACTTATTCCTTCTTTAATGTGTTTATAATGAGAGATTTTAGAAAAACCTTTCCGGTAACCTGTATTTAGAAACAAGATGCAATTTATTGCATTTCTTACATAGTATAGACACCATTTCTATTTCTTATTAACACATTGCAATTTAGCATTTTCATACTATTGGGAAAAATGAATTTTTCATGCATAAATTATCATGCAAATAATATTTATGGCATTGTTATAGGATATAAGACTGAGAGATATGAATTCTTAACAGTAAAATTGACATGAAACAGCTTGACTCACAATACAAAGAAAGCAACCGGTTGAGTACCTGCATTTATTTTTTCTGCATTTGTGATATTATACTTTCAAAATCCATTTAAAGTAGTTATTGTAAAGTGAGGAAGGGAAATAAAAGACTTCAATGAGATGGCTTTGTACTTTAACACATAAAGCAATCCCCACAGTAATGCATGCTACAGAAAATGGGTCACCTTCAAACCACCTTTGAAATAAGCAGATAATGTAATTTTCAGCTTGTGTTCTTAAGAGTGTTGTTTTATAGAATGCATATCTATTTGGCCTTTTATTCATTTTGCAAAAATGTATATGTGTGAGCACATAAGAACACATACAAATATTCTGTCTTCTCCCCTTTTTCTCTGCCATATACAAATATGCACATGTCTAAATGTTTCCACACACATGGACATATCTGTTTATTTGATTATTAGTTCTTGTGAGAAGGTACACTATTTCTCTAATGAAATGAAGTTATTCCATTATGTTTTTAATATAATGGATTTCTATATGATTCAAAGCAAATTATGATATAAACAATATGCAGAACCTTAGAAAAATTAATTTTTCATTGAAAAACTTTGTAGATATAATAGTAAATTATATTTTTTAAAATAGATTTTGTTCACTTTTTTCTAGTTGACTAGTAATTGTTCCAAATATGTAATTGACACTTAGTATATTATGAGATGGTTCCTAACTGTAAATGTAATATCACTTTGTATTTTAAATAAAAATCCAAATATAACATGTTTCTTAATTATACAGTATATGTTTATGAGAAACTTGTATAGAAGAGTATGATTTGAGAGACATAAAAGCATAAAAAGACACTGCTTTTTAAAGATTTATTATTTATTATTATTTAAAGATTATTTAAAAGAGAGAGAAAGTGTGAGAACAAGTGAGGGGAGGGGCAGAGGGAGAGGGAGAGAATCTTAAGCAGACTCCCCAGTAAGCGTGGAGCCCAATGTGGGGCTTGATCTCAAGTCCCTGAGGTCATGACTGGAGCTGAAATCAAGAATGGACACTTTCGGGGCACCTGGGTGGCTCAGTTGGTTAAGCGACTGCCTTCGGCTCAGGTCATGATCCTGGAGACCCAGGATCGAGTCCCACATCGGGCTCCCTGCTCAGCAGGAAGCCTGCTTCTCCCTCTCTCGCTCCCCCTGCTTGTGTTCCCTCTCTGGCTGTGTTTCTCTCTGTCAAATAAATAAAATCTTAAAAAAAAAAAAAGAATGGACACTTTCTATGTAGGTAGAAAGCAATTGAGCCGTGTAGGTGGCCCAAGACACAGTGTCTTGAATGAACACCTTTTTTGCTATAATCCAAATTATTCCCCACGGGACATCTGTCTCCTTGAGAGCAAGATGTTATGTTCTCTATCCTATTTATGTTCTCTATTCTAGTGCCTAGTGCAATCACTAACAGGCAGTCCAAAGTGTTCTTGAATAAAGCTATTCTCATTAATGTGTCCATAACAATGCAACCTGGTTTTGCTCCAACAAACCATTAGTATTACAAAACTTATACTTGATTCGTTTGTATATGTGGCTCTGACCAAAAATTCAATCTTTGTTGTTTGTTTGTTTATCCTTACCTCTTACGGGAGACCAGTTTTCAAAGTTCAGGGAGAAAACGACGTTATATGGGTCAAATTAAAAGAGAATTGATTTAGATGAAGTGCTGGTCTCAAAGATATGTGGACTTAGACTCCCTGATTTGAATCTCAGCTTTGTGTCTCTCGGTGTCCTGAGCCAACTCAGTTTCTCTGTCTCTGTGCCTCAATTTATACAACCACAAAATGAGGGTGATAATAGTAGGGTTGTCCTTATAGGATTGTTCTGAGTATTAAAGTGGTTTTGGAAATGTAAAACCTTTAAAAAATTGCCTGGAAGAAATAGAAGCTTGATAGTGTTTTCTATCATTATTTTGGATCCAATTAGTTTTCTTGTATCTATGAATATAAATTAACAGAAATGGAAACAAATATTGCTATACTGGGCTCATTTGAATGTAAATAGAGAGAAATGAAGGGAAATAGACATTATGAAGTTCTCTATAGTATCCTCCAAATTTTATGATATAAATATTAGAATCCACATTTTATGTATAAGGACCCTGACATCCGAAGAACTTTAGTAACTTACACAGTAACAACCAGGTAAGAGGTGACAGGTTTGGAATTCTAACCCCAAATGTTTCATGATCATGGTCATGGATTTCAATCATTCTATGTTTTACGATAGAGGTAAGATTTGGGTCTGTCTGATTTATTAAAGTAATCAAATACATACAAAAAGTAGTTAGGATAGAAAATGTAACGTTTGAAAATCGAATTTTATACTTTGAACTATTAGAATTTAATTATGGACAATCCATTCATCCTATTTATCATGCTAACATATCACTGATTAGTTTGAGAACTAAATAAAGCTCCTAAGATATGTAACATAATGCCTGGTATTCAGTAAGGGCTAATAATAAAAGCAGTAACTCAGAGAAATAATAACAAGTAACAATAACTTAACGAGTGACATCTAACTATAATAATGTATAATTATTACTTAAAACTTATCTTTTAAAATTCATTAATGTAGAATAAATCATACAAATCTATCTAGTATTCTGAAAAATAATCACATTTGAAATCATACATAAATTCGCTTTCATTTCAAATAGAAATTCCATTACTACAAATTTGATAAGAGTGTTTTATTGTCAGGGAATGTTTTGTTACCTAAAACCTGGCTTTATGAAAAATGTTTTACAGCTTTGGAAATGTAGGGAAGAAATTATTTTAACCTTCTCCCATATTTTTTTCTCCCCAATCCAGGCACCACGCCAATGACCTCTCAAACTTCTCCAGAAGTACCTATTAATATGTTGTGACACTCTCAAATGATATAATGTAATCTGGGTGAGCTAAAGTTGTAAAATATGACAATCTAAAAGAAAAGTTAGGATACCCCTCATATGTAGCCACACATGCAATATTCAAGGAGAAAAAGAAAAATGAATGAGAGCATCGGGTGAAAAGCATATTTTTTCTTTAACAGGATGTATAATATATCCTAGCACATTAGATTTTGTCGCTCCCAAGCATTGCAAATAGTCTTTGTTCTTTGCTCTGCCTTGGCATACCTCTGGGGAGAAATGGGCCTTTTTGAAATGGATTTCTACTTCCTTACATAGAAGGTAGAATAATTACTGATGATAAATAGCTTTGAGTCTGTAACCCAGGCTGGGGAGTTCTCAACTCACCATGGGCTGTTAAAGGGAATGCCCAGCCTTGTAAATTGGTCTTCCTTCTCCCCAAATGGCAACAATCAAGCTAGGAAGAACAAATGAATCCTCTTAGGGAGTTGAATGGAAGAGAATGTCAAATATTCTTGGACATTCGGTGACTTCAGAGAGAAATTTTGCATTGTAACATTATTCAGGCAGAGTTATAGATCATCATTGGGTCTCGTCTTCTTTTGTCAAAAAGCAATACCTTGAACATAATATAATGGCTTTGTAGTTAATACAATGGACACTGTGATGTTTCTGAGAACAGACTAAGCATAAATGGGAAACTAAGCAACTACAAAAAAGGAAATACTAAGAATTGCCTAAGTACACCAGGGAGAATAGAGCAAAAGTAGTTCGTTTTGTACAAAATGAAATTATTTCAGCCAAAGAAAACCATGTAAGATTTTCTTATACTAGTTTCAGCTAGTTTATCTGAGGGATCCTATAGGTAAATAAAAGAGTTATAATATTATTTCAAATCACATGCACCAACAGTTGGACCATCATATTAAACCATTCTATGGGCTTTGTAATTATTCAAAAGCTGATAATGAGTATTACAACTTAAATGCCATTATTGCACCAAAATTTGCTCAGGCATGTCCCATACAAGGAGCTTTTCCCTTGCATTGAATGTGTTTATAGAGATGATGGGCAGATGTTGTGACTCATGCTACAAGGCTCTCTGTATTAAGTAAGGCATGCGTGTGTACTGCCATGGTTGCCCATCTATATTTAGAGACTAAAAAGATATCCTACGACAAAACAGTAAAGACTTAAAGGACATGTCAGGAAGCTTCTTATTCCAGCAGACAAATTCAGAAGGGAGGCTCGTTCCCTGAAAAAAAGATAAGTAAATAAGTAAATATTAAAATGCATGATCCTTCTAAACTTACAGAAATTAAAGGCACAAAATCCAATGCAGTGTTTGAAAGTTGCTTTGATCTGTGCTCAAAATATAGAGAAAGAACTAAAAATGATATCTGAAGAGACAAGTAGGGAAAATTGAATAGGGGCTGGTTATTAGCTGATGACAGGTATTTTAAGTAATTTTCTTAAATTAGAAAGTGACACTTTGATTACATAGGAAATAGGCCTTGTTTTCATGAAGTTGGTGCTTCAGTATCAGGTGGTTAATTATGATGTTTGCAACTTGTTTGAAGTTTTATTTAAATTATTCCTGGTGGGGCACCTCGATGGCTCAGTTGCTAAGCCTCTGCCTTCCACTCAGGTCATGATCCCAGAGTCCCATGATAGAGCCCCGCATCAGGCTCCCTGCTCAACGGGAAGCCTGCTTTTCCCTCTCTCACTCCCCTTGCTTGTGTTCCCTCTCTAGCTGTGTTCTCTCTTTCAAATGAATAAATAAAACCTTAAAAATAAAATAATAGAATTAAATATTCTTTTATTTATTTATTTGACAGAGTGAAACACAGCTAGAGAGGGAACACAAGCAGAGGGACTGAGAGAGAGAGAAGCAGGCTTCCCGCCGAGCAGGGAGCCCGATGTGGGACTCGATCCCGGGTCTCCAGGATCATGACCTGAGCCAAAAGCAGTTGCTTAACCAACTGAGCCACCCAGGCGCCCCTAATTAAAATATTCTTGGTAAAGGAAGATGGTGTAGTGCCCACACATTTTCATTCATCTCCTGTGACCCATCAGGGAAAAAAGTATGAAATCATAATCTTGATAAGAATGAGTAGGGCAGGTTTTAAAACAATACATGATGTACCAGGGTACCTTATGGGCACATGATTGGTAATTTGCAAGTAAATACACCAAATCCAGTATTTGATGAACACAAATTTTGGTTTTCAGGCAGAAACTACCTTTTCAAAATTAGAAATCTCTCCTTCCAGCATAACTCATATATACCCCATGCTATTAACTAACCCCTATCGTGGCAAATAGCAAATGAAAATAATATCTCTCCTGGACAAAAGAATATAGAAAGCATTTTCTATTTTATGGGTATTTTCAACCCAGAGAACATAAGAATATATCCCTTATTTTGTGTGGCAGTTTTCTAAAATATAATCAAGGAGATGCTAGTAAACATTTAACTTTTAGATTAGCTTTTTCAAAACTTTTGAACACTGGATTTCAGATTTGCTTCGCACTGAAACTGGTCCTCAGTAGCTTTTAAAAGCCTCTTTTGGCATTTCATTTTCATGCTCCATCTGAGATGACTTGGAAAAAAAAATCAGAAAATAACAACACCACTTCCACAAAACAACTGCTCGGACGGTGCAAATTTCTACATCCATCATTTGTGAAACTCTGTTTCTGGGAGAAATTTTAAATGTCAATACAGAAAAATGATATTATTGGAGTTGGCTACTTTAGTCAGTGCAGTGAGCACCTATTCAGAAACAGCTTTTAAAAAAATAAATAATTGGAATAAGAATCATTTATCTTTTAATATTGTTATAAAGGAAAATAATTTAGCCTGGTAGAATTATTAGCTTTATGTAATGTGTAGCTTAAAACCCTGTGTAAAATGACATCACGTTATTTGTCATAGTTAACACAGCCCAATGATAATGCAAGTCAGGAGAATCCGTCTTCTGAAATGGTCCCTCCTTCTTTATGCAAATGACACTAAGAGATAGTTAGCTAAAGCCTGAAATTCCATTGCCAGAAGATTTAAGAAATGAATTTCATCTACAGATATCAATTCCTGGAATCATTGAAGTTTCATATTTTTTGATTCATAAAAATTATGTTTTTGGTCTTAATAATTACCCCCTTTAGGGAACTAAACATGAGAGCACCCCCACACACATATTCAACATATTGTTTGTGAAAGGATAAGCAGTGCCCATTAAATCCTTCAAACTTCCATGAGTGACTATAATGCACACATTAAAAAATAATTTGAAAAGCCAGCACCTGGCTGGCTCAGTCCATAGTTACGCAGTCATGAGTTTGAGCCCCACATTGGGGTAGAGTTTATTTTTTAAAAAAATTTTTTGAAGAATTTCAAGTGATCCTAAAAAATGATTATGGTTTTCTGCTATTGAAAGTGTTTATTTTTTAAAAAAGATTTTATTTATTTATTTGTCGGAGAGAGAGAGCATAAGCAGGGGAGCAGCAGGCAGAGGGAGAGAGAGAAGCAGGCTCCCTGCTGAGCTGAGAGCCTGATGTGGGACTCAATTCCAGGACCCTGGGATCCCATGACCGGAGTCGAAGGCAGATGCTTAACCGAGGCACCCAGGTGTCCCCAAAGTGTTGATTTTTTTATATCATGTTATATGTATATATAATCATCAAATATTATAAATATAAAAATCACATAAATATATTTTCATATGTATACTCTTTCAATTATATATTTTTGTTTATATAAGTTAATATATAAATGCTGAGTATAACTGAAAGTGTACTGAAAGGATTAAAGAAGTTGTTACAGTACCCACATCAGGCTGTCATTTATTTAATATTAGAACTGATGTTGGAAAAATACCTATACTTAAAGGTAGTCATTCATGTGCCAGTTCAACCAACATTGACTAATTTTAAATATTACCTGACAATACAAAATATTGCAGGTGGTCTCCTAAGAGGTATTGTCATGGAATGAACTGCTCTAAAAATTCTAATCCTCTCTCGAGTTTTACATTAATCAACTTTACTTTCAATTCAAAATTTTAATGTATTTTCACATATTTCTTCTGAAGCTTCAATCTCTACAAAACTCTACTCTAAATTAGAAGGAAAAGGTAGAAGAGTAAGAGTAACAGCAACTGAATTTAATTTCGGTCTTGGATAGAGTTGAAAATACATTTGCATTTCTATTCTTATGTCCCTTCGAAAAGAAAACAGTACTGATTTTAGCCAAATGAAGATTTTTTGGTAACTCTACTTGGATCACATTGTAAAAACCTTCTTAGAATTTTCACTCGTTTCCCACAGCATTACCACATATTCTCAAAGCCATTGGCAAAATGGATGCAGTTTATAAAGTCTTCACTTTCGCATTGAGCTTTTGCCTGTCTCATATCTTTAGATAAATTTAAAAGCAAAAGCAATACCCACTGTGTTGAATATGTTTAATAGTATGGGTGAAAAATATAATTTGAAATTCTGAAGTTCAAAGTACATTTATCTACAGCTTGATTTTACACTTGAAATTTCCTGTGCTTCATAAGAGTTTGTAAAAAAAAAAAAAAAAAAAGGGAGGGGGATCTTCATCTTCCTCTTGTCATTTATAGCAATTTTCTTTAGACTTGAGTAAAATATGTGGAAACTTAAAGAAAAATCAAAATCATGTGCCCTCTTTTTGTTTTCTTATTCTTTTTATTATAACACTTACCCACGTATCAATTCCCTGTTATGCTCATATACAAATATACTTTCAGAGAAGATTTTGAAGTAAATACACAAAATGAGCACATTTATTTTAATAAACATTAATTTGAAGGATGTCATTACTTTACTGAAGTTAGACCAGAATGTTGAGTTTAAGAACAAAGATGTAGCCACTGTTGATTTTTTTGCGTGTGTTTTGATTTTATAATACAAATACTAATACACAGAAAGCCTATTTGCAAAAGGATATTCATATTATTTATTTATTTAAAGATTTTATTTATTTATTTGACAGAGAGAGAGATCACAAGTAGGCAGAGAGGCAGGCAGAGAAAGAGGGAGAAGCAGGCTTCCTGCCCAGCAGAGAGCACAATGTGGGACTCGTCCCAGGACCCTGAGATCATGACCTGAGCCGAAGGCAGAGGCTTAACCCTCTGAGCCACCCAGGTGCCCTATTTATATAATTTAAAATATTTCAAAGTTTTTTTTGTTTGGGTTGAAATATTAAAAAAATTATAGAACACATTCTTACCCAAAATTTTGCAAGAATTCTGTGCTTGTATGCAAATTTTGAATCATAGCCCAAAGGACTACGGACACTAAAAGGTTAACATTTTTGCTTTGGGTGATCTGTTGGCTGGAAGGAGCTTTTAAAAGTAAAAATGTGGACCCTGAAATCAGATGGCCCTACCCTAATGAGTAGGAATAGGTTAAAATATTTTAGAACAGCATCTGATAGAAAATAATATTTATAAGACTATATATAGTATATGATTTAGAGTGTGTATTTATATTATTTATAAAATGTACTTGTAAGAGTATACATATTCTTAGAGAATTATAAATAATTATAAATAATATTTATATCATATACATATATATACACTTTATTGGATTTCAAAGACTATATTCATATTCTATTAATTCTTGGACTCCAGGAGCACCTGGGTGGCTCAGTCAGTTAAGTGCCTGCCTTCCGCTCAGGTCATGACCCTGAGGTCTTGGGATCAAGCCCTGTGTTGTGCTCCCTGCTCAGTGAGAGCCTGCTTCTGCCTCTCCCTCTGCTATTCCCCCTGCTTGTTCTCTCTCCGTCAAATAAATAAGTAAAAATCGTAAAAAATATAATAACAATTCTTGGACTCCAGTTTGAAAAACATTGCCCTACAGTATCCCAATGGTAATTTATCTTCTGTTTGGTCCTCTCCCCTGTGTTATTTATGTGTATCTTATTACATGCTATAATATAGTGAATTATAAATGTGTTGAAGAAATTAACAGAAATTCAAAGTTCTCTATATTATAAGATTTCAAATATATAGAATGGCCCATTTTTCCGTGAATGTGAAAGGATAATCAGTGATGCTGTCCAACATTTGGCTGAGGAATACTGAATAACTCATTGAAAGACAGTCTGTTGAAATGAAATACTCTACTACACATATCTGAAACCATCTGGTATACCAAAATTCTCCTCTCCTTTTAACGAAAAGGTTCAATATTTTCTGAGTTCTTTTACCTTCTCTATCACTGCATTCAGGCCATTGATTTTTTTTTTAATTTAGGGTATTCAGGAGGGTTTCTGATTTGGCATTGATGAACTCATTTATGTTTATTACAACCATTACTTAAAATGAAACAAGTATACTTAAGATTAATGCATTTCATTTTATGAAAATTTTATCTCCAAAACTGTATAAAAGAAATAAATATAGATATTCAAATTAGTTGTATTTATACATGCTCATGTATTTGAGGGCTATACTTAGACACTCTCTGTAATGCATTGAGAAAAAAATGTATTGACAAAAGGACTAATGGAAGGGTAGATATGTGATCAAAAATGTGATGATCCTAGGGGCGCCTGGGTGGCTCATTTGGTTAAGCGACTGCCTTCACCTCAGGTCATGATCCTGGAGACCCGGGATCGAGTCCCACATTGGGCTCCCTGCTAGACGGGAAGCCTGCTTCTCCCTCTCTCACTCCCTGCTTGTGTTCCCTCTCTGGTTGTGTTTCTCCCTCTCTCACTCCCTGCTTGTGTTCCCTCTCTGGTTGTGTTTCTCTCTGTCAAATAAATAAAATCTTTAAAAATTAAAAAAAAAAAAATGAGATGATCCTTGAACAACACAGGTTTAAATTTCATGGAAGTTAAACCTCACTTACATGCATTTTTTTCATCAATACATAATCTTATAGTATCAATAAATACAGTACAATTACAATAAATATATTTTCTCTTCCTCATGTTTTCTTTTTTTTTTTTTTTTAGATTTTATTTATTTATTTGACAGAGAGAAACACAGCTAGAGAGGGAACACAAGCAGAGGGACTGAGAGAGGGAGAAGCAGGCTTCCCACCAAGCAGGAAGCCCGATGTGGGGCTCGATCCCGGGTCTCCAGGATCATGACCTGAGCCGAAAGCAGTCACTTAACCAACGGAGCCACTCAGGCGCCCCTCTTCCTCATGTTTTCTTAATAACATTTTCTTTTATCTAGCTCACTTTATTGTAAGAATACAGGAGAATCTGGGTGACTCAGTTGGCTTCAGTTTGGGTCACAATCTTGGGGTCCTGGGATTGAGCCCTGCCTCAGGTTCCCCACTCGACATGAAGTCAGCTTGGGATTCTCTCCCTTTCTGTCCACTTCTTCCCTTCCCCTCACTCATGCTCACTCTCTTTCTCTAAAATAAATAGATAAAATCTTAAAAAAAAAGAAAAAAAAGAATACAGGATATAAAACACATAACACGCAAAATATGTGTTAATTAGCTTATTGTTTATATTACTGGTAAGGCTTCCTTACCAGTCAACAGGTGTTTGTAGTTAAGTTTTGTTGGAGTTAAAAGTTATACACAGATTTTCAACTGCCCTGGAATTGACAACCCTAATCCCTACATTGTTCAAGTGTCAACTGTAGATTAAAAGGTAAATGGTAGACTATCTGGGATATATATGTATATATAAATGTTTTATCATCCATTTTTCTATTTTTTGTGTGTCTTTAAAATGTTTATAATCAAAAAGTTAGTAAAAAGAAAAAAAAAAAAAAGAAAGAAAAAGAAGAAAGAAAAGCCATGAAAAAAGAACCAGAAGATTTTTCTTTTAACTTTTCTGATAAAAAATTATACTGCAAGTATTTATATGATGGAACCATCCCTTTGATTGTGTTCTCTGTCTCTCTGTCTCTTTCTCTCTCCCCCTAAAAGCTCCATTCTGACTTAGATAAAGGAGAGGGTACTGTTAAATACACCCTCTCAGGAGATGGCGCTGGCACTGTTTTTACCATTGATGAAACTACAGGGGACATTCATGCAATAAGGAGCCTGGACAGAGAAGAAAAGCCTTTCTACACACTCCGTGCTCAGGCTGTGGACATAGAAACCAGGAAGCCCCTAGAGCCTGAATCAGAATTCATCATCAAAGTACAGGATATTAATGATAACGAGCCAAAGTTTTTGGATGGACCCTACATTGCTAGTGTCCCAGAAATGTCTCCTGTGGGTGAGTAGGCAAATCAAATTTTTGTACAATGCAATGAAACCTTTTCAACATTTGTTTTTTGCAGGTTGATGTAAATATATCAAATATTATATTTTCATTTTTGTTCTTTCTGCTCCCTTCTAAATATATAAATAGATACATAAATATCTAGGATATATGACATTTGTCACTATTTTCCAATCTTCCTGTTTACCTGAACCCACAGAATTCCTTTGTAATTAAGTATAAAACTCAATTTGTACCCAAATCCATTGTCTTTACAATTGCAGGTGTCTATCTAGTGCTAATGCTAACTACCGTACCCACAATATCATGTAGTAATTCTTGGCTCAAAGTAAATCATCCAAAGCACATATCACATATGAGTCTGGAAGTGGTCCAGAAAGGAGTGTGTTGCATCCTTTGTAGCTATAGATATAGACTCCAGAGGGATGATATTTTCTTTTTCATTATAAGTAACCCATAGTAGTTACACCATCGAACCAGGAATAAAATATTATTGTGAACACATTATTAGAATACATTTCAATTTATTAGAAATGTATTTATTACAATTATTTATTAGAAATTTATGTATTAAATTTATTAATTGCAATTTATTAGAATAAATTATAATTAACTATAGTATCACTACCATTCTTAATAGTTTAAATTTGATATGGATTGATACTTCAATATCAACCTAAATTTAAATGTTCTATGATATGTATTTTGGGGTCAATGAATTAAGTAAGGATGGCAGCTTTAATGACAGTTTTTAAGATAACTTTTATTCCAAAGTCACCACTGCCAATCCCTCATTCTGTATCAAGGTACCTTCTGATTGCACATTTGTAAGATAAAGCTACCCATCACTCCGAGGGAGGTTACAACTTGAAACTTCTGTCATGAGCCATTGCTAATTTTCCTGTCTGACATTCCTCAGACGGCTTCTGTGGGCCCTACAACCAACCCAGACATGCATGAACTATACCAGGAAAAGCAGGTTAGTGACTTTAAGAGTTGTCACATGGATTTACCACAAATTCACTTGAAATTGTGTCTGTGACCTTACTAGGTACTCAAAGATCATATTCTCTTCATGACTTGAGAAATCAACTCAAAGTCATTTACACAGATTTTAAAGATTAGCGTACAGACATAGGGCTGAGAATCTGTTATTCAGTTCTTGCTGCATTTTTTGAGCTGCCTTTTTTACATGGTGCTGATTGTTAGCGATTTAGAAGTACAGTTGGGAAGTATCTTATTAAAAAGTAGCCCCCGAAAATGGGGAGAGCTAGTTTTTTAATCGCCTTGATTTCACCGGGAGAGGAAAATGAAGATACTGGTTTGAGAAAATGTAAGGCTTTTAAGAAGACAATGCTTTTTTTGTACCTAAATGGTTTAAACCAGGGCTACTTCATGTAAATTGGAATATTTACATGCATTTATGACCCTCAGTGACTATTACAGAAACAACAGCCTTAAAGCAAACATACACATCCCTCTACATTATTATAAAATTCTTATTAGTTAAATAATTAGATCCTTTGTTGTGCCAATTTGGATAAAGGGAAGGATTGCAGAGTCTGAATCCTTATATAAAGGAGTTCACAGGTAGCGCCTGAAGAGGGAAATAAATCTGGGAAATCAGGCTAGGTAAGTGAGAAAACAATGTGATTCCAGCTTTTTGCAATAATAAGGTGAGACCTAATTTGCTGTACTGTGTTGAAGTATCAGAAAGATCTAGGGAAGAATGAGTTCTTTAAATGTCTTGCCCATAGGACATAACTGGAATTCCTCATCAGTTATTCAAGAGACTCCAGTAAATACTTAAACTGATTTTTAACACACCCACCCTGATTTTTTTTTTTATTAATAATAGAGGAGTATTTCTTTTGAACGTGATACCACATTGCATGCTATGGGTTTACCTAGGTATTATTGGACTACATTTACATAATATTCTTTTTTCAAATATATAGTAAAAACTATAAATACCACTTAGGAATTAAATATTAGAAATTAAATATCTACTCTATACTACTTTTGCCATTTCCCATAAATCCTGCCTCCACACAGAACCCAAAGCAAAGGAGACCCAGTTAGGCTTGTGGCCTTTGTGGTTATTCCTCCCTATGACCATTTTAAAGCTAATAAAAAACTACTGCACACCCATCCAGGCACTGTATTTATGTTTCTAGAGCTCCTGAGCTCCATTCTCAAGCACACCCTTCTTACCATATGGAAATGGTCCCTGCTCTAAGTCACTTAGTCCAATCATTACTCCTCTCTCTATTTTCTTTTCCTGCGTCCCTTCTAGACACTTCCTGCCTCGGTGTCATTTTCTTTGGAATATCAAATTACTTTTGGTCAAGACCAGACGGAGTTTGCCATGGTATATTAGATAGTATAGCTATTGTCACAGTAAATCTCGCTGTCAGTTTTATGTATCTGTGTTTGAGTATTCTCTAGGAAATAGCTGTCCCTTCCCAATAATTGACAATGTTGGAGAAGAAGCAACCAATTTACAAATACATGGAGTAAAATAACTTACTTTGTAATACAAAAAAAAAAAAAAAGAAATATTGGGGCATCAAAACAATTTATTATGTAAATGTCAAGGTAGCAATAATAGATTATGTGTCTGAAAATGTGATAAACAATTAAACATGGAATAGAAATGAACTGAAGTGAAACTCAACAAAGAATATTAACTTGGGGAGTGGTGTTGAGCAAAAGGGGTACAGAGTTCAGAGGAAAATCAACACCTAAGACTTACCAGACTGTGGAATATATTTTCTTCCAGAAAGTTGCAGAAAATTCTAGTGAATCTATGAATTGTTTAGGAGAAAGGTCACTTTGTTACTATCTTGTCCTGCATGCAATAGGCCATGGAAGTAATATTCGCAGATAAAGTGCTTTTACTCTGACCCGAGGAAATTACTTAATGATCCAGATATTCCCCAACTCAGAGTTTCTCCTTGGAGACAGATTTGGACGTTATGAATGTGGTCTTAATTCTTTAAGATCACTACAGTAACAATGAATTACAGTAATGTGCCTTCTTTAATACTGGTGGTTATGCGGTATGGCTTCAGTTTCAGTAACTTTTCCTAGGGAGCTGACAGGTGTAACATCTTTAAGCCCTTATTCCTACTTGTATTATCTTCCTCTCTCTGAGCTAAGCCAGTCTGAGGCAGCTGATTGGGTTACTCATAACCAGGTCTCTATGACACGTTTTATAAATGCCAACTGTGAATCCTAATTTCTGTAGTAAGGTCTACAATTTCCTGAACAATAGTTAGGGACCAGGGGATCCAACTCAATATTTGTATTCCCTCTTTTATTATTTAACCACTATGATAATTTTTATGAAGGATTATTTAATATTTGATCTTCATTTTTGTATGAAAGCAGGTATGACTCCCAGCCTCTTTAGAACAAAGTTAATTGCAACCAGTTATCCCCTTCAGTGGCTTCTAAAATGTCTTTGGGCCTTAAATTTAGCTTTCAGTGTCAAATGAGGAGGTTAAGACCATGGCTCAGTCGTTAAGCGTCTGCCTTCCACTCGGGTCATGATCCCGGAGTCCCAGGATTGAGCCCCACATTGGGCTCCCTGCACGGTGGGAGGCCTGCTTCACCCTCTCTCACTCCTCCTGCTTGTGTTCTCTCTCAACTGTGTTTCTCTCTAACAAATAAATAAATTAAATCAAAGAAAAAAAGAAATGCTTATTTTATTTTATACTTTATTTTATTTTATTATAAACCTGAAGATGGGAGAAACTGTTTAAAACATAATCTGAGGACTAGGTATCTCTTATTCACTGACTTAGAAGGAAAAAAAAATAGTGTTAAGTGTAAGATACACCTAAGGAGAATTATACTGCTGGCTTATTAAAAAATGAACATGTATCCCCTTATCTTTTTTCCATGAACTCTATTTTTTTTAACATGAAGTTTGGGGAAAAATGCTAAGATGTAATTTTTGGTGGAGTTTTTTGAAGGTTTTTTTGAACAGAGAATATTTTCTACGTGGCCATACTTAAATAGTTCAACTCCACAAAGGAAATAGTGAAAATGATGACTATGTCTAACAGTAGTTTATTATACCATTATTATAATTTAGAAACTTACATCAATTTCCAACTTCTTTGCTTCCATGGAAGTGCCATAAGGAGACAGATGGAGAAATTGCAAAGCAGATACATTACCTTACCATCTGAGCTACCCATGGCCACAGAGAGCAGCAGGAACAGTCTCATTGGTCTCTATCTGTGCCCTATACACAGAATTTTTGCCAGGAAGCTGGAGACAGAATGCTAGCTGTTTTCTACAAATAAAGACATTCTCTATGTATAGCCAAAATGCAATTATTAAGATCAGAAAATTAACATTAATGCATTATTGCCTTTAGATCCCATTCAAGCTTTATTAGTTATTTCAGTAATAATTTATATAACATAATTTTCCAGGTCAAAATCACATGGGGCATTTAAATGCCATATCTCTTTAGTTTTCTTCAATCTGGAGCAATTCTTTATTATTTCTTGATTTTGTGGCAGGTTTGAGGACTCTTGGCCAGTGATTAGTTAGAATGTCCCTCATACTGTGTTTGCCTGATGTTTCCTCATGTAGAACTTCAGGATAGGCTTCTTTGTTAGGTACATCACAGACATGATGCTATAATCTTGTTGCATCTTATCAGGTAGAACAGGGTTTTAATTTTTGTCCCATTACTAATAATGTTGATTTTGATTACTTGACCAATGTTGTGTATGTTGTTGCACAATACATTAGTCAAAGCCTACCAGTGTGGCACAACAAACATTTATCATCCTATAGGATCATGGATACCCAGGAGTGGCTTGGGGGATATCTTTGGCTTGAGATCTCCCTAGAGATTATATCCAGAGCTGGGGCTATGTTCTGCTCTAAAGGCTTAATTGGAAGGAAGTAGGAATTTGCTTCCAGCTTACTCCTGTGATTATTTGTAGACTGCGGTTTCTTGCTACCTAGACCTTTCAACAGGGCTACCTTGCAACCTGGCAGCTGCCTGGACCCAGGAATAGCTATCTAAGAGACAGCTCGAGAGAAGAACATCTCTGATCAAAGCCACAGTCTATAGTTATGACCAATATTTAAAATGACATCCTCTCATTTCTGCCATATTCCAATTGTTAGAAGTCTAGCCCACATTCAGGAAATGGGATTACCCAAGAGAATGAACACAAGGTAGCTAAGATCATTGAGGGCCTTCTACCACAGTGCACCCTCTGGACCCCAACGATTCATGTTGCTCTGAATGCAGTATATACTCAGCCCCTTTCCAGGACCCCAAGATCTTTTTCCCTTACTGCATGATCCAAAGTCCAGAAACTCATCATATAAATCAAGTGCAAGAGCAAATGAATGTCCTTAGATTTATCTCCTCTTGATCTACAGACTTGTGATGCTAAAGAAATCAGTTATCTACCCCCACCCCAACGTCTAACACGCAGTGGTGAGATAGGATGAGAAGACACGTCTATAGACATTTCTGTTAAAAAAAAAAAAAAAAAAGAGGGAAAATGGACTAAATAAAGGAGTTACTGGTCCATCATATTCCTGAAATCTAACTGACAGATATTAAAGGCCTTTTGATTACATTCAAGTCCTGAGAATATTTGTCCATGGCTCTCAGTTATACGGCCTGGGCTTTGGTTCTACCTTCTGAGTTATCCTTAATTTTTTATGCAATGCAGCACATACTTTGCCTCTAAGCGGCTCTCTTGGTCGGCTTCCTGCCAATAGAATTCAAAAAGTTCAAAAGCCTATTTTCACTGTACAATTTCTCTCTTTCTTCAATTCACACTTTTGATGTTTCTACATACAGAACTCTTTATTTTGTCAGTAGTATGGGTATCCCATGAATCTTTTGGGGGTTCACTGAATTAGACAAAAAAAAAAATCCCTTCAAGATAAATCCTCTCTACCTTGGACCTAACAGAGGTGCCTTCGTGACAAAGCCTTTCCATGAATTAGAACCCTTATTGTTTGCTAGAAAGGATCTTTGAGTCATACTTACCCATTTATCTCTTAAGAGAGAAATTTGTCTGACTAGACAGTAGGACAATGAACCATCCTTGATCTTTCTAAGATCTTAACAAAAAATTTTACTGTCACCACCATAGCTTTATCTTTTGACCATGCTTTCTTGTATGCCCTGGATTTGATTTTGGCCTAGAAACCATTTCTTTTTTTTTTTTTTTAAGATTTTTATTTATTATTTAGAGACAGAGAGACAGCAAGAGAGGGAACACAGCAGGGATAGTGGGAGAGGGAGAAGCAGACTCCCCGCCGAGCAGGGAGCCCGATGTGGGACTCAATCCCAGGACCCTGGGATCATGACCTGAGCTGAAGGCAGACGCTTAACGACTGAGCCACAAGGCACCCCAAGAAACCATTTATTAATTTTAACATCATTTGCCATCTGGGAAGACTAGTAATCTTTAAAGCCAACAAGACCCTGGGTCATTTTCTACTGTTCAAATAAACGCAGGCAACAGTTTTCCTAAATTTTATGTCACTGCGTAACAGTCATCTAATTTCCAATAAGAAATATCTCATTTTCCTGCAAGTCCTCACATGCAGCACTTTCCACATCCCACATGCAATAAAGAGTGTGTTCAATGCATTTCGTATAGGCATTCTTCTCAAAGCCCACACTGCCTAACTGCAAAACCATTACCACCTTTTAACTGTTTGTTATAGCAACACCTCACTACCAGGTCTCAAATTGCTATTATCTACTATCTATAACAGATTACTATAGGATTTAGAGGCTTAGGACAGCAAGTATGTATTATCTCTTGATTTAGCTGGGTCCTGAATTTGGGCTCAGCTTAGCTGGGTGTGTCTGCATTAAAGTTTCTTGTGGAGTTAGAGTCAAGCTGGTAATAAAAAATGTGGTTTCCTCTGAAGATTCACCTGTGTGGGGGGTATACTTCCAAGCCCAGTCATGTGGCTGTTGTTTGGAATTGATACCCTGTTCATGTCTGCTGTGTTTTATTTGTTAGGATCAACTTGATAAACCCATTTTACTCTCCAGGGAAAGGAATTAGCCCAAGGTGGGGATGTTAGAGGCAGGTATAACAGAGGTCCGTCTTAGAGGTTGACTATATTAGACAGTGATCCCACTGTAAAGTCGCTCTTTATCTTTTTGTAATTATTATATATTCTGTCAAAAGGTATTTTTGGGGGGTGCCTGGGTGGCTCAGTTGGTTAAGCGACTGACTTCGCCTCAGGTCACAATCCTAGAGTCCTGGGATCGAGCCCTGCATTGGGCTCCCTGCTCGGCGGGAAGCCTGCTTCTCCCTCTCCCACTCCCCCTGCTTGTGTTCCCTCTCTGGCTGTATTTCTCTCTGTCAAATAAATAAAATCTTAAAAAAAAAAGAGGTATTTTTTCTTATCAAAAGTTATTTGAAACTAGGGAAATAACCTGGTCCTCATCACACTTTCAAATTTTCCATCTATTAGTTTGTCTCAAGGTTTCTTATTGTATTAAATTGGTTCTAATGTAGTAAGCGCCATTATTGATTTTAATATTGAAATTATTTCAGTTTTGGCCTGAAATGTAAACCATAAGTAAAGACTCAGTGTGGACACCCTTCTCACTCTGCTCAGGCTTCAATACCTTGTTCTGGTCTTTTCTGTTCCAGTCCTACCCCTCTACCCCTATGACCTTGCCCCCACAAAAGCCTACCTTTCCCTACCCTGCCTAGGCTTTGGGACTGACTGATTCTAGAAGATAAGCAAAGATTATTTGCTTTGATTCTTAAAGGAACTTAATGCGTTTTTAGAAGTGATTATCTCTGGGTTGTATTTTATTGCATATGCATTAACTGTTTAAATCAACAGTCTTTCATTTGACCTGACTTTCCTTCATAATTTGTTGAACTAAGTCCAAATTTTGATTTGAGAAGCCTAAGATGACCTCAGAAGTTGTTAATAAGGCCATTTTTGACAAAGTATTTGTTTTCGAAATTTCTTTTCCATAGTAGCTTTTGTATTCTCATGTTATATATAGAATTCTCACATATATACATATTATATATATATATATAATGTGTATGTATCTACAGAGAGGCAGAAGACAGATCTCTGTTGTAACATGTTCAATTGCAGTATGTCGGGATCCCTGCTCTTGAGGGTCGGGATCCCTGCTCTACTACTTCCTAGTTGTATTTGCCTAGGTTATTTGTCCTCATCGTGCTTTGGTTTCATTACTTGCAAATGAGGAATAAAAATACCGAATTCCCAGAGTTACTGCAAGCAGTAAAAGAGAAAATTTATGTGTAACACTTACCCCAATGCCTGGATAAATGCGATCTATAAAGGGGACGGATCCTGTTAATAATTTGATGATCATTCTCAGGAAACTGGTAGGAGAATGCCCAGCTTAGAGAGGTCCTGCCTAATTATCCGTCTCTGTGTCTCTGCTTTTTTCTATACAGTCCCTCCCTCTGACAGAGGAGCTCAATATTTGCTGTTGTTTTTTTTTTTCCAAGCTACACGTAGTCTTGAAAAAGTCTAATAGGGGCGCCTGGGGGGCTCAGTGGGTTGGAGCCTCTGCCTTCAGCTCAGGTCATGATCTCAGGGCCCTTAGGCCCGGGGTTGGGCTCTGTGCTCAGCAGGGAGCCTGCTTCCTTCTCTCTCTCAGCCTGCTTCTCTGCCTGCTTGTGATCTCTCTCTGTCAAGTAAATAAATAAAATCTTAAAAAGAAAAAAGGAAATAACTAATAGTCTTTCTATTCCAATTTCCATTTTCTTAGGTGTAGAGTACTCTTCCGTCTTACTTTGAGGCGACAAACTCTTGATTTATAAGAAACACCAATTATCAGATTACACTTTCGCTTTCCTATCTGCTGAGTCACTTTAACACCTTTGATGAGATTGTCGAGGCCTGGTGATCCCTCCCGGGTCGGCCCCGAAGTGCCCGCAGCTCACAGCCCGGCAGAGCTGTTTTCAGGGCCATAGGATGTTATGACTGTGTGTTCAGGGAGCATTTTATTCCTCCGCTTGATTCCTGTGTTTTTATTAGCGGTACAATCGCAAAGGTAATGCTATTGACAGTTTTTGTGTGGCCTTGAGAGAAGTGTATGAATTGTTTAAGTAGGGGCACAGTGACTCCCCACACATCAACCATGCTGCATTGATAGTTGCTTTAGAAGTCACTGATCAGCAATAAATGTTAAAAATTAACAAGAAGTTCCTTTTTTTCCTAACCACCAAATGACTCTAAGCATTAAATATATGTTAGCAGGAGTTCCTGCTTGGCCACTGAGTGGTTCAAAACATTAAACATATTTTTAAAGTATTACTCTTTCCCCAGCCTCCAAGTGGTTGTAAACATTAAATATGTTTTATAAAAACTGCTTTGCCAGCTACAGCAGGATAGCTATGAACATCATTTTTCTTTAAAGTTGCCTTCCAGCTGCAAGACTGTTTTTTTTTTTTTTTCCTTGTTTGCTCTATTCAATTTATTTTTTGGTACACAAAAGCAGGCAAGGGGGAACCTCGGCCCAATTGTCTCTTGCTTTATGATAAGTGGTCATGGGAGCACACTTGCCCCTATATAAAACCATGCTAGCATTAGGAGGTTTTGGAGGTTCGATTGCTTGTGCCGGGAATTCCACATAGATGTCAGCTACATCTTCCAGAATCATTTTTGTTTCTGCTTTCCATTATGCAGTGCATGGAGGTATGAAGATGGGTAGGATCTAAGCTTACCATTTAGGAAAATAACCTCAAGCAACCAGACACGGTTGGATTATGTCCACTGATCAAGGTGAAAATATCCCATTGAGAAAACAGGCTCCAAGACAGGCAGAATGGCAGGACTAGTACGTGAAATGAGATCTTTAACCCAAACATGAGGAAGGACTTGAAATCTCTGTCTGGAAATAACTCAATGTGCCAACCGCATGCAATTCATTCAGAGCAGAGCATGTCCCTATATGAGAGTCTACCCAGGAGTTAGCCCAGAAATTTTGTTTATTTGAACCACATTCACAATGAAAATGAAGTGTGGCACTCGAGTCAACTGAGAACATGAATCCACTGTGTCACTCCAGGCATAACAATTCATCATCAAGCCAAATAATTACCCAGGAAAGCTTTTATTTCTACAGGGTCCAAGTGTTTTCCAAATCATATAAAATTGCATTTTGCCAAATGTTCTATTCTAGGTATAGGTACGACAGATTTTAGTATCAATGGGATACTATTTATGTACCAGGCACTTTTAGGTACTGGGGTTAGTACAGTGAGGAAAACAGACACAACTGCTGCCCTCAGGAAGTTACATTCCAGAGATCTAGAGCAAGGGCAGCGAACTATGTTCCATGGGCCATGTCTGGCACATCAGCTGTTCCAGGGGAAAACAGCCACAGTTCATTTACATATCATCTGTGCCATTTCACTCTACGGTGCCAGTGCTGGCAAAAACCTCTATGACCCTCAAAGACTAAAATATTTACTCTCTGGTCCCTTAATAGGAAGTTTGTTGAACCATGAAATAGTGGATTGCGTATCGGAAGTTAGGATAAGGTCAATATTTTAAATAGATGCATGAGAAAGAGGAGCGTTCACTCTAGAAAATATCTCCTCAAGAAGAAACAAAATGAAAAAGAAAAAAAAGAAGGAAAGAAAGGAAGGAAGGAAGCAAAGAAGAAAGGAAGCAAGGAAGGAAGGAAGGGCAGAACCAGAGGTAAAATGAGGAGTGAAAGCAAGTCCCACACTAAACTAACATAAGTTCCCATTTAGTTTCAGCTGAAAAGAATGGTTTAATTTGATTATAAGTGCTTAACCACTGCCTTAAAGTATTAAAGCTCATGATATTGTATTTTTCATTTCCCTCCCAACGTAATTCTTATTTCAATTATGTAACTATATATATGTATATTTCTTCTTTCAATTATATAACCATTAATTAAAAGAAAAAATTAAAGCTGAAATAAGAAGGTAGAAAGAGAATAACCTCTAGATGGGGTAGAAACATTCCTTATTTGATGTCTCAGATTCATTAAGTTTTAGCCTCACTGAGATATAAGTGGTAAAAGAAAAACTGAAAATTACCGGAAGCAAATTTAAATCCAACAACCAGACTTAATGGATTGCTACCCAGTAAGTATTATAGCAGACTTTCTCAGAAAGTTAGGTTCAGGTGACTTTATCAAGATTGCGACTATTTTCAGTTCTGAGCAAGAACTAAAACCTGAGGAAAAAAATCAATTTTATAAATAATTAACAAAAATGAATATCAAAATATGGTACAATTTGTTTAATTGGCAACAGTACTAGGAGAAAAAGAAACATGTCAGTTGAACTGTCATCTATGTTAATTTTGCCTCTGAGAAAAACATTGTAATGGGATAATTTCATGAGATGCTTTGATGGCAAGAAAGTGCCAAAATATGATCAGCTACTGCACAATTCAAATTAGACAAGAAAGCAATCGGTGGCAGACTGAATATGGAGAGGTTTTGTTTCATGCCTTTTTCTTCTCTTTTTCCATGTATTTAATCAAGGATATTTTGTTTGACAGTGAAATAAATGATTTATACTAAAAACATTGCTATCACAAGAATTTAATAGAAACTTCACTATAGAAGGAGAAAACACACTTCCAATTTTCCAAATCTCTTAAAAAATATAATACCATCGGAAAGAATTTGTCATCTTCAAAGAAGTAATTTTTTTGTGACTGATATTAAGTGCCTCTTTAGCTCAAGGCCATAACTAGAAGCAACTTACCCTTATGATTATGTTTATCTTTGTATTGTTAAATATAGTCACTCGGTATTTAAACTGGGTTATCTTTTATTGTTTTTATTTTTACTCAAAATGGATATTCTAGAATTTTAAACGGTCATGTAAATTTTACTAGCTCTATTTCTTAGCCCTACTTCTTTAAAAATACTAATCTGATATGTACCTCAACTAATATGGAGTTCTAAAAATCAGAAATACAAATGGGATTATGAAGAGTTTCTTTTTTTAAAGCTTTACTTTTTTTTTTAAAGATTTTATTTATTTACTTGACACAGAGAGAGAGATCACAAGCAGGCAGAGAGGCAGGCAGAGGGAGAGGAGGAAGCAGGCTCCCCGCTGAGCAGAGAGCCCGACAGAGGCATTGATCCCAGGGCCTCGATCCTAGGACCCTGAGACCACGACCTGAGCGGAAGGCAGAGGCTTCAACCCACTGAGCCACCCAAGCACCCCAAGAGTTCATTTTCTAGTAGATCTTAGCTTTGTGTAAAAGGTTGCTTAAATACAGTGTATAGAGATTCTCTTTTATATTTTTTAAATGCAATTTATATGTCACCTGAATCATAACAGATTCTTATTCCATATCACCAAGAATACTGTCTTCCTATGTTAATTCCTAATAACAGAACAGGTTTAGAGTTTCCAAATGTGGGAGAGTTAAAGAGTATTGGGTGTTTTCTTATAATAATAAGTTTATTTTATGTGTTGAATACCAGGAGAAGGAAGACTTAAAGATAATTCTTTAGGGGGGTGGTGCGCCTGGGTAGCTCAGTTGGTTGAGCATCTGCCTTCAACTCAGGTCCTGGGATAGAGCACCAACCCCATCTGGGCTCACTGCTCAGCAGGAGGTCTCCTTCTGCCTCTCTCACTCTCCTTGCTTGTGTTCCCTCTTTCACTGTCTCTCTCTGTCAAATAAATAAATAAATAATCTTAAAAAATAATATTTTTTGGTGCATATTATAAAGAACTAGTACAAATGAAAAGGCTAAGTTTAAAAGAGTGTTTGTTGAACACTGGTGATAAATAATTGTCCTAATTCTAGAAAGGTAGAATATTATAGGGAAAAAAATGGACTCTGGAAGATCTGGATTCAAACTTTGATTAAGTATGGGGGAGTATTTCGAGAAGTCTCTCCTTTTTGTAGAACTTAGATGGAAGGTTTTGTTTGCCACTAAAAGTATTTTTATAAGGATTGAAAGAGATACAATTTATAAAAAAAAAAAAAAACAAAAAAAAAACTCCAGGGGCACCTGGGTGGCTCAGTTGGTTAAGCAACTGCTTTCGGCTCAGGTCATGATCCTGGAGACCCGGGATCGAGCCCCACATCGGGCTTCCTGCTTGGTGGGAAGCCTGCTTCTCCCTCTCTCAGTCCCTCTGCTTGCATTCCATCTCTAGCTGTGTTTCTCTCTGTCAAATAAATAAATAAAATCTTAAAAAAAAATAAAAGTCTAATAACTAAACCCTAGAAAAGTTTCAATACGTGCTAATCATTTCCCCCTCCCTTCTCTCAGTAGCTTTTTCTATGGGGTTTTAGATTTGGGGGAGGTAAGAGTTTGATTACTTTGCTTTTTTATCCTCATAAATGTTCCTAGTGAATCAGGTAAAAAAGACATTTCTGGAAACATCTTTTATGAATATATATATATTTTTTTATGAATATACTTTTATGAATATATATATATATACATATATATAGTTGTTGTTAAATATCATTCATCCAAAATATTTGAGTAGAGTCTCAGAACATAGATAATAATGTATGATAGATATAAAATGTCAGGAAATACTATGCAAAACTATGTCTAGTGGATGTTGAAAGTAGTGTCTTATAGTTCAAATTCATAAACATGGACTGCACAAGCACATTTATTTCTTGTCTGCTCTAAAAACACCACTGAAATAACAGAATGTAATGCTTATAAAATATAACTATAGGAGACATGGAAAGGTTCCAGAAGACTGAAAAGTAAGGAATTTCTTAAGTACAAAGATCATGTAAGAATGACTTCTTGTTTGGGCCACAATAGAATTATTGGCACTAGGTGTGAATTTTCATCATAAACAATGATAGAAGTGGACAACATAAATGAGGCAACAGTTTTATGTATGTGACAAAAAGTACAAACGTGTCCACCTGGAGGGAAGGGAAAGACGTGACACGAGCCCCACAGTTAGTTGGATCCTGATTAAGGGCACCCATGCTACCAGGACACTACGGGGAGTCTAAGAAGAATGAGCCAAGAGATAGAGATCATCGCTTGCAGCTGCTGAGTACTTGCACTGACATCTGTGTAGGGAAGTGAGGAGAGGCACGAGAAACACTGCAAAAGCCAGAGTAAGGTTTTAGTCTGGGTTTTCACCAAGGGCTACTCTATGCATGAACAGATTCCACATCTACAGCACTGAGATCTGAATGGTAACACAAGGCAGGGAGATGTTGAAGTTACTGACTAGCCACAGGGAGATGACGTTGAACATCTCAAACACTTACATGAGGCACCAGAAAGGCTATGCATTAGGAGTCAAAACCCTTTGCTTCAATGCAGGCTGTACTCTATGTTGAAGACAAAAAAGAAAGAGACTTTTCCTAACAAAGAGTTCAAGTAAGCCTGACAAGTTCAAAAGTATCTGCCAGTAATTTAACTGCCCTCAAAAGAATTATCTTAAGCGCTTTATAAGAAGATAATATCCAGATTTTCTACATGTATTATTTAAAACTTCCAGGATAATGTAAAAACAAATAGAATTTGTTCAAAGAAGCAAGAAAATTTGATCAATATTCAAAGGAAAAAGTCAGTAATAATACACATCATGATGACTCAGGTGTTAAAATTAATAGATATCTATTATAAATATATCTTGAGAGTAATGGAAAAGAATGTCATGATGATAGAAAAACAATAAGAGTAAATTATGAAAAGTGGACATTCCGGAAGTAACAAGTGCAATATATACAATAGCTCACAGGCAAAGCTCAATATCAGATTGCATCTATTGCAAAAACTACAAATGACATTGAAATCAGAGTCTGTGAAATTATCCAATTTCAAATAAAAGGGGGAAATGATTGAGATAAATAAGAGATTAATGTGGGATGGCATCGAGCCACCAAACGTCTATAATATTGGAAGAAAAGAAAGATAAGAGACAGCATGGGGTAGAAGCAATACATTTGAATAAATAATTGCCAATGCCTCCAATTTTTTATTAAAAATTACAACATAAAGATCCAAGAACCTCAACCAAATAGCGAGGTACATGGAAAGGCTAAAGCAAACTAGAGAATAATTTGAAATATCCATTTAACTGATGATAAGACTGAAAAAGAAAGAAAAAGACAGGAGTAACAACCATAAGTAAATAAATAAACAAACTAACACATAAATGCCTGAGACAGTAGACAGACACCTCCGTAAACTTCAACACAGCCACATCAGTGATAAATAAATGTAAATGTAGTAAACATTTGCATCAGCGTGCCAAAGTTACTGTAACAAAATACTGCAAACTTTACAGTAGATTAAACAACACAACGTTATTTTCTCCCATTTCCAGAGGCTAGAAGCCTAAAATCATGGTTTCTTTGGTGAGCTGGGAGGCAGAATCTGTTCTAGACTTCTCTCTTTGGCTTACAAGGAGCTGTCTTCAGGTTCACATGTGTGTCTGCATCCAAATTTTTCCTTTGTAGAAGGACACCAAATAATATTAAATTGGGATCCTAATGATCTCCTTTTAACTCAATTACTGCTATGGAAGAAAGATCTTTTCTCCAGATATACGTCATATCCTAAAGTATTGAGGGTTAAAACCCCAACATGTACTGTTGGAATTAAACAATTCAACCCATAACACATTAAAGTTAAGAGACAGTAATTTGCAGACAATATAAAAGAGAAGATTAAACTATGTGCTTTCTACTATGAATGCATGTTAATATATAGGTAAAAATAGGTTAAAAATTAACGTAAGTAAAGGAAGATAACCATGAAAGCATGAAGCATAAGAAAACTGGTGTAGCTTTGGAACATGAATTCAAAACAAGATGCTCAAAACAAGATGAATTATCAGAAATAAAATGAGATATGAGAAGGGTAAATTCTTCATAAATATATATATACCTAATAACAGATCTTCAAAATGCATGGAGTAAAATCTGACAGAACTAAATGAAGGAATAGAAGAATGTTTACTTATGATCAGAGATTTTAACACTAAAATTTCAATAATTAATACGTAAAAAATGAAAGATTTCAACACTACCAACCAATGCAATCTAATTTTCATTTATAGAAGATTACACACAAGCTTGCCTGAAAACATCTTAACCAGATTTATATGGAACATTTGTGAAGAAGGACCATGTATTCTAGGCTGTAAAATTGTATAAATTGCATAAGATTAAAATCTGAGATGAAGCGATGGTCTCTACATTTTTTTTCAGATTGTTTAAATGAATGTGTACGTTTGTGAAAACTCAATAAATTGAACACTTAAGGTCTATTCATTTTACTGTATATAAATTATAACAAAGTAATTAGGTAGGTAGATGGATAGATAGATGATAGATAGATAGATGATAGATAGACAGAAAAGTAAATAAAAAATAAGAAAATCTATCAACAGATCAGTAAATACTGTATAAAAATACTGTGTAAAAAAGTTAAGCACTGTAAAGTTGAATAAACCATATCCATTACTGGCAAAAATGAAAATGTTACATTTTGTTTGAATCCAAAATAACCCCCAAATCAGAAGTAGAAGTAATGGAATTTAGTTCATACTGTAGTAGTTCATCAGGGAATTTATTACAGGTGAACTGCCTTCCTATTCACAGAAAACGTTTGTCTTAAGTCTTTGCTTTTAGAAGAAAGAATTAAGTTTAGTTCTATAAATTCTGGTCTCCAAATAGGTACTTTTAAGCAGTAGCTATCAGGAGTAACAGAGCCTGAACATTGTAGCCAGCATGAAAGATGGAGATCCCCTCTCTCCCCACCCCCCCCACCCTTGCAAGACTTGTAGAATGAGCACTGAAAGGAAAACTCACACCGACAAACACGGTTTTTTTCTCTGCAATTCTTTTAAGTGTCTTCTGAATTTTTGCACAGTAAAATACTTACTGTCATCTAATCTTGTTCAATATTCAGTCTTTGATTTATTTTGTTTCTGTTGGTTCTAGTTTATTTTGCCTTGTTGTATTCTATGAGACCACTGTAAGATTAGATTAAAGATAGGAAGTGTTTGGAGTTGCTTCTACCTGGTCACCATGTGAATGGGGCTACCTTACATACTTCAAGTCTTGAGATTAGCTGGGACACGCAAACTCGGATTGTGAGATCCAAGATAGTACGGGTTTGCATCTGCTTCATCTTACTTTGACAGTGTAGGCTTTAGTGATATTAATCTTCTGGAGAACTCTTGTTAGACTTTATAACATATGTTAGACTTGGGCTTTTGTTTCTTTTTCATTCACTTTGAGGCTTTCAAAGAAATATATTTGTAGAGAGCAAAAATTTGCTGCTGGAAACGTAGTATCTGTCTTTCTCTGGATTCCTTTTTTTTTCTTTTCAAATTTGGCCTCATAAATTATTAAAATTACATAAACTCTCAGTGTTTTTAAAAAGGTGTTTAAAAATGTTCCGTGACTCGCGTTTTTGGTTATTTTCATGGGAGGTATAGTCCAAGTAACATTCCTGCATTGCTGGAGATTGAAATCTGTGCTTATTTGTATATGCAGTACATTTTATATATTCTGCCATTTGTCTTATTCTGATCACTTTTATTTTAGGATGAATTTTTGTCTTATTCTGATCACTTTTACTTTAGAATGCATTTTTGGAACCTCTATTATATGTGAAAAGAGACTGGCGTTTTGATTAAGACAATACTAGCTCCACAATTGCCACCCCAAGGACCATAGGCAAGTGACTTGGCACGGACCTGTTTTCTCATGTTGTCATTGTAAAATGGACATGCATTTCTCTGCTCTATATGGAGCAAAGAAATTAATGTGTAAAAAAATCTCACCTAATGCCTGAAAATAATAGGACCAGAATATTTAACTCCCTCAGCCATCCTATCTGCCACTACACTTCTTGGATGGGACTATCCCAGAGAAGACATTGTATAACCCCCCTTCTCAATGACATGAATTACATTGTAGTTCTGGAGCAAGGACTTCATCCAAACAAATCAGACCATATAACTTTCTTCTGTATTTTATAAATTCCTGATATTCCCTTTCTTGAAAGAAAATAGAGGATAAATTATTTGTGCACAATTATAATCAAATAGAGCCTAGAAAATAAAAGCCACTACAATAAGCCAAGCATCAATTCAGTTAATAACTGATCCCTTCCTCTTTCAGAAATACATCAGTTGCTAGTCCAGTGATAAAATCTCTCGTTTTATAATAAAGCTGATGCTCTGAAAGTTATGAGCAACATGCAGAGTTTTAGACTGAAGTCCCACCTCTGAGTTTTAGCTTGTGGACCTTATTTTTTTTTTTTAGGATCATTTAATTTACTAATAAATTTGCACTCACTTGGTAACTTCGAAGCCATGTATTTTTCTCCCCAGTGTGGTAAGGCAGAATGAGCTAGTAATGAGTTGTCCTCATTTTTGAATAATGATTCAACATTAAATTAGATAGACGACACACACACACATACACACACACACACACTACTGTGAGGGAAAGAAGATGGGGAAACAAAGCACAGATGCTCAGACACACAGAAGAAATATTTAACTTCTAATTTTAACTTTAAGAAGAGGAGGGAGAGGAGTGTCAATAATCTAAAAAAATATTCTAAGTATTTTTGATTAGTGAACCTACAAATAGGTATTTTGTTGCCAGTCAGTATGCTAGAATCATAATTACAGCAATGAAAATAACTATCATCACTGAGTTATAAAAAAGATCTGTGTGCTTAACAGCATTATTACATATTCAGATTAAACAATATGCTGTTGAAAGGAGGATAGCTTATTTTACATTTTAGAATTTTTTTTAATCTCTGTGAACCTATGTGATGAGTGTTGTACCATTTCAATGTTATCAATTCATTTGTGATTGCTCTCTAATTGCCTATTATTTCTGTTGGGTCTAGTCTGAGAAATATCATGTGACTTTTACAGTCTCTTAAAATTTCTTTGATGCCTAATTTTTAGTCTTAAATTTAATAATGTGAGATCATGCATATATATATCTAACCACGTTTCAGACTTATTCCAAACTGTAAATGTTAATAGAAATTTTTAAATTTCTTTATTTATTAGATTAATTATTATTATTAATTTAGATTATATATAATTATATATAATGTTTAAATATGTAGACATTGTGCAGTCCCTATCTTACTATATATATGTAGACATACATATAATAATAAATAATATAATGCTTTTTAAAAGCATCATGATACTGCAACAGAAAAACTATGAACTGAAGCAGCTTTTCCATCACTCACCTATGAGGTGCAACTCCACAGACATTTTTCCACGTTCACATCACACAACCAAAACTGTAAACTGGAAGACCTCGCCACTCCTCTCTATGATTCCTCCATTATCTTTTCCTGCCAGTTCCTCTTGGACAGGGATAAACTAGTCCACTCCCAAAGGTTTTCAAACTTCAACGAAGGGAAATTAGGGTTGGGATAGAACATCTTTCCCTTCTAAAGCTTATCGTCTGTTTTTCTGCATAAGCAATTGGTCTGCTCCCTCTGTATGAGGAAAAAGTTCTTCCTTTTCTTCTGCAATGGAGTTGAAGTACCTTTCCTCATATGATTAGTGTAATGCAAGGAAGTGCTTTCTTTCATTATCAAGGATATCTGCTTCAAAGGGATTTTCCTTTTACTACAGAGCATAACTGGAATGTTTTTTCTGTTTATTTTTATTTTGCATATAAATACATGTTTATTTCAGTTTCATCAAGTAAAGCAGAATTAGAAAGGGAAATTATGAGGTCATTTCAGAAAGAAGGTAGTAGACTATGTTTATAAACATTAACCCTCTTTAAAAAATGTGTGGCTGGGCGCCTGGGTGGCTCAGTGGGTTAAAGCCTCTGCCTTCGGCTCAGGTCATGATCTCAGGGTCCTGGGATTGAGCCTGGTCCTGCTCTCTGCTCCTCAGGGAGCCTGCTTCCTCCTCTCTCTCTCTGCCTGCCTCTCTGCCTACTTGTGATCTCTCTGTCAAATAAATAAATAAAATCTTTAAAAAAAAATGTGTGGCTATGTCAAAATCTAATGATACCTCTTTTATCATCTAACAATGCTATTTTTGTGACTGCCAGTGCATTCTAAAATATTTAGAAACAAAATTTTACTTTTTAATTTTAAAAATGTTGCTGATCGGATAGTAACATAGCCATACCTGTATGTCTTAAATTAATATTTGCCTGTTATATCTTTATCTTTTCACTTCCATTGCATTTGAAATTTAGTTTCATGTAGATAGCTTATTGTTGGCTTTGTGTTTTTGTTTTTGTTTATTTGCATACATTCTGTCAACCTCTATCTTTTTGTTGGTTTATTTAGACCATTTACATTTAACTTAACTATTGGTATGTTGTGGCTTAAGCCTGCCATTTATTATTTGCTTTCTATTTAGGATTACTAAATTTCTCATTCCCCAATTTCTCTTTTTTTGCCTTCCCATGAGGTATATAACACTTTAGGATGCCATCTTTATTTTAATGTTTTTAAGTATATGATTTTATTTAGTTTTCTTAGTTGCTTTAGTTAAAACAACATACATGTATAAATTATCACAGTCTACCACTGTTGATATGTTAACATTTTGAGTACAGTGTAGGAAATTTATTACCATATAGGTCCATTTACTCTTTCAATTTGATTTTTTTAAAATATTTTTAATTTATTTATGAGAGAGAGAAAGACAGAGACAGCAGGTGGGGGAAGGAGCAGAGGGAGAGGGACAAGCAGACTCCAAGCTGAGCCCAGAGCCTGAAATGGGACTCCATCCAAGCATCCTGAGATCATAACCAGAGCCAAAACCAAGAGCTGGATGCTTAACTGACTGAGCCACCCAGGCACACCATGCTCTTTCTACTTCTAAAATACAATTATCTTAAGTATTTTCTCAACATTCATTGAGAACTTCATCAGATAGTGTTATCATTTTCACTACAACTATTAACTGTGGTTTAATAAACTCATAAGAAGTATGATATCATATTTATCCCTATTTTTACTTTATTTATCCCATCTAAGTGAGATGGATTTTTTTGAAGTTCCAAACCTCCTTGTTTTATTGTTTTCTATTTAGAGAACATCCATTAAACATTCTTTAAGAATATTAGATTCTTTTAGTTTTTCTTCATTTCCCAATTTCTTTGCTTTCCATTTACCTCTGAAGGATATGAATATTGGATATAGAATTCATAGTTCTAATTCTTTCTTTGCTGTACTTCAAAAATCTTGTCCACTGCTGGCCTTTGTGATTTCAGATGAGAAATCTGTTGTCATTTAACTATTGTTCTTCTGTAAGAAATGTGCCATTTTTCTTTTTCTGCCTTCAAGATTTTGATTTGTTCTTCACTTTCAGAAGTTTCATTATTACCAGTTTTGGCATGGGTTCTTTGTGTTTATCCTGTTTGAGTTTACTTGGTTTCTTTTAATACTTATTTTTATATCTCCCTTCAAATTTGGAAAGTTTACAGACAGTATTTTTTGAATGCTTCTTCAATCCATACTGTCCCCACTCCTACTGGAACTCTGATGATAGTGACTACTGGCTGTTTTGTTATTGTTCTACAAGTACTTGAGATTCCCTCCTCCCCCCCCCCCCAGTCAATTTTCTGTTTGTTGTTCCGGCCAAATATATTATATTTGTATGTCTTCAAGTTCTTTGATTCTTTCCTCTATCTCTACTTTACTATTGTGCCCATCCACTGAATGCTTCATTTCTATTAGTACAAATTTTTTCCTAAAACTTCCCTAAATACTTGTTGGAAGTTTTACTTTTGTTTTTTTTTTTTTAAGAGAATGCAAAATTGCTAATTTAAATATTTTTTATTATGTCTGCTTTCAAATGCTTGTCAGATGATTACAATCTCTGATTCATCTTGATGTTGCTAATCTGCTGATTGTCTTTATTCATTTAAGTTGTGAAATTTTTAGTTTTTTATGTTACCAGTGATTTTTTTTATTATGTACTACATATTCTTGATATTATGTTTTGAACTCTAGATTCTATTTAATCTTTTTTTTTTCCTTTGTTTTAAAGTAAATTCTACCCCCAATGTGCAGCTTGACCTTAGGATCCCAGCTACAAAAACTGCATGCTTTACTGACTTAGCCAACCAGGCATCCCTCTATTTCATCCTTTCTAAAATCATTTTAAAGAAATATTTCAGTTGATGATAGCATGAAGGCGGGGAAGGTGTGCATGTTCAGCTTCCTGTTGGGCCCCACTAATGTCACTCTACCAAAACTGGGTGCTGACTCATGCTGCTCCATTGCAGACTGATGAGGTGGAAGTTCAGCTGCCCCCTCTACCATTAGCAACTTCCTGGCAAAAGTGGGGCTGTGACTCACACATCTCTGTTGCCTTCAACTGGAGATATATATATATATATATATATATATATATATATATATATACACACACACACACACATATACACTCAGTTCCCTAATTCAGTCCACTGACATAAGGGAGGGGGAAGTGGGAACTGAATCATGCCACTTGTTGCTTCCAAGGTGTAGGGAGGGTGCTAGGCTAGGCCAGAATTAGGTCTGATAATTGGGAAGACTATGGAAAGTTCTTGATTTTCACAGTATTTAATTTGGTGGCTCAAATAATGCATGCCAGTTTATCGCCATGGACTACATGAGAGAGAATATTGCATACATGTTCATGATGTGGACTCTGGGGCAGGACTTCAATCCCAGTTTCATATTTAAATACGAATAGATTTATGCATACAAAAATTCTTCCGATGCAAAATTAGATGTGTCACCCATCTGTGTCTTAATTTTCTTGTCTTTAAAATGGGAAAACTGAGAGCTCATAGGTTCTGACAAAAAAAGAACAGAATGTCAAGCTAAACATTTAGAATAATGCCTGGCAAGCTATGGCAAGCTATTAAGTTTCTTTAAGTGTTAACTTTAGTTACATGGAGGGTAACATGTACCCAGTTTTCCCCATAGTACTATTTTCATTATTGTCTCCACATAGTTATTAATAGCACCATTGTCAACTCTCAAAAGTGTCCCAGTTTAGACAACAAATTATGTAATCCACCTACTTATTTTTGTTCTTTATTGCATAACTGTCATTGATTCACTCAGTCCCTCAAAATTCTTGAACTCTGTTTATGTCATTGGCCTTCTTTATTCTGCTGAGCACAGTATAAAACATTCAGTCAAAGGCTATTTCAAACAGTGAATTAGAGCAGAAATATGCAATTCAATTTCCTAGTGGTATAAACCAAGAGGTCTTACTGCCGAGAAGCAGTAACTGGCAGTCAGGAAAAACACGTCAATATGTTTAGGATGGTGTAACAATTTATTTCTAGTCTCACCTGATACAGCTAAAGAACTCTGTGGCTCAGTTTCTCCTTTGTAAGAAGATAAGGTTGGACTAGGTAACTTATTAAAATCCCTCTAAAATATGATTCTGAGATTGGATACAGACATAGCTATTGATACAGATTTATAGATACCCATATAGATAAGGTTGTGAATAAAAATATACATTTGGTCCCTCGTGAGCACTGCTTCTGGAGACTTTTGAGGAGAATCTATTTCTTTCCCTCTTCTACCATGTAGAAAATGTCTCCTGCATTACTTGCTTATAGCTCTTTTCTCCATCTTGAAATCACATCACTCCAACTTCTTCCATGTCACTCATCCCATCTACATCTGTAACTTTTTCTTACTCATAGAAGGATCCTTGTAATTATGCTGGGCCAACTCAGATAACCTAGGTCCATCTTCCTATCTCAAGATTTCAATAATTACATTGGCAATGTCCTTTTTGCCATGTTAAAATATTAACAGTTCCAAGGATTACAATGTAGACATTGTGAAAAGCCATTATTCTGTCCACTACAACAAATACTCTTCCATTTCCATACTTGAAAATAAAATAATCTCCTAAACAACAAAGAAGCTAAATTAGAAAATCAAACTGGCTACACCAGCCCCCACACTGAAACTTGAAGATGGGTACATCATACATTTTTATTCCAATTTCTACATAATTCTCTTTCCATTGTATGTCTTGTCACTTCTCTCTCTTACTTTGAAGTCAGAGAATGCTAATGAGTTTGCAAATATATAGTCCAAAAGTTTTTGTCCAAAGAATTCTTAGAATTCCACTATATCTAAATACATACTACTAATTTAAGTTTAATTTAGAGGAACGGCTAAGTTTCTTTTTTGTTGTTCTGTTGGTTTTGTTTTCAACTAGGCTCCATATCCAGCATGGGGCCTGAACCCACGACCCTGAGGTCAAGAGCGCTTGCTTTATCAACTGAGCCAGCCAGGCACCCTTCAGTGTCTTCGTGGGAATGACTAATCACATTTTTATATCCTTTTTTTTTTTTTTTTTTTTTTTTAAGGATGGTATGAGAGTGGGATGGACAGGCATAGGGGAGGGAGAGAGAATCTTAAGCAGGGTCTATGCCCATTGTGAAGCCCAATGTGGGACTCAATTTCACAATCCTGAGACTGTGACCTGAGCCAAAATTAAGAGTCAGTTGCTCAACTGACTAAGTTACTCAACCAGCTCACCCTTTTCTGACTAGTTACATTTTTAAGATTTTTACTTGTTTATTTATGAGAAAGAGAGTGAGAGAGCATGAGCAGAAGGAAGGGCAGAGGGAGAGAAAGACAATCTCAAGCAGAATATACACTGAGCATGGAGCTCACCATGGGGCTGGATCCCACAGCCCAGAGATCATTACATGAGCTGAAACCAAGAGTCCCATGCTTAACCGACTGAGCCACCCAGGCACACCGATCAGTTACATTTTTTAAGTTTGCTTTTTAGCATAAACTGACAAATCATTCATAATTTGAAACATCTGGGCCCAAAAATTAAAGAAAAAAATTTTCCATACAGTGAAAAATTTTAAGTATACACAGTGTGTAAATGACTCATTATCTTAATTATATTTACATAAATGTTGAACAATCTCAGAAACCATTATCTTGTTCCAAAAACTGTCAGGTAAGGTACATTTCCTTTTGATGTTTAGATAGTAAGGTTATTCCACATTTTTCTCTTAGGGATTATGTTGCTATCCTAAAGCTTGCCTTTGGCTAGAGTCAGCTGCCTACAAATTTTTACCTACAAATAGTCATAGAAAGACATTGCAAATTAGTGCTGCTTCTGGTAACTAAAATAACCTACAGCTAGCTTACAGGCAGCATTGAATAATAAAATAGATGTACTAAAGTTCAGAGCTCGGGTCCCTTTTGAAGTGAAGGGAAAATTCATAACTGGGAAGTCTGTGACTCTCATGAGCACGATAGATTATTTCAAATACAAACACAGGTATGTGGACCATTTACAGCCAATTCTGAAATTTATGTTATAGTCTCAGATGATTTTTTTTCAAAATAAATATAAAAAATAGTAAGAGAGAGATTAAGAGGGAGTCAGAGATAAGAGGGACTAAGAGAGAGATTAAGAGGGAGTAAGACAGAGATTAAGAGGGAGAGAGACAGAGAAGGAGAAAGAGACATTTACAGTAATCACTTTCAAAGAATAAGAGGTTTAAATAGAGTCTAAGGTGGTTTCCTATAGCTTATTTATTCTCAGAGGTCTGTGTGTGTGGGAGGGGGTGGTGATGGCAGATTTTATAACTCAATCATTTTTTGAAATAGTTGTGAACTTCACAAGTTAAGTGAAATAAACTTGACAAGAGCTTTTTATATGTGGAAAAATATAATATTTTCCCATGTATGTCCAGTAAACATAAATTGTAAATATTTTTTTCTCAAAAATAATTGAAAATAAAATTAACACATTTTAAGCAAAAGCAAGCTCACATTCCCTCCAGGATGATATCCAAAATCTTAAGGAAAATTAGCCTGATTTAGAATTTGAGACTTAACTTTCAATAAATCATAGGTATTTATAAAGATTTCTTTATTTTTATTTAGCAGGAGTATATAGTGAATCATCTTTTCAGTAGCTTTTTCTCAGATATTATTAATGATTATGGAAAAAGGGAAAATGTGGATTCATTAGGTAAAACTGGTAAACCATAGGTATTTATAAAGATTTCTTTATTTTTATTTAGCAGGAGTATATAGTGAATCATCTTTTCAATAGCTTTTTCTCAGATATTATTAATGATTATGGAAAAAGGGAAAATGTGGTTTCATTAGGTAAAATTGGTAAACCATATCCAAAGTAGGAATAGTTTCATAAGCACTTATAATTAATATTTGAATAGGTATTCAGGTTTTCAATGCATACTTCTTTTTACCATTTTATATTAAATATGGCTATCCATGAATAATCATTGTTTCATATTTTTATACAACCCTCTTCTTTGTACATTTTAGTAATTGAGATGCATTATTTGTGATTATTACTAAAATAATTCCTAGTCATCAGAAACTAACTTTCTAGTATGATGAATGGGAGAGCCTGGTGGTGGGTACTGGGGACACCTAAAGCATGGAGCACTGGGTGTGGGGAATGGGGAATGAATCTTGGAACACTGGAAAAAAAAATTTTTAGTAACAATAAAAAAAAAAAAAAGAATCAAGAGGATCGATGATAAACCAAAAAAAAAAAAAAAGCTTTATTTTTAATAAGAGGCAAATATTTATTGAATGAAAAATATCGGGGGGCGCCTGGGTGGCTCAGTTGGTTAAGCGACTGCTTTCGGCTCAGGTCATGATCCCGGAGACCCGGGATCGAGCCCCACATCGGGCTCCCTGCTCGGCGGGAAGCCTGCTTCTCCCTCTCTCAGTCCCTCTGCTTGTGTTCCCTCTCTGGATCTGTTTCTCTCTGTCAAATAAATAAAAAATCTTAAAAAAAAAAAAAAAAAAAGAAAAATATCGGAAAAAATCATGTTATATTTAGTTGTGACTCTGCTATAGGTGGAAACAATTAAACTTTTACTTTTGCCAAACATTCTATTAAGCCCTAATCACATACTTAGATTTATTAGCTTATTGGCATTTTAAAGATACAATTATCATATATGGTTGAGAAGAGTCAAACATTCAGAATTTATAAAATTCAAAGTGCCGCTCATTTTTCTTACTCTTCATGTACTCTATACTTTTCTATGATTATATGTTTGCACAGAAGATATGTCAACTATGTATATGTGTTTCATCATTTTAGTAAAATTCTTCTCAAGGTGTGCATATTATTTATACAATGTTCTTTTTTTTCTTTGTTGGTATATTCACAGCTAACTCAATTTTTAGAGGGCTGCATATTTTCTAGAATTCTGATATACTGTAATTTATTTATCCATATCCTAATTAAGTTGTTTCTGGGTTTCATGATTAGAGTGTTTCAGTGACGTTTTTCAAAATGTATCTTTATGCCTATGAAAGAAAAAAAATGTTTCCGTATACACCTTAAAGTGTAATAGTTATATTAGAGTGTATATGCATTTTAGGTTTGGTAGATATTTCAGAATAGCCCTGAATTTTTTGTAAGAATTTTTACTCACTCAATTGTTCCCATTCTAAACCTGGTGGGAGAAAAGAAGGAAATAGAAAAAGAAGGAAAAGAAAAATATACTTTCTAGGATCTTGAAAAGGTACTTGTAAAAAGAAATAGAGGGAAAAAAAAGTGTAATTTGAGGAAAAGTGTAGTTAGCAATAACTGAAGTTACTCTCTTGTCAAATTTTGAACCACTCTTTTCCTGCTTAATGCACTTCCCATTTTCTTCCCCTATCACGTTCTATAAGGTCTTCAGGATCTGTCCTTTGAGAGCTATACTATTCTATCATATTGCACTGTTGTGCATCTCGATCATCACACAGTTCTCAGAACTTCCAGGAGCTCTGAAAACTCCTCTACAGCCATCTTATTGACGTCACTCTCTCCTAGGCCCTTTTAATCTTCTATGGCTATGCTTTTAATTTTCTTTTCTGAAATGATTTGCTCCATTCACATGCCAGTTGATTACCATAATATCTTAAGTACTCCATTGAAGTGTATCCTCTTTGCTAAGATTTTCCTGACATCAACATAAAGCTGATTTTACATACCTCTTTCTCATACCTCATCCCTCTACAATTAGCATACCCCCAACACAAGGCTTATCAGCCTTTGTAGACATTTTAGTTTAAATGACAGTATCCTTTATGCTTCTTAAGAGACGTAAAGTTCATACTTTATCTTCGTATGCTTATCGCTTAGCACACTGGCTGCAACAAGGTATGTGCTCAGTAACTGTCTGTTCAATAAATAATGAAATAAATGAGAAACTACATAAATGAATGAACGAATGAATCCAATGAACTGGGAAGTGGAAGATAGACTTAAAACTGTTCATTTCCCCCCAATTAATTCAGAAATAGAGAAAGAAAGTCAAAGGGGAAATGTTATATTTTGATTTCCAGAAAAGTATTAGTTTGATCAAGAACCATCTTCCCTTGCTCTACCCTTTTAGGCCTGTAAAGCTTTAAAATTTGCTAATGTCTGCATAGCTATGCTGAATGAAATAAGAATTTTTAAGAATACATATGATATTTTATGGGCGCCTGGGTGGCTTACTGGGTTAAAGACTCTACCTTCAGCTCAGGTCATGATCTCGGGGTCTTGGGTTTGAGGCCCACATTGGGCTCTCTGCTCAGCAGGGAGCCTGCTTCCTCCTCTTTTTCTGCCTGCCTCTCTGCCTACCTGTGATCTCTCTCTCTGTTCAAATAAATAAGTAAAATCTTAAAAAAAAAAAAAGGAATACATATGATATTTTAATATAAAGTTTCAGAAAATTAAAAACAAAATTAAAAACAAATATATTATTTCATGATCCCATCATTGAGTAAACACTATCATTTTAAAAACTTAACACAAGGTATAGTAAACCATCCAAATGTGATTGGAAGACCTGGAAGAAGTGGAGGAAACAGAGGACAAGAATGAGTAGAAGAAGCAAAAGGAGAAGAGAAAGAATGGGGAGGAAAAGGCAGAGGAAGAAAAGCTTCTTCCTTTCCCACTAGCCCCTCTCCCCAACAGAAACCACACGCATTTATATATATAGAAACACACATATACCCTTTGTCTGTCCATGTGTGCATACATGTGTATGTGTGTGCATGTACTCTTCCCCTACTTTTTAAAAGTGTTTTGGTTTTTTTTTGAGAGAGAGAACACGAGCAGCAGGGAGAGGCAGAAGGAGAGAGGGAGAAGCAGTCTCCCCGTTGAACAGGGAGCCCAGTGTGGGGCTCAATCCCAGGACACAGAGATCACGACCTGAGCTGAAGGCAGATGCTTCACCATCTGAGCCACCCAGGCACCTGAATAGTGTGTCTTTCCATATGAACACATACTTTCTCATCCTTTCAGAAATTTGAGTGGTCAACTGTGGAACTCCACCACAATAGTGGGACAATTCCCTGTGGTTGGGTACTTTGGTCCCATTTTTCTTTAGATACTCTGACATACATTAAATGTTAAAATTAGTTTTAATTTATAATAAATAATTTTACATTTACTTGAAACTTTAGAGTTAAAAATACAATCATATATTATTTAATCTTTACCTTATCTCATTGCTATAAATAGAATGTGTATAATGTGGCACAGAAAAGACTCTTGATAAAGACTTCTAGAGAAATGAAGGAATAACTGAAAGGTTACCTGTACTTCCCAGAGGAGTTAATTGAGGATCAGCAAATTTTAGTAATTTTCCTCATGCTGAAAGAAGATATTAAGTAGTAAAGACAGGAGTAGGATCCCTGTCTTTGGATTCTGTATTTATTGACTATTCTTACTATCCTAATTGAGAGTTTATAAATTTACCCATGTAGGTTATGATGTATCTCAATTACCTGGTCAAAGAAATTGATATTGTATAATATTTGGCGATGACATTTTCATATTGATCAGCTTAATGCATCAACTCTAAATATAGAGCATACTGAATAGCATTATGCATAAATACAAGGCAACTGCTCAAGCAGTAATCTATACTCAGGCAACTGCTGTATTTCTATTAGGGTGTTTTGAGGTAATACTGTATATCATTATTTGGAATAAATTTACAAGTGATTGCTAAAATTTTGTTATAAGATAGAAATAATTTCTTCTCCACCCCCCAGCATGAACTCTGAAATATACACATCATTTTACTCCTTGTTTCTCTAATGGAGGAATCATCTTCATTGGTTACAAGTATCCTTTTATATTATTAAAATGCTTCTGACAATAGTAACTCTCTAGGTTTAATACAAATGACTTATACTTATGAAGTATACCAAGTAAAATGCCTATTGTTTGGTGACATGTGTGTGTGTGTGTGTGTGTATGCATGTTACTTCAACATGGAATTATAAATAAAAACTGAACTTCAGAAAGTTGAAGTGACATCATGTTTTTGGAAGAAAAACACCTCATGACACAATTTGCTGTTTTCAAGCAATCCTTGTGTCAAATAAATCTTTGGACTCTGCCTAGAATCCATAGAGAGTGAAAAGATTTAGTGACTGCTTCGTGCTTCCTGTTAGTTCTAATCTTCCATCTGATTCCACAAGTTTCACATGACAGTACACTGCCACATTTGAGTTTAGTGAGTAAGTGTGTCATGAATTCTCCCTGCCTTACTGCTCCCCCTCCACCAGCTTTTCCTAACAACTGCCATATATAATTGTTTCCTCTACATGTCTGTTCTCAGGTCAATTACCATCTCTTATTCTTAGGTCCGTATTTTCTACCATTTAATTTATATGTCTAGAGCAACATCCAGTTTCTTAGAATTTTCTTCCTTCTACCTATATTAATCTACTGCTTGTTTTGTTAATACAATCTTGAGTCAAAGGCAATGCCCTAGAACTATTACATGCTGTAGAAGATTTGGTTCATTTTCCAGAAAAAGTTGTTTTTAAACCCCTCCTCCCACTTTGTGACGATTCTTAATATGCCCCAATTAATCTGAGAAGTAGTGTTTGTTATAAGCCTGATTTACTTGATGTGCATTTTGGAATACTAAACAATATTACTTGGACCCTCCCCTATTCCTTGTAAGAATGCAGTCTTCAGGGCCCAGTGGGGTTTCATGAAGCTCATTAGGTTATACAGCTTACTGGTCTCATATTTAATTTTGATATATAAAAAATAGAAATAACTGATGTTCAAAGTAATACAATTAATGATGCTATAAATAAGATGGCATTGAATTAAATAGTAATAAATTGGAGACACACACCATGGTGTTTTATTTATTCAGTTTTAAGTTGTCTTCGTGATTATGATCTAAATATGAAACCCAGGTGTCGAGAGAATATTTTCCATCTGTTTATACATTAGCTACTGTACCTAGTCATTA
Source organism: Spilogale gracilis (assembly GCA_004023965.1). Lineage (NCBI taxonomy): Eukaryota > Metazoa > Chordata > Mammalia > Carnivora > Mephitidae > Spilogale > Spilogale gracilis. The sequence goes on along the minus strand of PITA01001565.1, from coordinate 44,431 downwards.
AGTGGCTGCCTTCGGCTCAGGTCATGATCCCGGAGTCCTGGGATGGAGCCCTGCAAATGGCTCCCTGCTCAGCGGGAGGCCTGCTTCTCCCTCTCTCACTCCCCCTGCTTGTGTTCCCTCTCCAGCTTTGTTTCTTTCTGCCAAATAAATAAATAAAATCTAAAAAAAAAAGAAGAATTTGTGCACTACTTCATCTAATATTGCAACAACTAAGAGTCTATTATTTTGTTAAAAAATATAACAATTTTATTTTGATAGCAGATGGAGCAGTGGAAACGAATAGAAATTACAAAGTTCTGGATGTTTCAAATTTTATGGTGTGAGAATTCTTCTCACATAACTAGCTAAATATTTTTATCCAAAAATATAATCATTATTTCATTGCACAATTTGATTTTAATAGGAATGGTATCTTACTCTTGCTACTTAATTACAAAGGTATTTTTTTTAATCTGGAGATGGAATTATTTAATTTTTGAAGAGGAAGGGAGGCAGTGAAACATTGAAGTTTGTTGCTAATTTGGCTAATTAATAGAGAAATTAATATTAAGACTAAAATTCTCTAGAGTCCAGAAGTGTCTAGGCTTCACTTTTATTATGTTTCAGTTTGAGTTCCTATTTGCTGGTTAGTTTTGCTGGAGCAAATTATATTTGTCAAGAACATAAGACAACTATGGGGTGTCTGGGTGCCTCAGTCAGTTAATTTGACTGTTGGTTTTGGCTCAGGTCATGATCTCAGGGTCCTGAGATCAAGCCCCGTGTTAGGCTCTGTGCTTAGCAGGAAGACTGCTTAAGATTCTTTCCCCCCCTCTCTGCCTCCCCCTGCTCGTGCCCTCTCGCTTTCAAATAAACAAACAAACAAACAAACAAATAAATAAATAAATAAAATCTTTAAAAAAAGAATATAAGGAAACTATCAACATTTCAAATAGAAATTACTATCATATTATGATTAAAAACAAGAGAATTTATTTTTGTGTTTTCTTAATGGGTCCTTTGTATGCAATATACTAGCAATTGTTTTAAAAATCTCAACACTGGTGGTAGATCATGGACATTAATACACCTGGTAAAAAGGCAGTGATTCCAAAATCAAAGAGTTGAAACAGCATCTTTCATCAGTCCCAGGGTGCACATTTCAAGTGTTTATCATTTGTGCTTTCACAACATTATTTTTATTTTGAAAATCTCTATGATACCTTCACATTTAAATCAATCTGACTGGTAAATGTAATCTTCATTAATTCAGTTAAGCAAAAAGAGATACCCTTTCATTTCTCCTGAAGGCCATTCTTAGTAGACAAACTAAGAAGTAGTTTGGGGATAGAAATCTGATCGTAACTGTTCAGATTATTTGGTAGTTGAAAGAGCACTTTGTTTTCAAATCATTTCATTAGTGTATTTAAAAAATTAAACTTAAAATTGGGGAAAAAATTAGACCACGATGTGGCAGAATGTGCAAAAATCTCCTATGCATAGCTTTTCTTTTCTTTTTCTTTTCTTTTCTTTTTCTTTTCTTTTTTCTTTTCTTTTCTTTTCTTTTCTTTTCTTTTCTTTTCTTTTCTTTTCTCTTCTCTTCTCTTCTCTTCTCTTCTCTTCTCTTCTTTTCTTTTCTTTTCCTTTCTTTTACCTTATTTTATTTACTAATCTACAAGTCAGTCCATCTCTGGCAGTTTCATTACACAATGAAGAACCAAGTGGCATTTTGCTTCTTTCAGGAATAACGATGTTCAAGTGCAATGATGAGTGAATATTTCTTTCGTTCATTGATCCATTAGTTCATGCAAACTTAACTCCTAGCACTTTGGGATCTGAACTGCTGCTGATGTTAAGTTTATTCGCAAATTACTTCTTTAAAAGTCTATTCTAGGTAGTTTCTAATTAGACACCCCCAGATGGTATGAATCAAGCAGCTGTAATCCCAGCTGGGAACAAGTGTGAGGAAAATGCTCATCTTTTTTTTTCTTTTTCCTTTCTTCTTCTTTTTTTTTTTTTTTCATTTCTTAACTTTTTTCCTCTCTCACAACTTTGAATATTCTCACCATTTTTGCAGGCTTTTGAATACTGTAAATCACTGGATCATATGCTCTGGAATACTAATAAGATATCCTGTTCTAGCAGTAAAGATATAGGGTCTCTGCATGTAGTGGGCCACCTGGATGTTTGAATGATTCCATCTGAAAGCTGTTTAATAGAATATGTGCCCTGTGTTAAAAGTAATACCAACAGCTCTTTACACACTTAAGGCTCAAGACTTTTTGGAGCATACCTATTTTCCTCAGCTCTCCACAGTCTTCCCAAATCCTTTTAAAGTCCCTTTTAGGCCTTTTAGGTTAGGGGATGTTATTCAGTAATCCACTAGTTTGGGTCTATCTTAATGAATGTAGAGACATTTGAGATAATTGTTTCATAATAAAAACAAAGCCACTATTAACTACTAAAACCACAAATATCAAGAACCTTATTGTACAAAGCTGTTAAATCACACATTATTTCATTAGTCCTAACAACTGTTATCTTGTATCCTTATTATACTATATTCTTACTCTGCAGATGAAGATAACAAGGGTGAGAGAAATTATATAATCTTCCAGTAGCAAACAAGGAATGTGGTAGCACTGGGAGTTGTCCTAATAATAGTGAACAACATTTATTGAGTGTCTGCGAAGAGTCAGCATGCTAAATTCTCAATAAATACATTATATTCAGGACTGTCTCATAATGTTCTTCCAAACCTGGATATTTTGATGTAGGACAAATGTCAAGTAGATGGGATGATGGGAAGTGGTTGTGAACCAGGACCAACTCTATCAAAACAGGATGTAGGATGACTATGGCGCCTTCTTGTATAAAAACTTTTAGATACATGTAGAGTGGGGAAAAAAAGACTTAAAAAACTTTCCTCAGCAAGGGCGCCTGGGTGGCTCAGTGAATTAAGCATCAGCCTTTGGCTCAGGTCACAATCCTGTGGTCCTGGGATCAAGTCCTTCCTTGCTCAGTGGGAGCCTGCTTTTCCCTCTGCCTCTGCCTGCTGCTCACCCCCAGCTTCTGTTCTCTCTCTCTTCCATCTTCCCTTCTCTCTCTGTCAAATAAATAAAATCTTTAAAAAATGACAACAACAGGGGCGCCTGGGTGGCTCAGTTGGTTGGGCGACTGCCTTCAGCTCAGGTCATGATCCCGGAGACCCGGGATCGAGCCCCACATCAGGCTCCCTGCTCCGCAGGAAGCCTGCTTCTCCCTCTCTCACTCCCCCTGCTTGTCTTCCCTCTCTCGCTGTGTTTCTCTCTGTCAAATAAATAAATAAAATCTTAAAAAAAAAAAAAATGACAACAACAACAAAACTTTCCTCAGCAAAATACCTAGCAAGCAATAGTGTCATCATTGTTTTATCAGGACCACCCTTAAACTCTGAACTGCCCTCCCCACTGAGGGTTATTGGTCAATCCTTTTTTACAGTCTGTTTTCTTGCCCCAAATAGAAGTGCCCTCCAGAGCTCATGGAACCCAGCCCTCCTTTCCCACCCTCCACCCATCAAATTAGTGATTTGAGAGGTATTTCTACAAAATCAGGATGATTGCTTATATTTGCTATGTTACTAGCTAACTGATAGTTTCTACTACCATTAAGTAACACTGAAATAATAATGAATCAAATTGTATTGTCCTGAAGAAAACTATTTGTATTCAAAATGACTGATTCTGGGTAGAATTTCAGGATGACATTTTGGGCTTAGGGATTTTCCAGGCTGTATAAGGTAGTATCGTCAGTCACATTGCCTCATGAGCCCATTTCTGGAGAGCAGATCATAATGGCTTGCTCAGTTTTCTTGTCTTTTAAATATCCTTGATTAGTTTGAAAATTAGGCATCTATTTGTTCTGATTATACATGCTCGTATCGGAGTGTTCTCTACCTGCCATCACAACAAAAATATTTAGTCTAAACTCCTCACTACCCCAGATAAGCCCAGGAAAGAACAGTAGAGAAAAGGAGAGAATGAAGGAAAGAAGGAATCAATTAAGTACAAGATGAGAGGGAAAACATGAAAAAAGACAAAATTGTTGTAATATCTTGGAATCATTAGTGCATTCTAATCCTTCTCTCTCTCCCTCTCTCTCTCAAACTGCCATCTCCAAATTCTTCATTAACATACCATTTGCTTCCTGGCTATTTGGACAATAAGATGTGTGTTATGAAAAGATACTTAACACCATGTTACCCCCAATCACAGATTTTGCACATAATTACCTGTCACTACATTACGAAATGGAAAATGTTTCTTCCCCCTGTCTCTGAAAATTATTTTATAACTAGGAGGGGGAAAAATGTATAGATATAATTTTCATAAGTTGAAACTATGTTTTGTTTTGTTTTGTTTTTCAAAAAGAGAGAACTTTTCCCATTTCATGACCACAAAGACAGCCACTTGATTTCATATTTGGTGATGACCGGGAAATGAAGACACAGAAACCCTCCCATGGCCCAATTTTGAATATCCTAAGGCTTCCCACTTCCCCTTTGTTCTCTAGTAGTGTTGTCATTATCATAAAGCTCCTATTTGTTTCATCCATCCTGAAAATCAGTGCTGGGAGAGTGAATTCTGACTTGTCTAGTATGATATGATCCAAACTATAATTTATGGATGAGCAAAACATGAAGGAGGGAAATCAAGAATAATTAAGGAACCAGGAAAATGTGTCTGCTTTAAATAAAAATTAAAGGAAAAATGTATATGACAAATATTACTAGCACCCAAAAATGCAGTATGGAATGTGAATTTTGCTATTTTCTGGGTTATTCAAAAAACTAGTAAAATTACACTGAGAAGATAAAATAGCTCACAGCATTAATCAGCTTATTAGCAAGGAAATGAAAGATGCCAAAAGTAAATATGCAAGACTAAATTAAGAATTAGTATATGTGATATTTTAAAAAGCTCTTGATAAGATTCACCAAAGACACGAGCATAAATTTTAAAAAAGAGGAACAAGAATGGTCAATAAACCTGAGTTACCGTATAGCGTGGCACAACCCCTCTCCTGCCTCCATTTCCCATCGTTCCCCATCTCTTAAGATCCATCCAGTCAGCTCCTTGGAGCATGCAACCCATCATGAACAATAACCAGTATTGCCTCAATATCTTATCTCTTCTTTTCTTCATCTTGCTCGAGCCAACACTGGTGTCTTCCCTGATAATATTTCTTCTCTGAAAATTCCTGTCAAGTAATGGCTGATTTTTTTTTTAATTGAAGCATTTGTATAGAAGCTCTGGAGGTGAGAATGAGTGTTTCATTTTCCTTCTTGTCATTTCCAGACCATTTCTTTCTCCTTTTCTCCCTAAATCCTCTCAAAATGCTTGAAAATTTACCCCAAGGCTCACTCCTACTCTCTTTCCAATACTACCTGTATCATAATTCTTGGCAGTTTCAATGTCAGTAGGGATGATAAATGATTATTTTAAATCACTAGACTCTTTTTCTCATTTCCAGGGTTTTCATCATTAATATTTCCAGTGACTATATTCTCTGCAATCTCAATTTCAAGCTACTCAATTTCTGAAGACAATCTTTCCAGTTTTCCCCTGTAATAACTCAATTCTAATAATCTCCCTAACCCACTGTAACTGTTTTCATTTACTTTATTTTTTTATATTTAATGTACCCTACCATGGCTTTACACCCTCTCTTACAACCATCCTAAATTTTATCATTGGTTATTATTATTCCTTTGCATACAACTTTAAGTTCTTCACCCTGACTCCGGTGAAATCCAGCGCTTGGCTTCCACCATACCCACAGTGGTGACAGTGTAATGTGGCTGGATGAAATATACAGTCATGTTGACATGTCTGCTATGACCACAGACTTCACATGGTCCCATTGCCCATCCCACTGGATTCCCTTGATCCATTGAATCTGCTCCTTAGAGTCAAAAGAGTCTAGAAACTCTTTTGATGTTATACTGTTTCCTCAATCCTCCAGAACTTTCTCCTTCATACTCTCTCTCAACTGGTGTCCTAACTCAGTTTTTACTGGGAAAATAAAAGCAGTCAGAAAAGAATACCTTCCCAGAATTTCTACTTCTGTACTGACATCTGTGTACATACTCTTTGCCTTCACTCCCTCAACTACAGCTGAAGAACAACCCCTCCTCCACTCACAGCTTGATTTCCATTTGCTTTTCTTATTCCAGGACATCATTCAAGCAAGCTCCCTCTTCCTTCTCTTTCTCTTATGGAGCCAGGGATATCAAATTCTGCTTCAGAGCCTCAAGGAGGTTACTTAATTGTTGGAGTTAAGAAAATGTTTTTTGTTATTAGTCCTATCTTTAAGACTTCATTCAACCTAGTTCTCAAGCCATAAGCTGATAAAGTTAGTTGTTGGAATGACATTGCTGAAAAGATACTGGTGGCCAAGGAAAATCATACCAGAGATAGAGAGAAGAAAGAATTGTCATTATCTGAAAACTGGATGAAGATATTCATTGCTTCTACTCAACAAGTCAAGGTGGCTTCTGAAAATGTCCACCAGTGGCTGGAAGATGAGGAAAGTCACCTTGCTTACGTAGACCTCATCTGTAGAATTTAAGTCACATCAGCAATTATGTCATTGAATTGCCTAAGGCAATCCAAAGTAGGGTAGTTTGATTCCCAGGGCACTTCAGTAGGATCCTAAGTCAGTGGGTAGTGTGTAAAATTCAATTTGCATTTCTCAGTTGTGGTCTGCAAGAAGCCTGGTAGCTTCCTGAGCAAAAATATGCACAACATATCAAAGAGTCTGACATATGCTTTTTCTTTTTTTTTCTAAAAAAAAGGTTACAGATCAATCTGAACTTTCAAGCGAGATGAAAGACTCTAACATCTAAAGAAAGATGACAAGATGTGTATTTTCATGACAAAATATAATTTAAAACCTCTTCAGATCCTCCCCCACAAGATGCTAGAAATCATTTCTTTTTTTCCCCAAACGCAGAATATTGGAGTCATAATTCACATTCAAGAAAATGAAATAGAAAGTCAGAAGGATATAACACTCTACTTTCAAGTGCTCTGAATGTGTTTCCTGGACTGTTTTTTGTTATAGTCATGGGGCAGACTATGTGCATATTCTTACTAATTAAACAGTAAATATTGCAGAACAATTCCTAGGGATATAAAAACTATCTGTTACTGCATAGGGGTGACCAAACTGATGCTCCTACTTCTTATGTCTAAATTTAGCACAGGGATGCAAAAATATGCACAGAAAAGACGAATTGAAGAAGAATCAAATTGGTTACAAAGAATAAACAAGTGGAAATATTTCTTAGAACTGACCGTGCCATTTTATGTTTTATGTGGTGGCAGTAACTCCTACTAAAATGTAATATATTACTTTTCATTGTGACCAAATGTGGCACATTGTCAAAAAAAAAAAAATTCCAAGGGTTTTGTTGGAAAAATACTCATAGATGGAATTCAGGAGTCACATTCAGAGGTATTCATATTAACACCAGACGCACAAATCATATCACACTAGAATGTTATTGTCAACTATAATTAGAGGCTTATCTCATTCTCTATTATTTCACTTAAAAAATGAGGGGTCTTTTTAGTCAAATGTTTCAGAACTATAATGTTTTAGAAAAATACTTGAGAGGCAGTTTCCTTTATACAGGGCCACTGTTGAATATATTCATGATTTTTTTTTTCAGTTGTCTTCCCTTCCCCCCCCCAAAAAGGAAATAAGCTGTAAAATACATTGTGATTTCTCAGGAAGACTCCACATATACTAAAGCAGTGTGAATGTGGCCTCAGGAACATTCAAGATTTGATCTCCCAATCTTTGCTGGCTGTAGTAATACTATAAGCTTTTTTTTTTCTTGTTTGCTTGTTGTTTGTGTCTTGTGCAGTTTCTCCACATAAAGAAGACGATAACTGAACTCTTAGTTAAGTTGAATACATTGTATTCCTCAGGAAGACACGTATTGGATATCCTATCATATATTCTATGAGTTCTATTGATTATCTCAATCAGTAAAAACATTGGTGAACTGTGACATAGTGAGAATGAATTTCTAAATAATATAGTTACTTCTAGTATCAACAGAAAATTCTGTGAATAGATAACATTAGTAAAATCTATGTAAAAAGTGGCTACAGTTGGGCGCCTGGGTGGCTCAGTTGGTTAGGCGACTGCCTTCGGCTCAGGTCATGATCCTGGAGACCCTGGATCGAGCCCCACATTGGGCTTCCTGCTCGGCGGGAAGCCTGCTTCTCCCTCTCTCACTCCCCCTGCTTGTGTTCCCTCTCTGGCTGTGTTCCTCTCTGTCAAATAAATAAATAAATAAATAAATAAATAAATAAATAAATAAATAAATAAATAAATAAAAAGTGGCTACAGTTGAATAATTGTGGATAGTAAGTACTGAGAACAAAATTTTCACATTAACCTCAAACTTACGTCACGTAAGAGAAAACTATGAAATCCTTGTATTATCCAACATGAACGTGAGCCAGAAGGACTTATCTTTCACCTGTAATAACTACAGAAGAGATAGAACACAGGTCAAGGACAACAGAAGGTCAAATCAAAGTTGCTCTGCTCGAAGGGGCACCTGGGTGGCTCAGCTGATTAAGCGCCAGCCGTTGGCTCAGCTCATGATCTCTGGGTCCTGGAACTGGCATCAGGCTACCTGCTCAGCAAGGAGTCTGCTTCTCCCTCCCTCTCTCTCTCTCTCTCTCTCTCACTCAAATAAATAAACAAAATATTTAGTTTTATAAAAAATCGCCTGATCAATTTTGAGACTTACTAGAAATTAGAAATGATTGTGTGGGTAAGTGGACAGCTAGCAATTGGACACATTATCTTTACTTTCGTGCATTCTTACTGTCTCACTCTTTCTTCCCCAGTTCACAGGAGAAGAGCACTTGGTGACTATAGTCATAAATTGTAGTTTTTCTATTTGAAAGTTTGAATCAGCAATAGCATTAGTAGAGTTATTACAGTTTGAGCATTGATTGTTTTAAATGGGAAAAGTAAGTCCGAGAGGAAAAAGACAAGAGGCTAATTCTTCTCCGGCATTCTAAAGCTCTTAACTTTCTCCACTGTGAATACAGTGTACATCCAATACATCATAAATATGAGCAACTTATCTGCATGTTCTCACCATTAGCTGTAAGTCCTCAATTCTGTACAAGTGAAACTTTGATTCACCCCTGTCAACGCTGATTAAAAAAATACTGATCTAAAACCCTATCCCATATTGTGAGAAATGCTTTCATAGAAAGCAAGAAGCATTATAATGGCTAAAAAGTACATGGAAAATCTCTGTGACTTTTAAGAGCTCTCTTTGAAGTAGCACTCCAAACTTACAGGAACATATTAATAATAGAATGACCAAGTGTATAAAAAGCAAAAGATTTGTAGGCATGAGTATTCTAGAAAGACTGCTTCATATTCTCTACAGAATCAGTAAAGTCTAGCTTACAGAAGACATAGGAACAAAGGAAATTTAAAAGCTATCCTTAGGTATCCTTAGGCATTTAAAGATCCAGAAGGAAGACTGTACTATTTAATTTTGTTCTGGGGTATAAGCCAAGATCTACCAGGACTAGAAGGAAACTACTCTTGCCTACTCTTGGAAGTAGAAAGAGAGCTGAGATGGAGGGCGGTGGGGTAGTAAGTTGGAGCAAGATCTCATTCAGTGTAATAACTAAAGTTAAGAGGAAATTTATATATAATAAAATTTTATATATATATATATAATATATATATATATATAAACTAATTCTAGAGAAAATTGTTACCGTGTTCATTCAAATGCTAGAGACTGCTTCTCAGAAATCATAAACAAAAGATTCTGGCATGGGGTAGATTTTTAATTAGACTATTTGGGAATGTGTCTTTTATCCCCCAAATCTCTAACTGATATACCAGAATTTAGCATAGCTATTTGGTAGGGAAAGGGAGGACTATGATACAGGCAAGGCACTAGAAGCATAATTAGTTAATAAGCTTGGAAGAGAAAAAGATGGCGCAAGAGGATTTTGATAGCCCAATCTAAGCAGTGTTTTTTCTTCCTTTATGCTTTCTGAAAATATATAAGTGGAATTACAAAGGGAGGGTTATGGTAGAGTGGATTATAGGTAGTTTTCCAGCAAAGATATAGAAAGGAATATTTACAGAAAGGATATAGCAACCACATGGACACTTACGTTTTTCCTGGCTAAGTGAGTGTCTCTGTTTGCCTAAGTGTGACTGAGCTTCGTAGGTGATGACATTCAATTTGAAATATACGGCTTTATAACATCTTATCTTCTATGCTGACCTGCAAAGTTTCTTGAGATAAAGAATCGAACCTATGTATTCTAAGAAAGTTTAGATATCAGCACATTCATCTGTATATTTGGTCATCTTTTTTGGTAAGCAGACATAGATTTGGTGGCCCATAAGTCAGCATTTCTGGAAGAGAAATGATTTTAGACCTTGAGAAGCATGATTCACCTGAAAGTGTTCGTAACAGAATTGTTCATTTTTCCTGACAGTAATCCTATAGCATATGCTTCTTCATTGGCTCTTAGATGTCTCTCTTAGTTAGAGAACCTGTACTCTGAAATTCTGTGGTAATCTTCTGTGAAGCTTGTCTTGTGAATCAGGGATCAAATGCACAAAGGGACACTTCCAGAGAATTTTCAGTTTTCTGATGGTAATTTTCTTGGAGACTTGTGTAAGCGATTTCAGAACTACGGGCAGGTGGTACCAAAGGCAGTAAATAATCAGTGGTTACTCAGCAGAGATCATGGAGACTTTTCTCTTTTCTTTCACCAAGTTGTCAATTTAGGGAACACACAATTACTGTAACCAGTTCGGTCTTTACCCACTACCTGAAGAGAATTGTGTTTTCCCCCTTCATGTTTAGAAACAGTTTAAGGCTTTCCAGCGTGTCCTCTAAGGAAACACAGGTAAGTGGGCATTTATAATTAGCAGATGCCCAAGGAAGGCAAGCCGGCTGTTTTACACTGGGAAGAGCTTTGAATGCACTTCTTCGTCTCTTCTTAATGGCCCTGAGGTTTCTGAGACGATTTTATTCATTATGAGGTCAGCAGAATGCACGAGTAAGAGAGCCTCAGTTCATATTTCACAGAGGGAAATGTGTGGTGGCAGATTCCCCCCCCCCCCATCATATTTGAAAGAGAAAAAGGAAGTGGCATCACTGAAGTACAAGAGAACAGAAAGGAATGCCTTTCTTCTTCACCCGTGATGGGACTGGCCCCAGCACACTCCGCGGAGACTCCCAGAGGCTGCTTTAACCTACTTCAAGAAGGGGTTTCACGGATGAGGCTGTAGTGGTCTCTCACACTTGGTTTTGGCCTCATACAGTTTTGAGTCGCTCAGTAGCAAAAAGTAGAGTCCCTCCATAGCAAATAAAAGACAACGAAGATAATTGCTTTGAGAGGAACTAAATTAGGGACACCTGAGTGGCTCAGTCAGTTAAGCATCTGCCGGGCTCAGGTCATGATCAGGGTCCTGGGATAGAGTCCGCATTGAACTGTTTGCTTGGCAGGGAGCCTGCTTCTCCCCCTGCCTGCTGCTCCCCCTGCTTGTGCTCTCTCTCTGAAACATAAATAAATAAAATCTTAAAAAAAAAAAAAAAGAGAGAGAGAGAAAGAGTACTAAATTAAAATTAAAAAAAGAAGAAGAAGAAGAAGAAGGGTGCCTGGGTGGCTCAGTCATTAAGCATCTGCCTTTGGCTCAGGTCATGAATCCCAGGGACCCAGGATCGAGCCCTGCATCGGGCTCCCCACTTGGTGAGAAGCCTGCTTCTCCCTCTCCCACTCCTCCTGCTTGTGTTCCCTCTCTAGCTGTGTCTCTCTCTGTCAAAATAAATAAAATTCTTTAATAAAATAAATAAAATAAAGTTAAAAAAAAGAGCTCATCCACTTCCTTGTGGGGATAAAGTAAGCAGATTCGCTTTAGGACCAGATGGAAGCGATGCAGGATCATTTAGGCCAAACTCATCTTGAGGTTATGGCTAGTATATGTTTGCCTAAGGCTAACCATATATAAATTTATCTCATTTATAATTTTAAAGTTTAAAAAAGAACTTTGGATAGTAGCATTCAAAGCCAAATAATGCTGTACTTCTAAAATGTGAGTAACATGCCTCGTGCCTCAAGTTTCTTTTCTTTGTTCCTCACGTTTCCTAAGAACAAAGTCCTAGACAAATGTTGTTGATCGACTTTATGTCCCTCAAGGACAGACATAGATGAGAGATGACAATTTTAATGCTTAAGATGAAAAGGTTTTTCTGTATGTAACTGCTTCCTAAAATGTGTGCAGCAGATGTGGAATTAGGGAAAATCTGCAATTTGCAGGCATCTGCTGCAGAGGAGGTTTTCCTTTGCTGAAGCAAATTTGACTAAACATTCATGATCCTCTTTCTTTGCCTCACTACTATTCCTGTGTTCTCCAGTTCCTTCCTACATGCTTTTGGATGGTTGGAGGCCCAGAAAAATGAGGTAAAATTACAGGAGTGAAAACAGTACACAGCTTCAGACTTGTGATGATACTGTTCTAAGATGGCACATTGTTTCTCTGAATGACTTCTTGTGTTAAGTCACCAAAAGGCTATGTTGAGTTTGGTGATTATTTTTTTAAGATTTTATTTATGTATTTGAAAGAGAAAGAGCAAGAGAGAGAGTGAGAAAGAGCGAGAGAGTGAGAGCCAGAGTGAGAGAGAGAGAGAGCAGAGCCTGAGCAGGGGGAGGGCCGGAGAGAGAAGCACAGAGTCTAACTCTGGGATCATGACCTGAGCCAAAGGCAAACGCTTAACCAACAGAGCCACCCAGGTGCCCCTGGTGATTATTGATAGATAGTTCCAGAGTTATTGAAATTAACCCATGTTCTAAGACTTGAGAAAATTTTCTGATGGAACTCAGCTGTCTGATTTTAGAGGCAAGCCACTCTTTTTTTCAGTTAAAAGCTTTCTATTTATTGTGATTGATAATATTTTTTACACATCTACTAGCCTGTGCATTCCACCAGGGCTGGTGCTCTTGTCTGATTTTGTTTTATTCACTGATGCTTTGCAAGTGCCTAAAACAATACTCGGCGTTGTTGGTCTCAGTAAATATTTGTTAAATAAATGGATGAATGAGTGAATGAATGAGGGTCTTATACAATATTCTGAGCACTTTTTCCATCGATCTTTTATATATGTATCCATAATTATATGTTTTAAATAATGTATATCGTAATAGCACTAAAAGGGAAATGAGAAACAAAATGAATAAAACATGTTCAATATTTTCTCACTTCTTACAAAGTGGGTATTAGGATGTTTGCTTTAAATGTCATCATTAGGAGCATCGCATAATGGTAGATATAGAAATCTTTCTCTCCTTAAAGATTTGAAGCAAAATCATTCGCAAGCCCTTACATTAAACCTTTCCGAACTCTGACAATGGCAATGTTTGTCAAGCTCCATTTTCATGTGACAGGCTTATCATGATGTTTCAATAGTCAATACAATATAACCAGCATTTTAATGCATCCAAATGATTCTCCACAGTTAGTGTTAACTTGTAGATTTAATAAATTGTATAATTTATCGGTCTTTCTGTGACTCCGGTCTGTCTGTAGTTCCTTCTGTGAAGAGAGTAGTGACATCTAGTGGTAACAGTAAATACTGCAAATGGCTAATGTGAGGGTCAGTTAATTGTGTGAAGCCCACAACTTTGCTAAGAGAAGCTAAAAAGAACTTGTATGAAAGAAAGGAGAAAATATGCAATGTATGAGATAATGTCACATCTTCAGTAGAACTGAAGCATCATTAAAATGTTTGTTGTATAATTAAAAACATCTTAAATTGTCAAATATGGCAACTACAAAACAAGCAAACAAAAAACCCACTCAATTAAAGAATTAAAGAATAGGCTTATACGAAATAAGGCAGACAGAGAAAAACAAATACCATATTATTTCACTCATATGTGTAATTTAAGAAACAAAGTAAACAAACATAGAGAGGGAAAAGGCAGAGGCAAACCAAGAAACAGACTCTTAACTATAGAGAACAAATTGATGACTATAGAGGGGAGGTGGGCAAAGGGATGGGGATTAAGGAGGGCACTTGGATGAGCCCTGGGTGTTGTATGTAAGTGATGAAGCACTAAATTCTATACCTGAAACTAATATTACACTGTTTATTAACTAACTGAATTTTAAACAAAAACTTGGAGAAAAAAAAGAATAAACCTATAACTAAATCATCCACTTGAATTTTTATGTTTTGGTAAGGAATATTTTGTAGTCCAGTATATCACAGCAAGAGAAAACTTAATATGGAAAAATAGCTCAGTTTTGTTCAACATTACTATCTGGGGAAATGAAGCCCACTTAAAATAGAATCAATCCTACATTGGAAAATAAAGGAACGTTGACCACGCAACATTTTTCTTTTTGATTGTGAATGCTTTGCATTTTATTTTTTCAATGGAATAGAAACTTGCAAGTAAAAAATTATATTAATGCAGTTTTTACTTATGTGTATAATTATCATATTGATTTAGTGGTTTGTGGGGGGTGCTTTGAAAATTTAACAGGAGGAAACAGGTAATGCTTGCCTGATGGGGTTTTGGAATACAGGTGAGGTTCCGTGGAGTGGAGTCTGGAGCCTATGACCAAGAAAGAGTTCTTGAGATGTCTTTGGTGCAAAATGCTGGTTTTATTAAGGCACTGGACAGGACTGCGGGCACCAAGAGCTGCTGCCTTGAGGATTGTGAGTGGTGGCTGATTACATGCTTGGGGGTGGGGGAGTTATGGAAAAAGGAGGTTTCAAAAGGATTTTCTTATGTTAAAGAAGACTCACAGGTTACAGAGACATTGCCATTGTCAAGTTAAGGTTGTTTTTCCCTCTAGCAAGGCATTAACAGTAGGATAGTGGGGGGGGGGGGCTTCCTGGTGGAACATTTCATTTTGCCCCTTCAAGTGTCTGTCAATGGGCTGCAGACTATAAGGACATTTAATTGTATCTACATTCCCTTCTGGAAGCTACGCAATTGATGGAGATGCTCTGTTCTTGTAAATTACTAGGACTTTTATAGGCTGAGGAAGTCTTGCAGGATTGTAATCTCTATAAATTAACTGTTTGTTTTTCCTTCAGGGCAGCTAGTAGTGCTTGAGGAATGTCACTTATATTCCATGGTGGGTGGAGGGGGAGGCGGGAGTTGTTGAGTATCCTCTTCCACTGGTCTTCAGTGAGACTTGTGCTCCCTCCTCACTGGTAGGCAGGAGTTAAATATTTGTTTTTCAAACATCTTAGAGGTATCTTTGTCGATGTGATGGCTGTAAGACTGAGCAGTATGTTGGCTATATGATAGAGATGCTAATAACTAATAATGAAATAAGTAGAATTAAATTCGAAAAAGTTCTAATTCGGATAATTGTGTAAATTCCGTTTGAATTAAGATAAATGACAATATTATGATATAATTTAAACCAAAGCTATTTTAAAGTGCTTTGTTAAGAATAGGAATCTGGAATAAAGTTTTCTAGGGTGTTGTGATTAATAGTGAACTAACAGTTTTCTAAACAGTAATTTTATAAGTATGGATTAGAGGAAATGAAACATTTAAAGTTTTCCTTTAAATAACATTGTATATCAGCATATCTATTTTCATGTTATATGTGGAAATGCATCTTAAAGATATTAAAAGAATAGATTCAGTTAAAGGGCAAATTCATGACTTTCATGAGGAGCTAAAATGAACAAGTGTTAAAAATTTTATTTATCTCATTATTGAAGAGGGGACCAGTAAGATGTCACAACTGGTATAAAGGAGATCCCGAAGAAGCATAAATTTGTATGCAGCAAAGTAATGTTACAATGAATTTGAAAATCTGGTTTATCTACAGGGCAATAATCAATTGCACTCTGGCAGCCCTAAGTAATTCGTATTTCTACCGTCAAGAAATATTTGCATTACTCTGTTTTCTCTGAATTAACTTCTATTTTTAACAGAGTTGTTTAAAATAGCCTAGCCAAAGATAAAGTATATACCCTTCAAGATCAGATAACCTGTGAAGGCCTCAGCATTTCATTGAAAGGTCATGCAGTAATCTATTTTGCCTATTCCAAAGCCTAATTTTTCTCCTTGTAAAGTAGACTTAATAGGCTTATCACATACAAAATTAAAGATATTTAATGGGTTTTACTCGGTATCTCACACTGAAAGTAATTTTAATTTACAGGTATGAAGTAACTATACCTGAGGACTCTAGGAAGCCCTCAGAATAGAAACATCTTCAAATTGTCAAAGAAAGATTAAACATTTTCACATAACGTCCACTTAAGAGCTACAGTAGCTTGCAAATAAAACTGCAGCCAAAGCATGCCCTATTGTGTGTTTTCCCACTTTACAAATGAAAATGGAAAACAATCTACTTTTCCAATGTGAAGATCAGTGTACTGATTTCATGCAATAATAATGACAACATTCCTACGATCAATGTGATGAAGTTTTAGAATATAAGTGAGGTTCAGTGGGGTGGGGTCCAGAGCCGACGACCAAGAAAGAATTCTTGAGACATCTTTGGTGCAAATGGTGGTTTATTAAAGCATGCGGACAGGACCCATGGGCAGGAAGAGCTGCTGCCCTGGGCCTGTGAGGAGTGGCCTATTATATACTTGCAAGTTGTGGGGGTAGGGGGGTCAGAGATAGCATAAGTCTCTAAGAATTTTAGAAGCAAGGTTTCCAGGACCTTGAGAGGCTCGCTGTTGTTGGGAAAAGGTCATTTATTACCATCTAATAAAACCTTAATCATGAGACCCTTCTCATGTATAATCAGTGGGGCATATGCTTGGGGATGATTGTCAGTAGTATCTTGGAGGATTTCGAGACAAAGGAAGTTTCCAAGGAATTTTTTATGTTAAAGTAGACTTACAGGATCCTGGTTGGTGTGGGAGGCGGTCAGGCTAGGATTGCCTTTTGCCCTTCCCAAAATATTAAGGTGGAGGCAGTTGAGTTCCTAACAAATGTCACTGTTTCAAGGACTTGTCAGTGGGCTCTAGGAAGTAAGGACATTTAGTGACTTTTCTTCTGCCTTTGTTTCCCACATCAAATGAGCATCTGCAATGGAATGCACAATAAAAAACAAAAGAAAACAAAACAAAAAACCCAGAAATATTAGTACAAGATAGCTTTCTCATTGAATGCCAAAATTTGAAATAGGATTGCCTCTTTCTTTCCAAAACTAACCTCCAGACAGAAAAAAACAGAACTTTAACAAGCTCTTCCCCTTCTTTTGTTATGATTGAAAGAGTGGGTTTACCCTATAATGACTTAAGAAAATTTTATGCGTTATTTTTTAGTTTATTTGTTTCAGTCAATGAAAATTTAAAATATTGCAGCCACATCGAGAACCAAAATAAATCTGGCAGTGTAACATTAGATAAAATGTCACAGATTATGGATCTTCTTGGCTTGTTTGCTTATTCTCCCCTCACTTTTGGTTAATCATGTTCAAAGCCCGACAATTTAGGTTTTATGATAAAAATATTTATGTTATATGAAATGTTCTCCTCGAATACAGCTCAGTCTGGATTTTGATCCTCGTAATTAAAAATAATCTCACTCCTAAATTCCAACTCCTAAATGTTTCTCTTAAAATATTCCATTTTTCATGCTGTTATTTATTTCCTCCGTGGCTGACCTGTAGCTCTTTGAGGGAGCTTGGCATGGTTGGAAGCAAATTCAGGTGGGTGGAGCTCTAAAACCTTCGGCACATTATGTAATCTCTCCTGACACAACTTCTTCATATGGGAGATATGAGTAAAATATTTTTCTCTTAGTAGCTAAAAAGAATTAGATGAAACAATATTTTCAAGTTAACTGATACACTGGTGTAAAATAGTAGGTGCCAAAGAAGAGTTTCTTTTCCCCAGAGTTTAGTACTCTTTGAACTTAGTAGGGACTCAATAGGTATTTCTTGAATAAACCCTTCAATAATCTGCAAAGCAAATTCAGTCTCTCTATATTTTTCATTTGGTATTTGATTCTACTATGTCTTAAGTGAGGCCAAGAATATATTACAATGGTTGAGCTACTGCAACCTTATTTGGCAAATCTAAATGGCGATTTGTTTTTCTTTTTCTTTCTTCTCTCTCTTTTTTTTTTCCCCTTCCTCATAAATTGAAACAGCATTGAACCTGAACCACATCTCTGTTTAGGAAAATAGACACTGAATGCTGTGCCCACATACTCAGTAGCCTTGAGTGTACTGTCAAAGAAGAAAAGAGGAATAAATTAGAGATTACCAGAATAACCTGGGCTGAACTTAAGTGATTTGGCTATTCAACAAGAGAGTTGATCAAGCAGATTGTGGGTTATATAATAGAGGAATAAAGAGTATCTTTCTTTGGCAATTTATCTGCCATAAAATAAAGGGTAGAGTGAGAATCTATGTAAATATGAACCCTTACTTCTATTTTGAAAATACAATCACCTTCTTTGTTAAACTCTTCAAGCATTATATTTCAATTAAAAGTGAGTATAAATTAAAAGCAAATATCTGTTTTTATACTCACCCACCCATTTGCTCTCATTTCCCCTTTCTCTGTAATACATTAAAAATAGCTTAGACATAGTTAGTTTCAGAAAGCGATAGTAAGGGAATAGTAACTATATTCTATTAAATACTACTTCAATGTCAAGTTTCTTTTTTTAAAAAATGTACATTAATGACATCATTATTAAGACTTTCTAAAAATCATTATGTCACTATATCTTTAAGGAAAAGAATAACTGCCAGAGGAACAAATGAGTTTTGCATGTATAAATTACTTTTATGGAGGGAAAAAGTAAAAACCTAAATAATTTATCTTACATTCCTTAATGACTCAGAAAAACTAAGTATCTTAGAAAAACTACATTTGACACTTTTTTTTTTTAAAGATTTTATTTTTTTGACAGAGAGAAACACAGCCAGAGAGGGAACACAAGCAGGGGGAGTGAGAGAGGGAGAAGCAGGCTTCCTGCTGAGCAGAGAGCCCGATGTAGGACTTGATCTTGGGTCTCCAGGATCATGACCTGAGCCTAAGGCAGTCGCTTAACCAACTGAGCCACCCAGGCGTCCCTACATTTGACCCTTTTTTTCTTTCTAGCTACATTGGAACAAGCTCTAAGATTCTTTGCAAAAGTCTGAGATAATTTTCAAATAATCCAGAAGCCTCGTGTTGTCCTTAGGTTGTCCTTAGGTTTCAGTTTTGCAACCTTGAAGCTTGCATATGCCTAGATTTTGATTTGTTTCCTTAGACTGCCATGGCCCTGATCCCAGCAACCTAATGGCCTCCTGGTTTATTTTAACAACGCTAATAATAATGATAATAACACATGAACAGTAATCATGGTGATTGTATAAGGGTTCTGCCAAAAAGGAGTTTGCTGTGTTGTATGATGGACCAGCCACACCCCCATAAATATTGTGATCTTTGTCTCCTGGATGTTTAGCACAGTATCTGACAGTTAGCAATATAAGATGAGTTTGATTGAGCTCGACTCAGGAAGGTCAAAATTATAGAAGAGTATTTTTTCTGCCTCACTGTTTTCAGACAAACTCCACTGAAACATTCCTCTTTCCTTGGGATTAGAACTTGAATATCAAATGAGTCCCATTTGTGGTTTTTCTAAAAAAGCCCACCTGTCAAAAGTTATTTTCACTTGATTCAGATCTTCCCTCCCTCTCCCCCACCAGATCTGGCCTTATTGGAAGCCAGCTTGGGGAAAGAAGGAAGAATATAATTGGTTTCTTCTTCCTTCTTTGCTCTACCTAACATCCTCCCTCCTTCCCTACTGAGTGACAATTGTTTTGGGGCCGGCGATGGGGAATAGGATGGAAGGAAAGAGGGAAAGAGTTATAGCATAACTGCAATGTTGGTGATGCTGTCTGGGTAAAGCTAACTTGAAAATCAAAGCCTGCCTCTCCCCTGTACAGCCCTTCTGCAGTTGCCAAGAGGTACCCATTGGGGATAATGACTCAGTTCCCTAGCCCACGAAATTCTTCGTTTTGTTAACATTTGTTTTTAAGAGTACACTTACACAGTGTCTCTGTAGGGTTTTCATGGTCTTTAGACATTCTTTGTAAATTAAATCCCTTTCAAAATAACTCAAGCATGATTCCATTTAGAATGTCCACATCTGGCTGTTAGGATGCTGTGCCTCTACCCTGCCCTGCAGTGAGTGGAAGAGAGCTCCCTCCGGCTAGAGTTCTCCCTTCCGTCCTTCTCATACAAGCCCCTCCTTATCAGTCCTCCTTCCCTTAAACTTTTGTAGGTATGAGCATGAGATTTCTCTGAGTCGCAGGCACCGCAGTACAACAACCAAGCCCTTCCAAACTCGCCAAGACCTCCATGTGCCTTGAGCAGCATGGGAAGAAAAAGAGAAAAGCTGGAGCATTGCAGATTGTCTCTCTGACCTGGCTGCACACTGGAGTCATCCATGGGCCCCCAAAACCACCAATGCCTGTGTCCCAGCTCTACACATTAGGCTCTAATGTTTCCAGAATAGCCTGAGCATCTTTAATGATTCTACTGTATAGTCAAGGTTGACAAAGTGTTTCTAAAGACACCCTTCCTACTGACAACCCTGAGAATGCTTTGTTTTTGGATCACGTGGGAGTGGCTAATGGCCCATTTGTGGCAGACTGGTTTTGGATTACTCTTTGGGCCAAAATCCCATGGGATGTTGCAGAGCTTTATAAATAGGAAGAGTTAGACATCTTTTATCCTCAACACTGGGACTTCAGTCAAAACTGAGAGAGCAGGAGTTCTCATTCCAAAATCCTGTTGTGTAAATGTTTGTTGAAGTGACCCGAGTGATGCAGAGATGATGGATAGGATTCAGAGTTATGCAAGTTCCTAGAAAAAAGATGAGGCTGCTTAATAATTTTCCGGTCCATTTCTTTTCAGTGTCTCATTTTGGTTTTGCTCAAAATCATACTATGTCCCTGGTTTTAAATAGAATATCCACCTTACCATTTACTAAGATCAAAAGGTATCAAAACTGACCATCTCAAAATGACACAGCTCAATTCTTAATTTTTCTCTTGGAATACATATCAACTAATAATTTTTATAAATAAATTTTTTGGAATTTCTCTGTCTGTCTCTCTCTCTCAGCCCTCCTTGACTTTTACAATGACAACTGCACAAAAACTGTGAAAACTAATTTTCTTTTTAAATCTCCAAGTTTTGTCAGATAATGAATTTTCATTATCAGGGTATTTAAGATAGTGCAATTCACAGAATATAACAATATTTTCCAAAGAGGTAACAAATTTCTTTTCCAGGTGGAAAAAAAAGGGGGGGCAAGCCTTTTGATATTGAATTAAGCTTGAAAAAAAAATGAAACATGAATTTTAGAATACCCCGCATTTGACTCTGAGAATGCATTGTCTCTACGTGGCAGTTAGTGGAAGTAGAATTCCCTCCTACTATAGTCTTTCCTTCAGTTGCTCTCACAGAAGCTCCCCTTTTCTGATCTTCTCTCCCTTAAACTTTTTCAGGTGTGGGTCAAGAAGTCCCTCTGAGCCCCAAACCACACATGATAATTAATACTTGAGTAGTCCTATAAAGCACTTTATATAAAATAATTTTGCTTCCATTCTCCAAGCTGAGATGTGGTTGTGAACAAAAGAACAAAAGCATGTATGTTTCCTCTCAAGAAAAATAACCATAGATGAATGTTTTCCATGTAGTTAAAATAAACTGGGATATGTTAAAATATTATGCAACCTTAGTTCATATTTTAAAATTATATTTTATTAATTTTCATAAAGAACCTCTCCAAAAGAACATAAGTCTGTATGACTTCAAGCATTTTAATAGTTCTTCTGTATCTTGTAACACAGTTTATGTATAGCAGCTTTTAAATAATAATAAAAAAATATTAACAATAGTAACCTAACAGTTCACACAACATCCCACAATTTAATTGAACCTTAGACTAAATGTTAACTGGTGATCAATAATAAGAATGTTAGTGAGTCCTTTAAAATAAGCATTGAGTCTGCACTCTAATTTATAGCCCGAGGGTGACTTTATTTTATATGATGTATTGAGATTTGATACTTCTTTTAATCCTAGAATTTAAGTTCTGCCTTTAATGCCAGGCTCAGGATTTTTCTGAGAACTACTTAAACTAAGATAAAGAAAGGAATGGCCATGAATGGAGAGAAATAGTTATTTTGTCTATCTGGGACCTTTTTAAAGAGAGTAAATTTGATATTTGCTTAGGGAAAAGAAGATAATACATATGTTACTTTCATTTCTTATAAGTTGTCTTTGCAAAATAATTTATTTTAAATATGACAAGGCTTAATATTAGGTCATTGCCTGTGACAAAATGGAAGCCTCCAAGAAATATGTCCCCAAAGCATTTTGGTTCTAGAAGTTACTGGTTAGGTTTGCACTGTTGAGCCCTCTAGTTTCCATATTCTATTGCTTCTGAGTATTGGGGCCTCTGGAAGGGCAAATACTTTGGACCTATCAATCACCTATCCCTTAGCACAGAAGAGGGGATTCCTTGGTTGCAAATAAACTTCAAAGGAGGATTTATGTAATGAGACTTCTTAGAAGGGGAGACTCTGCCCAGTTGTGGCCCATCCAACATTCCAGCATCCAGAGGCAAAACAGATTTGGCCAGTGAGTCCTAAGTTCAGGGATGCTGGGCAACATATGCCAAGGTAATCAGAACCAATAACTTGCAGTTCTAACGTTGATGTTAGAGCTATTTGTATGAAAAGGACCTTTTCTTCCACCAGAAGTGGCTGAGAGAACAAATATTAACCTGTTTGCCACAGGCAGACTTGAGACACTGCAGATGAGAAC
This sequence comes from Spilogale gracilis, assembly GCA_004023965.1. Taxonomy (NCBI): domain Eukaryota; kingdom Metazoa; phylum Chordata; class Mammalia; order Carnivora; family Mephitidae; genus Spilogale; species Spilogale gracilis. Next base: position 21,567 of record PITA01001565.1, on the reverse strand, counting down.
AGAGTCCTGAGATAAAAACTATTGAGTCCTCAAGACCTATAGACATTGGAACCTCTGGGTCTGGTAGTATGTTTGAAGCCAGACCACTCTTGACTTTTAAGCTCTGTGAGTCGATGAAGGCCATTACCCCCCAAAGGCAGTTTGAGTTGATTTTCTATCGCTTGCAGCTGGAAGGGTTCTGAATAATGCATCTCTGATGCTCTGCCTACAAGTACAAACACATTTTCCCAATGGCAACTCATTTAGATAAGTGGTGGCCTGGGTGTTAAATGGGGAATAACTGCTAAGCATACTCCTATAGATAGTAAAATAGCTGAGAAGCATAGATTTTTCTAAACTGGGACAATTTGGTTCGGTGTCAGATAATAGCTATCTTCTCACTATGACCAAAAGAGATTTCCATTTGACCTCACAGCATTTGGAATTCCATACCAATCAAGTACCTCTTGAAATGGTTGAGGAAAAAGACATTTAAGGTCATGATTCCTGGGTTCCATTCCATGATGATGTCATCACCAATAAGTAACAAAATGGGAAAATCTCAGGACTAAGCCATGCTTCCTCCCCTCACCCCCTGCAACTAAATTATCTTTTATTCTGAGATTATTTCTTAATTTGGGGGACTTAGAAATGTCTCTAAGGAAATGAACCTATAATTTTGAATAGATTTTTGTAATGTTTATTTTACTTTGTTGACTGTCCTTATTCACTAAAACAAACTATGGACCATCATGTTACTGGCCCCAGGTTTTTAGTCATATTATAGTTGCTATTGCTAATATGAACAAGATGAAATGAGACTGCTTTAAGGAATATCAAATTAGAGGAACCAGTGTCTTATTGCAACCCCAAATCTGCTTCTTAATTCTAATTGCAATGTGTGATGACTCATTACATCTCTCACTACCCGACAGCGCAAAATTGTGAGCCCAATATAAAGTTCATAAAATTGTTTTTGCCTGTTTTCCTGGAGATAGTTCAGATTTACCATTTTTCCCCTCAGCATTGCCTGAGGCAAGGAGTTTGGAGTAGCCTCCAGCCTGGTGCATACACTATGGGGCATTAAGTGAATGTGTTAAACACAGCAAAAGTGTGATATAAAAACTGAGGGACGGACTAAGGCTTCAGTGTTGTGAATAATCATTACTGGAGTTATGACATATCCCAGCTTCAGTAGATAAGCACAGGAAGGGAAAACATTGGAATGATGGAATAAAGCTTCTTCAGTGGTAATCAGACAGGTGCAGTCTAAATTACTGAATAATAGAAGGGTAGTTCTTCTTTATTTTTTTTATATGTGGTCTGTTTAAGAAGAGAATATAGAAGAGTAATAGGCACAAGCAAAGGAAGGAAGATGCTTTTTCAACACTGAGTTTGTGAGAACTGCTAGACATCCTAGCAAAATCCAAAAAATATGCACCCTTCTTTGGGCACTCTCATTTAAGCCCTGCTGCTAACTTGGGGAATATCTCACAAGCAGTTACAGGACACAAGCAACAACCAACCTGCACCCATAATCCAATTTCAAAAGCATTAAAAAAAAATAACAGCCTTTTCTAGGGATTTATTGGTGATAAAGGAAGAGGAGGGAGTAACAGTGAGTGGAAGATTAGCACACCTTCCTGTTTGTGTGATTCTTGTGATGGGATTTTGTCTGTTCTCCTAGTGCAGACAAAGGGCGCTTCTTTGCTCCCTGATTTGAGGCTTGGGATGTGACTTGCTTTGGCCAATGGGATGCTAAGAAGCATTGCATAGCAGACACTTGCCATGCATTCACAGCTGGGCTTTTCTTTTCATGCAAATGCCATGAAGAGAGCGTCTGCCAGAGTCCTGTTTATACATTAACCTGGGTCCCAGAATAAAGACCATTGGATAAGACCATAGCTCAACCCACAGGTGGCAGCCAAGTATAGGTAGACCTACAAACTGAAACAGAGCCTTAAGAAGAGCCCAAGTTAAATCTTTAGAACCATGACCATGAGAGTAACTGCTTATTGCTGTTTGCGAATGAGTTCCAGGGTATTTGTTACACAGCACTATTGTGAAAAGAGCTGTTGCAATTGTTATTACAGAACGTCCTAAGACTCCACAAATCTGGCTTGGCAGCTTGGCAGCTTTGGCAGCTACACAAATCTGCACTATCTGTACTATTAGATGCAATTGTCTCTGTATTTCCCCATGCTAGAATTATATTCTTCTATCCAACTACCTTTTAATTAAATAAAATAACTGAGAACCCTTTCAGCTTTGCAGATTTGTATCACAACTTTTCCCTAGCCTGGATGCTTGTAAGGCCATTGTTAGAGAAATGCAAAAAAACAATCCATCTTCTCAACAAGTCAAGGGAGGGAACGTGTAATACTTGCCTTTTTCATTCATTGAACCAATTACAATGTACTGGACACTCTCTTAAACTATGGCAAATATAAACTCACTCGATCCAAACTCCTACCTATATACCAATGTTATAACAAAAACTTGAGGCTTGGAAGGGAGGTGATAGGTAGATAGGTAGATAGGTAGATAGGTAGATAGGTAGGTAGATAGATAGATAGATAGATAGATAGATAATAGTTTTGTTTTTTCATTCTGGGTACTCGATTTATTTTGATTGGATATGTTTTTGCAGATAATCTTCCATTTTCTAGCAAGGAGCAGACAGGAGAATATGCCACAGAAATTTGAAAATAAATTCTCAAGCCAGGAAGAGCAGCAGAAATTTTATCTTGAATCCCATTTTTACCAATATACTGACCTAGAGGCCTTGAGTAGTTCTAAGATTTTGGTAAGGAAGCATGCAAATGGGTATTCTTTGGTTACCACCTGTGATAGGAATTCCTAGATACAGAGTAATCATATTTTACTTTCAATTTTAAATTGGTTGCAGCAATCATATGCTTTTCTGAAGCTATTTCCATCAAGCTTACATTGCATGATACAGATTATCCCAGTGCCCACCTGCAGTCCCCTCCCTTTGCCAACGTAGAAGCAAATTATATTTCATGTGCTTGCTTTGCAGTTTCACATAGAGTATCCACTTAAATCTTACCCAGTGCTCTCAAGATTAGTGAGAAAATCATGCCCTGGTTCTCCTTTCCTTTCCTATCTGGGTCACTGATTTTAAGCTGCCATATCTTTCTCCACTCTTCCTCTCCAGCCCCACCCCTCTATGCCTACTCAGACACAAGATGTCTTTGGCGAAAAGGTTTTCAATTTAATGCCTCCCTATTTGGGCTTTAAAGAAAAAAAAAATTAAGCCCTCACCCCCTCATTCCCTTTATCATCTTCCAAGCCACAGCTACACTGAAGGTCTGTGACCATTCAGGTGTTCTGGTGCCTAGTGGGACGCTGTTGGGATTTATATGATCAGTCTCCCCAATAAATAACATACTGAAGTACATTATCTTTACATAAGACTAAGGTTGTCTTTCATAATAGCCAGTTTATCACTTTCTCCACTGATTTTCACAGGCGATGGGCTCTATGCAGACAAAGCCATCATTTCTTACTTCATATTTGTGAAAAGTGACAGGGGATGGGGAGAAGGGAAGTTGGGGGCTCAAAGGAAATCTGATTGTAGCTCAGAAGTGTTGCATCAGGTGGGAAATAATTAACAGTGGGCACACCTGGAGACTCAAATATCGTCAGGCCTCAAAGTTCTTATCAAGTTGCCTAAACTCTGTGATTTAATAAACACAATGAAAATGAATATTTCCTTTTGGGAATGGGAAAGGAAAACAAAGATCATCTAAGGGGTTATATTCTGTAAATCATGCAAGACAACAGAGTCAGAAAGTTACTCATCTGTGATTATTATTCATCACCTCTTAACACCTTTCCTTCCCTGGAGAGAGAGGTGAGAAGAAGAATTTCAGAGTTGTCTAGTCCCCTCATTTCAGTATCTGTGTATTATTCTATAGCTGATAAGGTGTTGCTGTCTCCTAAACTATGTGTCAGAACCTCATTATGTTGGACACTGAACATTACAAACTTCAGTCTCTGCTAAATGAATAAATATGGCAAGAACACTAAAAGGAATGGCTGAACTTACAGAAAACTCTGACCTGTCTGCTTTGCGTAATTATATACACATCTGGAAAACATTCAATTTCAAGAAATTAACTCAATCTATTTTTGAACACTGATTCAATTTTCTAAAGTTACCTAAAATACTAGTTTTAAGAGGATCTAAACATTACTTGAATTTTAGATGATAAAATAACTTTAGAAATATAAATGCTACATACATCCATCACCTACATAGTTACTTCTCTTGTTTCCTGATGAAAACATTGCAGATCTTATAACTGGAGGCTTATACTCTTTAACCAAAGGGTAACATGTTTATTTTTTTTTATTTGTTTGTTTATTTATTTATTTTTGAGAGAGAGAGTATGCCTGTGTTTGTGTGCATGAACAGAGGTGAAGGACAGAGGAAGAATGAGAGGGAGAATCTTAAGCAGGCTCAACCAGTGCAGAGCCCAACAAGGGGCTCGATCTGATGACCCTGGGATCATGACCTGAGCCGAAATCAAGAGGCAGAGGCTTAGTTTGAGCCACCCAGGTGCCCTGTATGTTTATTTTAAACATCAACTTTCACTTATATCTATTTTCTTACTTTTTCCTTTTCACTCCAATATTAATATTGAGAATCTAATATTTTCCAGCAATGCTCTAGACACCATGAATTTAGAAAAAAAAAACCATTGAGATGCTCTCTTATGTCTTAGCTTATATCAGAGAAACATAGTCCAAAAAACTGATAAACAAATATATATTAGATGAGATGGTCGCACCTGCTAAAGCTGGCCAAAGGGAGAAGGAGCAGGAGTGACTGATTGCTAAGTATTTTATTTTATTTTATTTTATTTTATTTTATTATATATATACAATTGATATATAACGTGTAAATGTGAGGCATACAATATGACTGTATAAACGAGTGTATGTATACATATATACATACTTGCATGCATACATATATAAGGTATACATGAGTAAACATATATAATATATGCATACATGTGCATGTATACATAGATACATACATATACATATATGTATATATATATAATGAAATGATTACCACTATAAAGTTAACTAAGACATCCATCACCTACATAGTTACTTCTCTTGTTTCCTGATGAAAACATTGCAGATCTTATAACTGGAGGCTTATACTCTTTAACCAAAGGGTAAATGTCCTCATTTTTCTCACACACCCTTCCTTCTAGTAATCACCCATTTTGTGGGTGATTTGTCTTTTCTGACCTATTTCATTTAGCAAAATGCCCATAAGGTCCATCGATGTTGTTGTAGATGGCAAGATTTCTTTTTTCTCTTTATAGCTGAATAATATTCCATTCTGTATGTATATATATAGCCACTCCTTTAGTGTTCTTGCCATATTTATTCATTGAGCAGACACTTGTTTTCATATATTTAGCAAAGACTGAAGTTTGTAATGCTCTATGTCCAACATAATGAAGTTTTGATGCATAACTTAAGAGATAGCAACACCTTATTCCTTTGTCTATTTTTAAATTAGATTTTTTCTCTAAGTTGTATGAATTACCTATATATTTTTTATATTAATCCCTTATCAGATATATGGTCTGAAAAAAATTTTCCCATGTGTAGGTTGACTTCCCATGTTGTTGATTGTTTCCTTTGCTGTGCAGAGGCTTTTTAATTTGACATAGTCCTACTTATTTATTTTTGCTTTTGTTGCTCATGTAGTATATATTTTTAAAATAATGCTGAAAGAGGTCTGTCTAATGAGATCACATTTGACTCCAGAGTGGAATGAATTAGTCCACTGGTAAATTGAAGAAGAGCTTTCTAGCTCAAGAATGCAGAAAAAGCAGACTGACAGGAGAGTAATTTGACTGGAATGGGGAGAGTAGGAAGGATGACACAAGGGTTCAGAGTGGTGACCAGAACCTGGCAATTGTAGTCAATTGAAAAAGTTCTAAAACCTAGAGAGAAAATTATAGAGCAGATTTGGTAATGTATAGTCATTTTCCAATCTACCAGGGAAGAAAAGATAGACTCTGCAAAGTCAAAGATTTCTGTTTTATTCACTGCTTTATTTCTGGTGCCCAACGGCTGCTTAGTCAGCACTTCATAAATAGTTGGGGCAAGTATCTAATAAAATTAAGATGTGGTCCCAACTGGCACACCATCATTCTCCCATCTCTCTTCCTTTTTAAAATTCTTGTATTTTTACTTTCTTTTATCATTTGTATGCCTTTAGTCTAAGCTTTAAAGCATATACTTTTAAAGCATATACTTTTGGTTTGAGTTTTAAAGCATATACTTTGAATCAAATAGTTCTAACAAGCTGTAAGACAAAGTAACCTACAAAGATGCCTGCTGTCTTCTTCCTTCACCCCATCTATTTTTTGTCTCACTGATACCTCCTTTAAAGTACTTTTCTCCTTCCGACTTTCTTTCTCTCTTTCTTTCTTTCTTTCTTTCTTTCTTTCTTTCTTTCTTTCTTTCTTTCTTTCTTTCTTTCCTTCCTTCCTTCCTTCCTTCCTTCCTTCCTTCCTTCCTTCCTTCCTTCTTTCTTTCTTTCTTTCTTTCTTTCCTCCCTCCCTCCCTTCCTCCCTCCCTCCTTCCCTCCTTCCTTCATTCATTCTTTCCTTCCTTCCTTCCTTCCTTCCTTCCTTCCTTCCTTCTTTCTTTCTCTCAAGTTTTTATTTATTTGTTTGATAAAGAGAAACACAGCTAGAGAGGGAACACAAGCAGGGGGAGTGAGAGAAGGAGAAGTAGGCTTCCTGCCCAGCAGGGTTGCCTGATGCGGAGCTGGATCCCAGGACTCCAGGATCACCACCTGAGTCCAAGGCAGGTGCTTAACGACTGAGCCACCCAGGCGCCCCTTATCTTTTGTCTCTAAAGACAGAAGTTTACTGACATTTAGAGCATATATTATTATGACTATGCCAATACTTACTTGGTTTCCTTCAACTTAACACAGCTTTGAATTTTATAGGGGAGGCTCCTTTGTACTTTTTCCTATGTGTGCACCCTCAATTTCATCTCCCAGTGAAGCAAATCACATCCCAGTCCCTTAGCTATTACCTTAATTTATAGTTTTGAAGAACTCTCCCTTACTCTTTTCTGATCAGCTGCAATCTAGTTTGATTGCTCTCTACAACTGCAGCATCCACTGGCCATGAGTCCTTCCTTAATAATCATCTTATTTTTATTCTTTGCACCTCTCTCTGGTGTTTGCTCCCCTTTTTGCTACGACTTCTGATCTCATTCTGCCTTGTTTTGTTTTGTTTTGTTTTTTTCCCTTATTTTGGTTGAGCACATATATCCCTGTGAGAGGATACATGGTAGGTAAAATTTTTGAGATCTTGTGTCATACAGTGGAAAAAAAAAAAAAAGAAAGCCAAACACCATGAGAAACACATGACAAAAATGTAAAAGTGAGGTTTATTGGTAGAATTTAGGGCAGAAGAGCAATAAAGCAAACTGTAGTTGTAATTATCCAGCAGAGAAAGGGGCTGAGCTTTGACTCAGAAGGTTATTCCTGGAAGTGACTACAGAGATGGATCCTGGATGTTTTGGGAATTCCCAGTCTTGAGTCTTGCTCTGGGTCCATTTTTATTCTTCTTGCAGGGCTCTGAGGGAGACATATGGATCAGAAATTGATGTGTTTTTTGTTTGTTTGTTTGTTTTTTTAAGATTTTATTTATTTATTTGACAGAGTGAAACACAGCTAGAGAGGGAACACAAGCAGAGGGACTGAGAGCGGGAGAAGCAGGCTTCCTGCTGAGCAGGGAGCCCGATGTGGGGCCCGATCCTGGGTCTCCAGGATCATGACCTGAGCTGAAAGCAGTCGCTTAACCAACTGAGCCACCCAGGCGCCCCAGAAATTGATGTTTTTATTTTTAAGAAATAAGTTGGAAACTACATTTTTGGTGATTCTGCATCCCATTTCTGTTCTCCTAGAGCTTCTGTTATTCAGATACTTGTCTTTCCATTGTGGATCCTGTTTCAATCTTTTTGCTTTCTTTTCTGGGAGGTTTCCTCCTATACCTTTTAGCTTTTAGTATTCATTTTATTATTTATTTTTATTTGTTATCTGTCTTGGCTGATTGCTTGTCCTAGTACACATCTGAGCAGCAAAGGTCTGAGAAAGAGCATCACTTTGACTTAGTAAGCCTTTACATTTGTTTTTACTTGCAAATTTCCTTCATAACCCAAAGGGTGCACACCTTTAGGACATACCCTACAGAAAGCAATAATATAGAGATAGAATGAATAATACTGCTTAGTTTTGATGGTAATAATTTTTATAGATTCCATGTATTTACACCTTTATCTGTTGACTTGTTTTTTCTATAGCTATTTCTCAAGTGCTTGCTACAGGGCGAGTATTATCCTAAGTTCTACACGTATCATATCTAATAGAGCAAAAAAATCCTTTCATCATAAAGTATATGCTGTATATTCAAAACATAGTGATAATAGTACTAAGAATATACAGATAGAGCAAAATTGTTAAGGAAATAACTGAATGACCGTCATTTGGAAAACCTCACTGTGGATTTAAAGGACTGAAAGGCTGTGGAATTATTTGCCAAGTCTTGATTAGGTGAAAATCAACTGAGGTAAATAAAATCACCTGGTTTCTTGGGACTCAGAGTTGCTGGAAAATCATATGTGTTGAAGTGAAGTTGGAGACGTGACAAAGACGGTATCCAGAGAGAATCACCAATGATCCTCTGCCAAAATTTGATGAGTAAAGCAAGAGCTTTAGTATGTGGATATAAAATCAGAAGGCACTGAAGCAGTATTTTCAGAGAAATAAATCAAAGTAAATTTTGATATCACTTTTATTTTTTTTTAAGATTTTATTTGTTTATTTGACACAGAGAGAGAGAGAGATCACAAGCAGGCAGAGAGGCAGGCAGAGAGAGAGGGGGAAGGAGGCTCCCCGCCGAGCAGAGAGCCCAATGTGGGCCTCGATTCCAGGACCCTGAGATCATGACCTGAGCTGAAGGCAGAGGCTTTAATCCACTGAGCCACCCAGGCACCCCGAGATAGCACTTTTAAATTCTGTTGGGAAACCATCTTGGAGAACTAGAACTGTTCCAATGAGTTTCTGACCAAAAAAAAAAAAAAAAAAAAAAAGATCCTTGAAAATTGGAATCTGAAACTATTTACCTTGATTTAAAATGGTTGGAGATTTAAATGAGCTCTTATTATGGGCGACATGGATCCACACCAGTTAGAAATAAGCCATAGCTGAACATAATTTTAAGAGGTGCACTCTTTCTTGTTTTGCCCAATTTTGAAATTGGAATCTTAATTGTATTAGTTACTGTGATTTCTATATCCCAGGTATTTTATATATTGTGTAGAAACCTTGTTTGTCTTTAATCCTGGACTTGAGAAGACCCATATACTTTCTTGAAATAACTCAACCTACGTTTTGTAGTGAAAAATATACAACATATGCTACAATATGTGCCATCTCATTAAAGATTTGGTGAAAACCTTGAAGAAGCATGACCTATGTCTTCTTCAGTGGCGTCTAGGTTAAACTATCAAGTTCATTTACCTTATATTTTCTTTATAATTCTATCATCTATGTCATGTATTCCACAATGTTTACTGAGCAATTGCTCTGTAACACTTGGCAGAAATCACAGTTAAGGAAGAACATCATGGAGCCTTTTGTTCACAATGTGGTATGTGCTCTATAGGCTGTGACATTCATTTATCTTCTCAGGGATTACTCATCTTTATTTAGGTGCAGTTTTGAAGAGACTGTGTGTTGCCACAGCCCCTTGCTACTCTGAGTACTTGTCACCAGTGTTGCTTTTCTCACTGTGTGAACTCAGGCATTTCAGCATCTCTCCACTCCTGTTGTAATGGTCCTGGGAGTTGGAAGAGGCAGGGCTTTAATCGGTTTTCAAGTATTTATTTTTTATTGGGAGATCAAACTAGAAGTGATGACCCACAGTGAAGAAACAGAAATCTCATGACAGTTTCTGTGTAATGTCTGACCTACAGTTTTATGTGGGCGTGGAGCCCAGGTCACTACTGGCTTCTCATGCATCTATGTGGATTTACTATGATAAATGGTGATTAGTGAGTAGTAATAGTTAATATTTTAAAACAATGGTAAATATAATAATGAGTAATAATACCTATGTAGATAATGCTAATGTAACACAATATAAAGTTATGTGATACAGCCCATGGGAATTTAATTATTTAGAATAGCTTTTAAAACGATTAGATACCTGTCTTGTATAGATCGTATTATTATTTGGTTGTTGTCAGAAACAACATCTAACATATCAAGGTTACTTAAATGACCATTAAATAGTATTTGCCTTTTCTTCTCTTCTTCCTTTCTCCTTTCCTCCCTTTTTGTGTTTTCTCCCTCCTCTCTTCAGTAGATATTGAATATATTATGCCTTAAGATAGATACTAGAATTAACAGACATACACCCTGAAATTCATGACTATATGATCTGGAGAGCTGGTGCCAAATAGTTATGACTATCCGTAGCATATATTAGAAATAAAAAGTATACAATTAACTTTGTAAATTAACTTTTATAAATCTTTAAAAGTGATCTCTCAGTTTCTGTAACTATCACATGGTTATGCAAATAAAATATTAAATAATAATTTGAAGATTAAAAAATTCAGACAAATAATTTTCTTGATTTTCTCATCTTTATAGTGAAACGTATGATGAATTATTGTGAGAACAAAAATGGATAATATAATAAAAATGCAGTACTGAGTATAATTCAAAGTTAGTGAACATTTTAAAATATTAGAATAATGCTAATAGTAGTCATTGCTAAATAGTCCTTTTAAGTTAAACTTCCAATAGTTCTTTTAACTTTTTTTTTGGAATAGATTCATCTTATATTTCATTGAGAAATGTTTTCCTAGATTACTGCACTGCCAAGTCTCAGATGCCTCTAGGAACTGATTGCTTTGCCATTAGAAGTGCTCAGATATTTAGGACCTTTCGAATTTTAAACAAGTTCAAATTTTGAGAGTGTTCTTTCTCTGCTAAAGATTTACATAGCCTTGCTTTATTACAAACACAATAAACTTGAAAGCTTGTAACTTTAGCCTAGTCACTAGCAACTCTTAATTAGGGTCTTGTTTGGCCCTATGCAAGACCTGCTTTTATTACATTGTATCAAGTGTCTCCTTTTTAAGTGGCAGGATGCTAAGTCCTCTGGTTATTATGAGAGATGAGAAGATAAACCAGACTCCCCTTGCCTTCAAGAGATCTACAAACCAGGATGTGAAACGAACTATGTACCTAAAGATCTATAACGCAAGGTGGCATGCCATAAATACTTTAACTAAAGAGTTTTGTGGAAGCACAGGGGAGTAGAAAATTAATTCTAGTTAGAAAGGTCATAGATAAATCCATCGTGGTAACAATACTTAAATTTAGATTTCAGGAATGGGTAGATTTAGAGCAAATATAGAAAGAGTAAAAGGGAAGAATCCCCAGGTGAATAGAAGGGTATGAGTTAAATCATAGAGTTGAAAAAGACAATATCTGGGAGGTGAGAAGTGAAGTTTTCCTGGAAAATAAGACAAGTTGTGGAAGATAGACTGAACAGAGTTTGGGCTATGGAGAAATGCCTTTTCTATTATAGATTCTATCTCTGACATCAAATCATGTTTCTTTGAATCCCCATGATAAAATTTAAGTTACATGCTGATCACTTCTTCCTTCATTTTTCATCATTACTTTTCTCCAGTCAGCTTGACATTGTCATTCACTTGTGCAGTTTCTTTGATAAAACTTAAATTATCACTTCTCAAATCGTTTCATGAAGAAATTTTCATCTATATTTCATGGACGTAAGTATGGATACCTCCCACAGTTTCTCCCCAAAATAAACAAACCTTTTGATTAATTCTGATCATTTAAATAGTTATTGAATATTCAGAACAGTACTTTTACTACATAAGGTCATACCTGTCATTAAGAAGGAACATGTCAGTCTTATGATGACTTTAATAAAAATACCAAAGCTATTATAAACATTAAGTGGCATATAACCTACTCAATTTTCTTTACACTTTTAATGACGTTGCCCATAAATGTAATTATGGTATATATGTATTTAAAAGTTCAATATTTTGGAAGTATTTGATAGTATTAAAGGGCAAGAAGAAACATTTAATATACTGCAAAAGATACATTTTAGGGAGCTATATTTACTTAAAAAAAGATAACCTTGATATGTGTTTTGTAATTGCAATTTCTTTTTAAAGATTTTGTCCATTTATTTGACAGGGAGAAACACAGCTAGAGAGGGAACATAAGCAGGGGGAGTGAGAGAGGGAGAAGCAGGCCTCCCGTGGAAGAGGGAGCCTGATCCAGGGCTGGATCCCAGGATTCTGGGACCATGACATGAGATAAAGGCAGTCACTCAACCAACTGAGTTCACCCAGGTGCCCCTGTAATTCCAAATTTTTATCTTATGAATTATTCCATAACTATGTGTGAAACTTAATATAAAAATATTGCCAGCATATGCATATGTAACGAGTAAGTATTATATTTATGTTTCCATGATTGTTTCAGAGTTGGCCTAAATCCAATCAAAATTTCCCATGTGATTCCATAGTCACCTGTCAGTTTAATTTTTAGGTAACTCAGAAACTTTAAGGTTTATGAGATAGGCTAATACATCTGTCCCTAGTAAGTTAAGATAGCCGTTGTCAGTAAATTTTCATTCAACATAACAGAAATTCTGTGCTTCATTTCTCTTCAGTAACATCAAGGTATCACTTGGGAGGGTTTTTTTATTTATTTATTTTTGTTAGCAGAATATAAAAGAGATCAATAACATAAACTCTGAGAACACTAGAAGCTTTCTAGCTGTCTAGAGTCATTTTCAGCCAATATTTTTGACCAATGAATTTCAGTTTTTGGATTGACACTGAAAATTTCTCTCAACTACATTTATAAAGAAAACCGGTGACCATTCGTTGATGGGATCGTTAAAAATCACAGTGCCTGGCTGTGTGGTTTTATTTACAAAAAAGTTTTTTTCTACCTCTTTATTAAGGAACATTTCAGTTAATCTATTTTCTGACAATTTCTATTGAAATGACACAAAGTTTATGCTGCTTTTTTTTCAAACACTTTTTTTTCAGATTTAGTCACAAGCATTTTGCTTCACATTGCATTTTCCAATCATTTTATGAATAAAGAATAGGAAACTGAAAGTTCTACTTATCTTTCTACTTTTTCTCTAGTAATATTCTAAGTTGACATGTTTTACTGCCAGTTCTGAAAGAATTATATTGACCAAAACAAATGAACAAATAAACTTCGAAAGTAGTAAGCTAGCATATGTTTGATATCTCAGGGAGTAATGGTCTTACTTTCCTGCGGAGTCTGGAAAGCAGGGAGTTTCAGTGACTTTAGCTATCTGTCAAGCGTTCAATAGTTACTTTGTCTCACACATTTTCAGGCATTTATCCATCTTAGATAGCTGATATTTTCTTGATTTCAAGATGACAGCCACATTCTATTTATTTACACATCAGTTGTGTTGTGGATTACCTTGAATTGCACTCCGTGTCTCTGCCGAGTTTAGTCTTTAAAGGTTGTTATGACAACCTGGTGTTTATAGGTGAATGGTGAGGAAAGATGTGGAATTCTGATAACCTGCCGAGAATTGTTATAACCATATTGCCTCGTGTTTCTGCGACAGCTCCTGAAATAATCTACATATACTGAAAAGCATATGCCATCTCCTAGGAATTAGAGCTGGGAAAAATTCTTTTCTGCCATTTCTTAATCACCCAAGCTGTGAAGATAATAATCTATGTCTGAAGAAAGGTTGTTTGTCAGAAGGATGAATGTATTATAATTCTTCAAGAACACACACACATACACACACACACACGCACACACACACACACACATATATATATATATACATATTTTTCATTTGGTCCATTGGTGACTCAGTTTTTTTTACAAAGTAAATTATATGTTTGGCTGTCTGTCATTCCAGTGAACAGGGCAGAGAGTGTGCCAGAGGTCAGCTCTCAGATCCAACATTAAGTAGAGGCCTGATAGCTGCCAAGGGAAGGTAGTTGTTTTAGCCCGGATGCACAGGGTGCAGCCAAAAGCCACCCAACTGCCGAATGAAAGTGAGGCTGGAGGGCCCCATGCAACGCTGGAGTGCATTCCCACACCCCATTTGCTCTGAGTAGGGTGGTCTTACTGTCTTCACCATCACACACGATTACTTGAAGGGAGACTGCCCACTATCTACCTTTACCTCCTTTGGCAGGACTTGAGCCTGTGTAGGGGGTTAGGATCAGGCTCCTGTTCCTCAGAGGCCATGGGTGGGAGCAGAGTCCCTCTGGGCCCTAACACATTGCTAATGGCAAGAGGTGATGTGTTGTCAGCAGCTCAGTGGGCCCCTGGGGAAAGAAAGAAAGAGCAGCTGTGTGCTAACTAGGTGATGCAGTTTCCCACGTCCTCAGGATGGAGCTTGGGAGAAAATCCCTGCTCTAACAGACTGAGGCATGATTCTGGAACAGTGGGTTTTGAATGGAAGAACGAGGCCTCTGTGATACGCTTCGTCAGGAAGGCTCCATGCTTGAATAAAACACCTGCATACTGACCCGTGGTTTCTGCTCTTGACTCAGCGCTGCGGCAAACCGGCTCACGTCTGATTTTTCCTTCCCACATGGAAACAGAATGCCCATCCCCGCTATATTTTTTGGCTTAGTCAAATATGTTAACGAATCCCAACAGTGTGCCCCCAAAAGGAATGTGTGAAGAGCAGAATGAGGAAGGTGGATGGCGGAGGTCCTTCCATTTCTCAGAAACTCCTTGAGAGCTTCATCTCCTGTCTGTGGCCCAGCACTCCCCCCATGCTGCACTCTGCCCCTTCCCTTTTACGACAAGGGAAGAGTGGTAACTTGAAAGTCAGCCAACTAGTATGAGAGTAGCAGATTAATAAGTGCCAATTGTTGAAAACAGTCCCTTTTCAGTTTACTTACTATATAGATTCATTTTATGGCATATTTTAATTCACTTGAGCAAATATTATCCATCATCTATGCCCTGTGAAGTCATTCTTACATATAGGAGCTACTGGAGGGGTGAGGAAGAATCACAGCTCACTCAGAAAGAGTCACACAGATAATATAGGATTTCTTTATATGCTCTGAAGAGATAAAGTTAAAAAGCAATCAGCTCTTTCTCAGTTTCAGAGATTGGTCAGAAAAACCCTTTGGAGGTCTCAAATGCATTTTAAATCCAAAAAAAGAAATAATGCTCTATATATGATTTGGATAAAAATTATAAACAGATTTACCAGTGTGTAAGAAAATCAGATTACATTTCAAATTGCATGTTTATTTTGGTATGTTTGTGCATCTGTGTGTGTATTAAATGAATATGTCTGCCAATTAAATACCTACTGCCTTTTAATTTGGTGTGTGTGTGTTGTGTGTCTGTGTATGTATTTAAATATATTTTATCCTTATTAAATACCTATTATACTCTGTTTAAGATCTATTTCTTTCACTCATCAGCATGTACCAGCACCCAACAAAGCACTGGTCCCAAGCATTAAATAAACAATTTCTTGACTGAATAATTAATTGAAGTATGGAACTCTTGAATCCATCCTCTACGATGTAAGACCTTTATTCCAGAATTATAGTTAATGACAAACAGAAAAATCTTATTTGCAGCTAACTATATGCTTAAGAAGACATTTCACTCCCTCTGTTTCTCTTATGAATTGATTGTTTTATAAATCTACTCACCTTCAAAACCAGTGGTGGAGAAGGGCACTATAATTGTTTCTAAATGTCACATTTGTCTATTCATATTTTATATAATAGTGGATATGAAAATACACAACACTCACTGAAAATAGTCTTTTTTAAAGTATTTTTTCAAATATTTTATTTATTTGACATACACACACACACACGCAGACACAAGCAGGCAGAGAAGCAGGCAGAGGAAAAAGCAGGTTCCCCATGGAGCAGGGAGCCCAATGTGGGGTTCGATCCTAGAACCCCAGGACCATGACCCCAGCCAAAGACAGATGCTTAACCCACTGAGCCACCCAGGTGCCCCTCAGTAAAAATACCCTTAGTGACAGAGACTACATTTATACATTTTGTGGTGAACATCTATCAAAATTACAAAAAACATTTGGAATTCCTATTTTTGACAAGTTGAGTAGTTAAACACACACACACGCACACACACACACACACACGATGGTACTGTGTGGCACCAAAAATTCAGTGACATGGTTAGACACAGACCCTGTTTGAAGCAGCTGGTAAACGTAAGCAGTGCTAGGTAGAAAGAAAGAAGCAGCACAAATCCTTCTCTGGGTGTGTCTGGGCTCACAAGGAGATAACTACATGCATTTGTCTCTTCTTCTCTGATGTGCCCATTTCTTAACTTGTTGTGCATTTCCAGACCCAATTTTCCCTTGAATTTTCCTCTTACTGTGGCTACTTGTTTTTTTTTTCAGATTCTATTAGAGCAACTCCTGAATCCTATCTTCTGCCCTCAACGATAGCTTAAACTAAATAGTTCCTGCAAACACCCGTTAGAATGATCTATCCATGCTTGAAATTTCACAATTAACTTGAAAGATAGCAATCATAACTGTTCTAAGTCATTAAAGTGTAGTGCCAATGGGATCTCTGCCAGCAGATACTGATGTTCAAAAGATAGGGACAAGAACAAGAAGTAGGAAAATGATGAGTAGCTAGTAAAGGGTATGCAGTGATGATACATGGACCAAAGAACAACTTGATCATCTCATCCCTTTTATCCAGAACAAGACCAAGTCTATGTGAGGAATTACTGCTTGTTTATTCTTTCTGACCATTAATCTATACCATATTATTAAGTTTTTTAATATAATTATTGTGTTAACTAAATTGTTACTGAAGTAAATTTATTGAGTCAAGCAGGTCTAGTAAGGAAGAACACAGACATAAATATCATGCTTTTGCTTTTTTTCTAAAACCATTTCAGGAAGCAAAACAGTTTCTTTGAGGATGAGAAGAGACATAAGTCAGATCACTGAGAACCATTTTCCACTAGAATTTCCAAAAGATTTCTCATTGTAGATAAATTTACTTTGGTACAAACATTTTTATAAACATATATTTATGTCCATATATTTGAATCAAAATAAACATTTTTAATAAATGGCCTGAGCTTCTGCCACAGGAAGAATTTGTGGCTTTTAATATTCTGGTGAATAAAATTAGTCTAGAAGAGGAAGACTTATTTCTTTACCAATCCAGATTAACCTCTGGACTGAAGTAACTGGCTGCATGATTGGAGAACTTGAGGAAAGTGACAACAATGAAATATGCCACTTATTCCCACTGCCATCCTAAAAATTCACCATTCATTCTATAGCTATAGGACTCTCTAAGGGGGTTTTTTGTTGCATTCAAGGAAAAATCATGTTAAACCAACAAGACAGCTCATCACTGTGATTGATAATTGCATCACTCTGAGCCTTGCCAAATATCTATCTGACTAAACCCAGAAGCTTTCAATCATTGGTTTTCTATTATTAAACAAAATCAAATAGAACTACTAACATTATCACAGGAGTCATTTGAAAATATTATGCATTTTTGTTCCCCAATAGAGTTCAACTGTGTAATCATTCTTATATTTTGCTAAAAATGGTAAGAATTCAAATATGATTTTATTAACCTAAAGTCAAAGAAATTATAATGGATATATAAAACCACATGTCCTCTATCAGCTTGGCATAATGATCAACAGGCAGCTAAATTTCTGCACAGACTTGGAACAAGTCCAAAATAACTCAAATTAGTAGCCATCAGTTAAGCATAAATTTGGAGTTTTTCCTAGTTTTCTCTTCTGTCTTACCTCTCCCTCCCTCCCTTCACTTCTGCCTTTTTCTCTTCCTTTATAATTTTGATGGGATCCAGTCACACTCTGGACTTGTTTTCAAATAATTAACAAGGTACAGTTAACAAGGAGAATTAAGTAAAAATAGAAACTATAACTATGGAATATTGATTTGCTTGAAGAAAACTTTCACTGTCCCAAATAGAGATGAATTCAGCTACTTTGGCCATATCCAGATACAGATGACTTAATCCAAAGATTGACTTCTGATGTTTGGTCTTTGGAGTGGCCCTTCAGGGTTATTTATTAAGTAAAGAAGCCATAGAAAGGGAGGCACACACCCATTAATTGCACCCCTGTTGGTCTCATTGGTCCCCTCATACACCTGCCCTCATAGTTTGTCTATGCAAGAAATATTGATGGAGGAGAGAGTTTCTCTTATGTTTGGCAGAGCAAAGAACTTTGTGTTGATAATGAAGGATTTAATTTCTTCCCTCAACTGTGATGGTAATAGGCAATATGTAAGGGGTACTTCAGTGAACATTCTCTAGCTGTTTTCCTCATTTCAAAAAATGGAGGATAAAAAAGATTTTAGCTTAAGCAACTTCTAGTTAAACATAGACTCAAAGCTGAGTCTATGAAGGATGCAAATGTTAGTACTTCTTCTTGAATTTTCCCAAAACAAGATTGGACTAAAAATTCCACATTTGTAAGTTGACTTTATTTTAGGTATATAAAGGGGATTAGAATATATTATTAAATACCTGAGGTGATTGGAATACATCACCAAATACCTAAGGATGTTATTTTCTGGAGCTCTTAATCTTCTAATTCCATTTTATGGCAAATGTTACATTACCTTCAATGGATGAGATCTTATATTTAATATATAACTGTATATTGTAATTACGATACAGGCAAACAGCTCAGGACATGGCCAGTGTGTCACTCTGTTGGAATATATGGACATATTATAACTTTTGGACTTAATGTCATCACTTACTGGAATTCCAGTCTACATTCTATGACTGCATAATAATAATTTATGTAATTTGAATAACAGTGACAGCAGACGTCAATTGTGAAAAGTCAGATTTTTCTCTTTCAACTTCCATCTGTGTTTTTTTTTCCATCTGTGTTTTGGTACGTTTCTGAAATACAGAACTGCTGCATATAAAATGTATATTTTTTACTTTAAATTTTATATTTTTCTTTTTTTTCCCTAAATAATGTTATTTATATTTATTTCATAAGCTATACTTGACAACGTCCTTTCATTTTTTGGTGCAGTCTTATAAAAGGACTTTCATCGAGCTCTTCTACTTTTCAAATATATAAGGGATCACAAACATTTCTGTATTTTATGTATCTCTGTTGCAAAAACCTACATGTGGCCAAGTCTCTGTTATTTATCTCTAAAATATTTTATCTCTAAAAATTTGTACTTTAGGAGCATCTGAGTGTCTCATTCGGTTAAGTGTCTGCCTTCAGCTCAGGTCAAGATCCCAGGGTCTTGGGATGGAGCCCCATGTTGGGCTCCTGGCTCAGCAAGGAATCTGCTTCTCTTTTTCCCTTTGCCCCTCCCCACTGCTCATGCTCTTCCTCTCTCATTCTCCTTCTCTCAAATAAAGAAAATCTTTTAAAAAATTTTTGCTTTACTGAATGTGGAATATATCCATATTTCTTATCATGCAAGTGGAGATAAATGTAAAGCATGCAATTAGTTTTTAGTCCTTATCCACTGAGTTCAAAGACCAGTGTAAATTAGAATAGTAGAAGCACAAGAGAAATATACCAACTGAAATCTCTTCGTAACCAAATAATTATCTGAAAGACTGCAGAGCATCTCGGGGCTCAATCCCAGGACCCTGGGATCATGACCTGAGCTAAAGGCAGATACTTAACTGACTGAGCCACCTAGGCACCCCAGTTACTCAATCATTTCAGCAACACTAATTAAATATATCTGGGGCCTGCTGTGCTGGGTGATGTACCTCAGGTGGGGCTATGAATGAGGGAAATAAATCTTACATAATAAAGCACAGTAGATGTTTAGATCTTGAAAGAGAAAGAATCACACAGACAGCACACATGCCCACACAAGTGTCAGTGTTTATTATAATTAGGAAAAATGAAAACTAAGTATTTCTGGGACGATTCATTTCAGTACGAGTCATTTAACCTTGCTTTCCATGTTTCCTAAAACAGATGAAGCTTTGAGATTCATATTTTGTTGGTCGAATATAGTTTGTACTGTAAGAGGAAGTGTCTTAGACTACACCTGATATTTTACCTCATTCTGTAGGCAATAAAAGTCAAACCTTGCCCGAGCTGGGTAATTGATATGCCAAGAAAAGCAACTCTGGCCTCTGATGCTAACACAAAAAGGGTTTTAGGCAAAGGCAGCTGTTCTTCATCATCTATATAAAGAAACAGTAGTAGTGCTTTTATAGATATGGCTACTTCCTACAGCAGAGGGAAAGAGAAAACAGAAAAAGAAAACACACTTTTTTTTAATGATATCTAGAATGCAAAAGAACAGAAGAGTATGTCTTCCTGATTTTGTTCCGCATCTAGTATGCTGGTGACGTATGTTATCAAGGCTGCACACAGGTGAACACAGTGACTAGGAAGGGGTTTCTTTAGGTAAAATATTTTGTTTCACATTACTTTGGTAAAACCAGCTTCAGGAGTTTAGCTTCAAAGCATATCCTGGTAATTTTTTTTCTTTTAAAAGATAAGCCCCACGAAGGCACTGCTGGCCTGTTTCTTTGCAGGTGCAGACAACTCCAGCTCTCCTAAAACCAGTGGTGACAGGGAGGGGAGTGTGTTCAGTGGCTAGTGGGTCTCCTGATCAGAATTGCAATGTTCCTCTGCAGGGAGCCAGAAACCAAACCTTCTTGCGCCCCACTGTGTTTTAAGTGTATTCATATTTAAAAGAAAAATTGTATTCATATTGTATTCATATTTGTATTCATATTTAAAAAAATATCTCCGACACACTTTGAGGTTCAGAAATTAAGACTGTTAAGTATTTTTAATGATCCAGTTTTACTTTTTAGAAAACACCAGTTTCCTTTTTCTTTTTCTGTTATTGAAAAACTGTTTAAGAGATAGAATAGAAAAATGTGATGTACAATGAGGCACGTTGATCTTATAGTTTCCTCATTAAAAATGTAAGAGTAGCATCTTAAATATATTGATTTTCCAATCAAAAATATATAATCGAATATTCTTTTCTAGATCAAAGATTTGGTACTTATTTAGAAATAAGCCAATTCTCTAATATGTACCCATTTGTATTTGCAGGGCTATGTATATGCTTTTGTTTATAATTGTGAAAGCATGAATTAACTAGATTAATTAACATTAATGAAGGATTGGTTTTCCAGAAATAGTATGAGAATTCATGTGATTAAATATTGTGTATTTATTTAAAATGTCATATAATAATATTTAAAAACTGATTATCCCTCTATACTATTGAATTTTAAAAAGGCAGTTTACTCATTTTTTGATGTGTTCATCTTCTTTTTGGGTGTTGAGTTTGAGTAGTTCTTTATAGATCTTGGATACCAGCCCTTTGTCTGTAGTGTCATTTGCAAATATCTTCTCCCATTCTGTGGGTTGCCTCTTTGTTTTGTTGA
>PITA01001564.1:0-190170 GCA_004023965.1 Spilogale gracilis | reverse complement strand
CTCCTGGTACTTCCCCAAAGCTGTACGCTTTATTGATACAGTTTTTCATCTTATTTGCTTTTTTAACTTTTTTCTATTTTTACTTTTAATGTTTCCACTTTAAACTTAAAAATTCATTCTCACAGTTTTGGTTCTTTTAATTTTTAACCCACTTTTTATCACAACGTGATACTTAATACATCAGTCCATAACAATTTTTTACCTTGAATTTTTTTCAAACACCTTTGTTCTCTGTTGTTGTTGTTGCCTCTTGTTTGTTGGTTTGTTTTATCTGTTTTTTCCCTTTCTTCTCTCTTCTTTTTTATTTTTTCTTTTGAATATACATATACTTATAAGTTTCAAGGTAATCCCACATCCCTATTCAATATTACCCCTATATACAACCAGTTCGAATCTCCCTATATCTGTAGAAAGTGGGGCTCCTCCAACAATAATAAGACAAACTCGGGAGAATCTGAAATACTTTCCTTGCCCACAAGGAGTGTCTGCCCTTACCTTCCCACCCTAGTCTATCAGTGTTTCTGTGTAATTGTTTTTGCCTTTGTATTATATAAATACTGGTCTTGGGGGTCATTCAGGTTGGGTGTAGCTTTTTGATCTCTTCATTTACCCTTGATGGCCTTTTTCTTTATCCTGTAGTAGTTTTGTATCATATAAATCCTACCACTGGGCCCCACTCTGGCAGGGTTTTCTTTTCTTGCTTCCTTTATCCCCTTCTTTTTTTTCTTTCTTCTTCCTTTTCGGTGGCGAATTCTGATTGCTCCAAAACCTTCCAGCAACCAATTCACCTGGATAGTGGCTGATATATTTAGCTATACACCCCCTCAACCACTCCTCGTCACTATGACTCAGAGGAACAACCAACAGAAGAAGAACTCTGAGACTGAAACGCCAGTCACAGAATTACTGGAAATGAACATAAACAATATGACAAAAATGGAATTCAGGGCAGCAATCGTCCAAGCAATGGCTAATTTAGAAAAGAACATTATCTCAAAATGGAAGCTCTAATAACATAAGTGAAAGCGGAGGTTAGAAAGGCTATTAATGAGATGCAATCTAATTTAAATATGCGAACAGCTAGAGTAAGTGAAGCTGACAATTGTATCAGTGATTTAGAAGACAGATGGATTAAGAAGGGGAAGCAAGAGAAGTCTTGGAGCAAACAGCTAAAATCCCATGAAAACAGAATAAGGGAAATAAATGATGCCATGAAACACTCCAATATCAGAATTATTGGAATCCCCGAAGGAGTTGAGAGAGAGAGAAGCCTAGAAGATATAGTTGAACAAATCATGGATGAGAATTTCCCGAATCTGGGGAATGAAACTAATGTTCATGTCCTAGAGGCAGAGAGCACACCCCCCCAAGATCAATGAGGCCAGAAAAACCTCCATGCCCATAATTGTGAAATTCGTGAATCATAAAACCAAAGAATATGTCTTAAGGGCAGGTAGAGGAAAGCGATCCCTTACCTATAGAGGGAGGACCATCAGAATAACGTCAGACCTTTCTACAGAAACCTGGCAAGCCAGAAAGGGCTGGCAAGACATATTCAGGAAATTACATGACAAAATATGCAACCAAGGATAATGTACCCAGCAACGTTGGCTTTCAGAATGGAAGGAGAAATAAAGAGCTTCCAGGACCACCAAAGTTTAAAAGACTATGCAACCATCAAGCCAGCACTACAAGAAATACTAAGAGGGGTTCTATAAAAGAGAAAGGAACCCAAGATTGACACAGAACAGAAATTTACAGAGGTAATCTATAGAAACATGAACTTCACAGGCAACATGATGTCAATACAAACATACCTATCAATAATCACTCTCAATGTGAATGGCCTAAATGTTCCAATAAAAAGTCACAGGGTTGCAGACTGGATAAAAGGATAGGACCCATCCGTATGCTGTTTACAAGAGACACATTTTGAATCTAAAGACACTTCCAGATTGAAAGTGAGAGGATGGAGGACCATCTTTCATGCCAATGGACTCCAAAAGAAAGCCAGGGTAGCAACTCTCATATCAGACAAATTGGATTTTAATTTAAAGACTGTAGTCAGAGACACAGAAGGACACTACATCATTGTCAAAGTGTCTATACAGCAAGAAGATCTAACAATTGTATATATTTATGCCCCCAAAATGGGAGCTTCCAACTACATAAGCCAACTGTTAAGCAAAATAAAGAGTTATACTGATACAAATACATTAATTGTAGGATATCTTAACATGCCCTTCTCAGCAATGGACAGATCATCTAAACAGAAAAACAACAAAGAAACAAGAGCCTTGAATGACACATTGAACCAGATGGATCTCATAAATATATTCAGAACATTCCACTCTAAAACAGCAGAATATGTATTCTTCTCAAGTGCACATGGAACTTTCTCCAGAATAGACCACATACTAGGTCACAAATCAGAGCTCAACCGATACCAGAAGATTGAGATTACTCCCTGTATATTCTCTGACCACAATGCTGTGAAACTGGAACTCAACCACAATAAAAAGTTCAGAAGAAAATCAAGCACTTCGAAGTTAAAGACGATCCTGCTCAAGAATCTGTGGATTAACTAGGAAATCAAAGAAGAAGTGAAACACTTCATGGAAACCAGAATGAGAAATGAAGTGAGAATTGAGAAATGAGAAATGAGAATGAAGATACATCGATCCAAAACCTATGGGATATAGGAAAGGCAGTCCTAAGGGGGAAATACATAGCCATCCAAGCCTCACTCAAAAAAATAGAAAAATCCGGAATACATCAACTCTCATTACACCTTAAAGAACTGGAAAATCAAGAACAAATTAAACCAATCCCCCACCCACAAGATGGGAAATAATTAAGATTAGAGCAGAGATGAATGAATCAGAAACTAGAGATACAGTAGAACACATCAACACAACTAGAAGCTGGTTCTTTGAAAGAATCAATAAGATCGATAAACCATTGGCCAAACTCATCCAAAAGAAAAGGGAGAAGACCCAAATTAATAAAATTATGAATGAACGGGGAGAGATCACAACTAACACCAAGGAAATAGAAACAATCATCAGAAATTACTATCAACAATTATATGCCAATATGTTTAACAACCTAGAAGAGATGGATACATTCCTAGAAACCTACAAACTTCCAAGACTGAAACAGGAAGACATTGACAATCTGAATAGACCTTTATCTAGTAACGAGATTGAAGCAGTGATCAAAAACCTCCCAAAAAACAAGAGCCCAGGACCAGACGGATTCCCTGGGGAATTCTACCAAACATTCAAAGAAGAAATAACACCTATTCTCTTGAAGCTCTTTAAAAAAATAGAAACATAAGGAAAATTTCCAGACTCTTCCTATAAGCCAGCATTACTCTTATCCCCAAACCAGACAAAGACCCCATCAAAAAGGAGAACTTCAGACCAGTATCTCTGATGAATATGGATGCCAAGATTCTCAAGAAGATCCTTGCTAACAGAATCCAACAATACACTGGTTCCATATAAATTTTAGGATTATTTGTTCCAACGTTTTGAAGAATGCTTGTTAACAGGATCCAACAATACATTAGAAAGCTTATCTACCACGACCAGGTGGGATTTATCCCAGGGATGCAAGGATGGTTCAACACTTGGAAATCAATCAACGTGATAGAACAAATCAATAAGAGAAGAGAGAAGAACCACATGGTACTCTCAATTGATGCAGAAAAGGTATTTGACAAAATACAACATCCATTCCTGATTAAAACTCTTCAAAGTATAGGGATAGAGGGAACATTTCTCAACCTCATAAAATCTATCTACGAAAAACCCACAGCGAATATCATTCTCAAGGGGGAAAAACTGACAACCTTCCCCCTGAGATCAGGAACAAGACAAGGATGCCCACTCTCACCACTACTGTTCAACATGGTCTTAGAAGTCCTAGCAACAGCAATCAGACAACAGAAAGAAATAAAAGGTATTCAACTTGGCAAAGAAGAAGTCAAACTCTCTCTCTTTGCAGATGACATGATACTCTATGTGAAAAACCAAAAGACTCTACCCCAAAACTACTAGAACTCATGCAACAGTTTGGTAATGTGGCAGGATACAAAATCAATGCACAGAAATCAGTTGCATTCTTATACACTAACAATGAAAATATAGAAAGGGAAACCAGAGAATCGATTCCATTTACTATAGTACCAAAAACCACAAGATACTTAGGAATAAACCTAACCAAAGTAGTCAAAGTTCTGTACTGAAGGAACTACAAAACACTCATGAAAGAAATTGAAGAAGACACAAAAAGATGGAAGAACATTCCATGCTCATGGATTGGAAGAATAAACATTATTAAAATGTCTATACTGCCCAGAGCAATCTATACTTTCAATGCCATTTAAATCAAAATTCCACCAACATTTTTCAAAGCATTGGAACAAACAATCCTAAAATTTATATGGAATCAGAAAAGACCCCAAATCGCTAAGGAATTGCTGAAGAAGAAAAACAAAGCTGAGGGCATCTCGTTACCTGACTTCAGGCTTTATTACAAAGCTGTGATTATCAAGACAGCATGGTACTGGCAGAAAAACAGACAAATAGACCAATGGAACAGAGTAGAGAGTCCAAATAGGGACCCACAAATCTATGGTCAAATCATCTTTGACAAAGCAGGAAAAAATATCCAGTGGAAAAAAGACAGTCTCTTCAATAAATGGTGCTGGGAAAATTGGACAGTTATATATAAAGAATAAGATTAGACCATTCTCTTACACCACAAACAAAGGCAAACTCGAAATGGATGAAGGACCTCAACATGAGGCAGGAATCCATCAAAATACCGGAAGAGAACATAGGTAGTAACCTCTTTGACATCGGCCACAGCAACTTCTTTCAAGACACGTCTCCAAAGGCAAAGGAGACAAAAGCGAAAATGAACTTTTGGGACTTCATCAAAATAAAAAGCTTCCGTACAGGAAAGGAAACAGTCAACAAAACAAGGAGACAACCCACCAAATGGGAGAGGCTATTTGCAAATGATACTACAGACAAAGGGCTGATATCCAAGATCTATAAAGAACTACTCAAACTCAACATCCAAAAAGAAGAAGAACACATCAAAAAATGGGCAGGAGACATGAAGAGGCACTTCTCCATAGAAGATATACAAATGGCTAACAGACACATGAAAAAATTTTCATCGTCACTAGCTATCAGGGAAATTCAAATCAAAACCACACTGGGATATTACCTTCCACCAGTCAGATTGGCCAAAATTAACAAGTCAGGAAACAACAAGTGTTGGAGAGGCTGCAGAGAAAGGGGAACCCTCTTACACTGTTGGTGGGAATGCAAGTTGGTGTAGCCACTTTGGAAAACAGTGTGAAGATTCCTTAAAAAATTAAAAATAGAACTATCCTATGACCCTGCAATTGCACTACTGGGTATTTACCCCCAAATTACAGATGTAGTGAAAAGAAAGGCCATATGTACCCCAATGTTCATAGCAGCAATGGCCACAATTGCCAAACTGTGGAAAGAGCCAAGGTGCCCTTCAACAGATGAATGGATTAAGAAGGTGTGGTACATATGTACAGTGGAATACTACGTCTCCATCAGAAAGGATGAATATCCAACTTTTGTAGCAACATGGAGTAGATTGGAAGAGATTATGCTGAGTGAAATAAGCCAAATAGAAAAAGTCAAGTATCACATGGTTTCACTTTTGTGCATAAGGGGTAATATAGAAGACAGTAGGAGATGGAAAGTAAATGGGAAGTAGGGTAATTCAGGGAGAGAAATGAAAGATGAGAGACGTTGGACACAGAAACAAACTGAGGGACTTGGAGGGAGGGGGTGAGGGATGGGAGAACCTGGTGGTGGGTACTGAGGGCACCTATTGCATGGAACACTGGGTGTGGGGCATGAGAATGAATCTTGGAACACTGAAAAAACAAAATAAAATAAAGTAAAAAAAATAAAAATAATAAAAATAATAAAATAAATAAAAACCCTCTGTAAACCAAGAAAAACAGTAATTAGAAGAGATGCAATGCATACCCTACTAGTTCTGCCTTGCAGGAAGGTCTGAGGAGGGTTGGGGAGTTAACAAAGAATGTGGTAACAAGGGGATGAAGTTGGCTTTGAAGTTGTCACAAGTGTCTTGAGCCTGCACGCCTCTCGACATCTAGGATACTACAAGCCGGAGTCTCCTCTCTCTCTATAGTCCTAGGTAGTGTCACTAAACTGGGAGTTTTGGGAAACCCATAGTGACTCTCCTGGTTTCTACAATGCCCTGTTCTACAGGTAGATCTTAGGTTTCTCCAGGCTTGTTCTTCTTGCATAGTGCCTTTGTAATTTTGTCTGGGTTACTAGAAACTGAAGCAACGTGATCCCACGGGTGCTCTGTTCCTTGCTTTTACCAAAGAGTTGATTCCACCTGAGGAAGTTAAAATATGTAGGAAGAGGAAGAAGCATCTACCAACTGAAGAAAAGGATTAATTCACTGTCCAAGAAAATATTACCCTAACCAAATCTGTGGCATTCTAAGTACTTGTGATAGATGTGATCATTGTTCTAAACTCTTCACTCCCTCCCACTAACAAATTATATATATATGTAATCTTGGCCATGTGACTCAGTGCATCCATGTTGGGGTGATAGAATGGAAAGAGAGAAAGCAGAAGGAAAGATGAGCTCTATAATCCCCTTTCACCTCTGGTTTAGACATAAATAATATTTATAAATTATCACCTGATACATTAGGGTTTTTTTTCTATTTTGCTGAGTCTTCTAGAAACCCATAGTTTAGCAACCAGATTCACCAATAAATGGATACAAGCATGTGGTATTTCCAGAGTGTGTCTCAACAGAACAATGATATTTCAGTTCATCTCCCAAACACATAGAATGTATGAATCCAGATACTTGTAAATTCATGACCTGCAACCCCTCTAAAACAAAGAAGCCAAAAGAATGGCAGAAGAGTCCACCAGGAGAGTGCAGTCAGTGCTACGTTGGCCCTCCTGGTCCCAGTTCAGTTGCAGTAATGGCGGACAGCAGATTCGTCTCTACAAGACTCATGAAACGATGCTGGCAAAGACTCAGCAAATGGAAGGCAACAGAGCATGAACTACATCAAAAAATTACCTGAGGCCAAATACCAAGAAACAAGGCAAGATTCATTATGTAAGCCAGCTACAGGTGTATTAGTTCCATTCCACAGACTCCCAACAGGTTTTCATTTATTTCTACGTTTAGTGGCACCAGCAACCTTAATATAAGAAACACCACTTTTTTCTTTTTTTACAGTACTTGGAAAAGAAAGTTTGCAAGAGGAACTTTTCAAAGGATTTTTTAGATCACTTTGCCTCCTAGGGAAGTTTTACATTTGATGTAATACAATCTGTTCTCAAAATAGAATGAAAAGTCTCCATGTCTGGTCATCAAGGCCAATTCCTTGACTAGTTAGTACTCAGGCTTCCCTCATTAGTGAAAGTCCCTGGATTCTGTCATCTCTAGTAGTTGCCCTACACAATACCCACAACTATTCACCACTTTCCAGTCTTCCAAACTATTGTATCTCAATCTTATGAGGGTCAGATTTTTCTAGACTTTCTAGAACTTCTACAGCAACATAGAGACTTCCAACCCAGGGACCACAGCACCTTCTCATTGTTTTATCTTCTCTTCTTAGTGTCTTTGTCCTGGTCCATTGTTATATTACTACCTTCCAAATACTCTTACATTTCATACCCCTCTCTCTGATGTACCTTCTGAGGGAAACTATGAACAACTGGGATTTACCTCTCGTTAGCTTTTTCTGCACTGCCGACTGAATGGCTGAATAGGTCAGCTCCACCACACATTCAACACTGCTTCTCATTTCTACCACATTTCTGCCTTTTAAGATAATTCCTACTCCTCCTATCTCTCCCCAGTACATCTCCTGCCCCCTTCAGTTTCCAATGATGGGTTTGCCTCTTTCCTCATTAAAACAATAGAAACTCCTGGATGGAAACCCTCATCTTGCCACCAACACATCTGCAAACCTACCTCCACCCACGCTCATCTTCCTTTCCTTCTCTCCTAGCATCAAGGAAGGCCATTCTCATAATTGTTTTTTACAAATGTCTCAAGGACTCCAGTCTTTTGGTCTATCCTGCTTTGGTCATATAGATCATTATTTATCTCTCTGCAGAATTATTCTTAATATCCTATGAACATCTTCCATCTTAGGAGAAAAAGAAGCTTATATCCACAACTTCTTCATGCTACCACCTTTTTTCCCTCTTTGCTTTCTAAGCTCAACCTATTAGAATAGTTGTCTATACATCATTTCTATCTTCTCATCTCCTGTTCACTGCTCCACCAAACACTACATTTCCCTCGTAACTACATTTCCCTTGTAACTTCTTTGTTGAAGTTATCTAAGATTGCATGACCAAGCACCCCACTCAGTGACTGGAAACAATAACAGTTCACTAATCTAATCAGGTCTTTGGGTGGACTCATTAGGGATAGTTGTCTCTGCTCTCTTTATGTCAGCCAAGGGGCTTAAAGCTGGGAACTAGAATCATCTGGAGGTTCACTCATTCACAGGTCTGGTGGTGGGCTGGGAAGATGGGGCTTTCTCAAAACATGATGGCTTCCAAGGGAAAGCATCAAGAGAGAAATAAAGTGAAAAGAGAGGCTGAGATATACCCAGTCTAAAGCATTTTATGACTGAGCTTTAGAAGATGATACATGAAGGCTCTATCTTGGGATTTCTCTCCCATGTTAGACTCCCTTACAGAATGAACCTGTCCAGTAATAGGGCTAAAATGTCATATTGATGCTGATGGCTCCAAGACTTACTCCAGTTCCAAAGCATTTTCTGGGGCTATGCTTTTTTCACCTGGATATCTGATAGACTCTTCAAATTCAGCAAGTTCAAAAATATAATTCTTGATTTCCCATATTTTCCTCTAGCCTTCCCCATTTTAGTCAATAATTTTATCAGGCTAATGTTCTAAATATCATCCTTGTATTTTCCATTTTCCTCTGTTCTCTCCCCTCAATCCTTTAGCGAGTCCTGTTGGTTCCACCTGCAAAATACAACTAAAATTCATCTGCTTCTCATCTATTTATTCACCTTAATCTGAAACTCTAACATCTTTTCCCTGGACTACTGTGTAGCCACCTGACTTGTAGACAGCAACAGGAACTATGACTTCTGTGGACATTTGACTCTTTCATACCACTTAATCACTATTCCTGAAAGTATCATCTAAGAAAACCCCTGGGACTATGCTGAGGTAAAACTCCTGGCCTAGGGACACCAGCGGCTTCCACATTGCAATGACTCTCTGATGATAGGTGCCCAAGAAATGGTTCTCCATCATATTTGTCTCAAAGGAATTGTATTGTACTCTCAGTAAAGAACATTAACCTTGTCTAGAAAAATGTGATGGAATGGAAATCGTTGCACCTTTTTCTCTGCTGGGCTAACAGTTGTCTTACAGATGTGCAGGTCTTCTTAATAAGGTATAGTCCTGTGATTCAATAATTTATAAAAAATCTGTATTGATTGTCTATCCTGTGCCAGGCTTCGTTGTAGTTACTGAGGAATCAGGTAAATAAAACAGAGCTTCTAATAAAGAAAGTCGACAAGAGAAAGCAAACAAAATATTTCAGAAGATGATAAAAGTCGTGAAGGGGAATGAAGCAGCGTGAGGAAAATGGAAAGGATGAACAAGGTCCCCGTGCAGTTCATCTGCGGGCAAAAAGGCATCCATTTGAGACAATGTTTGAGGAGAGAACTGAGGGATGGAAAGGAGGAACCATGTGAGTATCCGAGGAAAAGTGTTCTAGGCAAAGGGAAGAGCAGGTTCAAGGGCCTTGAGCCTTCTGTGTATTGTCATTTTCAAGGATCTGAAAGGAGGCCAGTTCAGGTTAGGGGTGGGAGATGAGGCTGAAGAGGTAGAGTCATTGATGGCCGATCAGGCAGCTTGTGTGATAAAGGTGGGGCAATTTGGGGAGGAATGGCAGTCTTGTGAGAAGTATCTGCCAAAGGTAGAGAGGGTGTGTTGTCAGAGACAAAGAAAGCTCTGGAGAGGTGAGGGTCTGTGTGATATAGATTTCCCTTACAAACCCCAACATCTATTCAGTGTATATAGAGCACTTTACGCTGTTTACACTATGCCTGCACATAACAGGTACCCAATAGATGCTCAGTATTACCATTTCTATCAATTTGGTGTTAATCAGAAAGGTTTAGGTACCTTAGTGGCTTGTCTGTGTGACCCCGGCCAATCACCTAACTTCTCTGGGCCTCCCTTATGCTGTCATTATGCTGATGAATAGATTGATTGAGAAAATGCATGAGAGGGCGCCTGGGTGGTTAAGCGACTGCCTTCGGCTCAGGTCATAATCCTGGAGACCCCAGATAGAGCCCCGTATCGGACTCCCTGCTCGGCAGGAAGCCTACTTCTCCCTCTCTCACTCCCCCTGCTTGTGTTCCCTCTCTGGCTGTGCTTCTCTCTGTCAAATAAATAAAATCTTAAAAAAAAAAAAAAAGAAAATGCATGAGAAATGCTTAGTAGAATACTTATCACATATTAAGGGCTTAATAAATTTGCTTATTATCATCATGAGGGAATTTTTAAGCCCCTTCATTTGTTGTAACAGCACGGAGATGAGAGACACAGCTAATATTATTTTATGGCTGTTTCTAGCCTGTCTTTCCCGTGGCTGTCTTCCTTGCTTGGCTCACATCTCTGTTCCCCTGACCCTTACCAGTCTGCAGCCCCTTTCCCTGCTTTATTTATCCCCTATCACAGTGACTAACTTGTGACCTGCTTCATTTCACTTTATTGCTGTCTTTCTCCACCAGCTAGAATGTAAGCTCCAGGAGGGCAGAGGTTTTTATCCTTTAGTTCACTGATGTCTCTCTAGTGCTGAGAACAGTGCCCGGTCCACTGCGAATTCACAGTTAATGTGTCCAATAAATGAATGTAAAGGAAATTTTAGGGGAAGGTTTTAGGGCACTGAACTTGGTAACCTTACCTTACTTCCAGGAACATTCAGGAACTACATATCTTGGGTTTTAAGTCTGACAATTTGGAGATTTCCAGAAGTTAGACCTGTTTTCTTTCCGAGGAACAAGCAACCAGAGCTGTTTCAAGTCCATTGGGACCTCACCCTGCTAGCCACTTGACAATGAGTTCTGTAAATTTCTTCCATTAATAACTGCCGAACAGCCCTTCTTCTGGCTTGGCTTCTCACTTCAGTCACCTATTTCAACTTGTAATTTCTCCAAAGGGCCATTTCAGACATTTCACTTCCTGAAATTATAGGTATCGCAAATTTTAGGCCATCTGTCTTATCCACAGGAGTTTGGGTACAAAAAGATGGAAAAGACATAAGAGTTCTTTTGGCCGCATTTGGCTTAATGGGGATGAACCTCACAAAGAACACCTTGGTTATTTCCCCAGCGCTGCAAGAGACTTGTGGAGGCGGATCCACAAAATAGTCATTGTATTTTATTTGTCATCCCTGTATTTCCTTGGGAAATCGTGTCCTAGCGTTAATTTTGTGTTGGGTTGCAGGTTTGACTTAAATCTCTGCATATAGTTCCTGGACGTTAGGATTTCATGCAGCAAGTAGCAAGGAATGAGTCTGTAACAAGTACTGTGATAAAAACTTTCACACTGGAAATTTGAGGGGTTTTCGGTTATTTTAGTTTAACTAAGATACATAGTGTCGCCAGCTGTTCAGCTCTGTTTTTTCTCTCTAGGGGTTAAAGGTCAATCATCATCGAGAGTCAAATATGGAAATCATCACTATTTGCAAAATGGCTCTGTGAAAGAAATTTTGCCTTTTAATTCCTCCTGAAATTAAGAGAATGACCTTATTTCCGCTCACACCTTGTCAGAGTATGAAAACCCTGCAGAACAAAATGCAGATCTTTCGTCTGGTGGTAGCAGACTTTATGCCAGGGACCATCCCAGGAAAGCTGTGCTGGAGGGACTCCACCTGGCAAGCTGTTGAAGACACTAGAATGTTCTGCACCCTTCCTCTAGGCAGGCAGGGGTTTGGGGGATGAGATCAGTTTTCCTGAATAGAGATCTAATTTAAATAATGGCAGGTTGAAATAATAGCGAATTCATTAGCTCCTCTAGACCCGAGGCTGCTAGCAACTGGTGAAGGGTGAGGTCTGCATCCATTAGAAGGCTGGGGGTGGAGGTGCGGGGGTTGGGGTCATTTCCACTGAAAGAAATGTCATGCATCCCAGGATAGGAAACGTGGGCACCCCTTGGAATTGAAAAGGAGAGGGACTTCCTCTGCTCTCTCACTAGCTCAGGGAAAGAGGTCATGGGATGGGGTCATAGTCTCATAGAGAAACATCCAGATTCGTTGGAGATGGACCTCAGGGCAAGTGGCAGTGAGCCAGTGGACAGAAGTTTTAAAAAGCTATTATGTACATAAAACACCACGATGCTGGCCCAGGCCCAAAGAGGTAAGAAGCAAGCATGGAGGGATCTGGCGATGTGGGAGAGGCTTGCACTGGTACCTCTTCCCAGAGAAGTGATCGGTGAAGTGATCCAGGGACATCAGAAGGGACTGGAGGAATGGGAGCATGACCACTGAGCTACTCCCACTCCCTGGAGGGTGTTTCCGTCCCGGCGGCTCCCCAAAGACAGAGAGAAGGTGCTCAAGACACAACCATGGGGCAGCTGAAGAGATCTACTGGCCTTCCCAGCACTCACCTTCAGAGAATCCCAGATATTGGTGAGGTCCTTCCTAGGTGGAAAGGACACAGTACAACCTCAGATATTACGTTAGTTCCCAGAGCAGTTGCCGCCCCCAAGCTGAGACCGAGGTTAGCAGCCTGCAGCTGATACTGGATCTTTTATGTTGTTCTAAATTAAATTCAAAGCAATTCAGCCCCTGCCACAAGTACTATTATGTGGGCTTCCTTGCACTAAATCTATGTTTATGGGAACATAAAATACATGTTGTTCCTGTCGTCAGACTTTATTATTGACGATGACTTCTAATACGTGCCCATCAGCCATCCTTTTAATCACTGTCAATCTTTCTTTCCTATTGCAGTCAGATTTAAAAGAGCGATGATAGTTTTAAAATAAGGCCCTTCCTCTCTTCAACTGTATTTAGGGCTAATTAAGAGTAAATAACTGTTCCCAGCAAGGAAAGCAGAATCCAGGCAAATCTTTGACAAATGCAGCTTTCCCTTTAGAGAGACATATTCTTGTCTGCTGCCAGTAAATATTTCCATTACAACTATAAGAAACTCCATTTCCTCCCCACCCCCCACATGGAGAATGTCATGCTGCTCTGATACAAGAAGAGAAAAATAAATACCAGTCAAGGCCAGGAAGGAAAACACAAGAAGCATTTAATTAAGAAAAGAACTATATAATTCCCTGTTTCTTTCAGTGGATCCCCAGTTCCATTTGGTTGCTGTCTTCAGCTGTGTGAAGCAAATGAATGCAGTCACTGGCTCAGCTCCCACTCAAGGCTGACATTTCCCCTAAATCCCCCACGGCCCCCTCCCCACCACTCCCACACTCTCTGTGATGCAACACAATTCATTCACTATAATTTGAAGGTTACAGTCAATTGCTCCAAGACAAGAATGTGGATGGGGTTGGATCAGACTTCCTGCCTTATGAAGGCTCATCCTGATTTCAGTTCCAGAGGCTCTCCTGCAATGTATCGCTTCAAGGACTTCTCTTCCCTGTTGCTTTGCCTGGGCCTTTTAAATTTCCCTTTCATTTAAAGATGAGAGTCACTGTTACTTTGCAAATTATGGATTTTAATATTTCTTATATTTTCCTTTCCCACTGGAATCTGACAGTTGTTTGTGTGAATTTCTTCTCATTGGAGAAAATTCAAATGAAATGTCTTCTCAGCCCAGGGAAGGCGAAAGAAGTGCATTGAAAAATACAGAAGCTGCATGAGGTGTGGAAAGTCAGCTCTGAGCTATTCATCTGGAAATACAAGAAATAGATTTTTTATGTTTATCCCAAAGCATAGAAGTACAAGAAAATCTATTACAAAATATAGAGTTGAAACAAGTTACCATAATGAAGAAACAAATAAGGGTATAGTCTATTTTTAATATAAACACACTTAAACAAGAAATCTTATACACATTCAGCAAAGAGTAGTTGAACATCAGCAACGGCTCCTGCTGTTCAATTCTCCTTACTAATTTCCCCCAGCTACAGTTTCTGAACTCTGGTGTTTGTGGATACTCCGAAGGGACCAGACACATAAACAGTCTTCAAAATTATTTTTATTTAATCCACTTAAGACTGGAGATAAGTAAACCCCAGATTACTAATTGCTAGTGGACTGTGAAGCACTAAAGTTTGGCTCTATATTGACTATGACAACTGAGTGCATTTATCTTTCCCACAAGTACTTGTTGGGCACTTATCATCTGTGAGATACAGTTTGCGGGGCTGAGGATACCTCTGTATCCTATAACAAAGATGAACGCAGCCCCTGGGTCTGCAGGAATTACATTCTAATTCTAATAATACATTCTAATAAGCTAGATTTTCAATAACAAATGAATATATCTATTTCAGGGGTGATACATGCTGTGAATAAGGGGATAGATATTCTCGGATGGGGCCAGTTATTTTAGAGAGAATCATTGGGAAAGGCCTCCCTGAGGAGGTAACCCTTGAACAGATTATAATGCATAAGCTGGAGGGTAGTAAGAACAGGTTGAAAAAATGAGAAAGGCCATGGCAAGCACTTAGAACTCTAGTTTAGGGTAGACTGGAAGCATTACTTCAGAGAAGTAGCATCCTCTGGTTTATATTTTACAAAGCTCTCTCTGGCTCTATGGAGAGTTGACCTTTGGATAAAGTTGCCAGATATAACACAGGATGCCTAGTTAATTTTTTTTTGAAATTGGCTTCAGCCCAACAGGGTTGAAACTCACAACCTCCAGATTAAGAGTTGCACATTCTACCAACTGAGCCAACCAGGTACCCCATGCCCCGTTAAGTTTAAATCTCAGATAGACAAA
The DNA here is from genome assembly GCA_004023965.1 of Spilogale gracilis. Taxonomy (NCBI): domain Eukaryota; kingdom Metazoa; phylum Chordata; class Mammalia; order Carnivora; family Mephitidae; genus Spilogale; species Spilogale gracilis. Next base: position 175,128 of record PITA01001564.1, on the reverse strand, counting down.
AAAATAATTTTGGCATAAATATGTATCAAATATTGCATGGGAAATATTTATACTAAAAAGATTTCTACGAGACGGGAACCCCTGAAATCTAATCCTGTCACTAACCTTCCTGAGAGTAGTTCTCACCTTTTTGTTCTCATATTCTCTTCATCTTCCACTTTACAAGTAAACTCCTCAGATCTGTTGCTCCTAGTTTTCTAGCCCAGCTCAGAAGCCAAGAGTAAGTGAGTGAGGAGCAGGGAGGAAAAGGCAATGGATCTTTGGCCAGTGGCTCCTTTCCCATCTGTCTCTGACTAGCCCCTGCTCACCTCCTCTTTCCACAGCTTACCAGCGCCTGTCCTCCCTGAACCCACTTCAGAACATGCTAAATCTCAATGTTTTGAGACTGTCCTTTTTTTTTTAGTTTAAATTTATTTTATTTTTTCAGTGTTCCAAGACTCATTGCCCAAGCCCCACAGCCATATATATTTTTTTCTTTTTTTTTTAAATTGTTACTTAAATTTTTTTCCCAGTGTTCCAAGATTCATTCCCCATTCCCCACACCCAGTGCTCCACGCTTTAGGTGTCCCCAGTACCCACCACCAGGCTCTCCCATCCCTTTATCTCTAAGGCAATATCACTGGATTTGGGGTGAGGAGACACACACACATACACAATGATTAGACAGCCAGTCATTATTTTCTAAACACCATGCTAAGTGTGCTTGGGTTTACTTAAGCCGTGTCTCTCTCTCCCCATCATTAGGAACTCTGAGAACAAGATGATCTTCCACCCAACATCAATATGCGTTGATCAGTGAAATGATCACAAACACTTGCCAACAGTGGGTCATCCTGGAGACTATGAAAATAATGGAGACCTAGGAAAGATTGTCAATGAGGAACAAAAGTGGCACTTTTCTGTTTGATAACACTCAAGAAGGCCAAAAATTAGAGACAGCTGAGGAACTAGAGCTGGTTTTCTAGAGTGGTATATTTGTTGGCTGAGGCTGCCGTAACAATATACCATGGACTGGATGGTTTGAACAACAGAAACTTCTTTTCCTTAGAGTTCTGGAAGCTAAAAGTCCAAAATCAAGGTGTCTGCAGAGCTGGTTTCTCTTGAGGCCTCTCTTGCGCTTGCTGATGTCTGCCTTCTTGCCGTGTCCAATGTGATCTTTCCTCAGTGTGTACACATTCCTGCCATCTGTCTCTGTGTTCAAATTCCCTCTTCTTATAAAGACATCAGTCAGGTTGGATTAGGGGCCACCCTACAGGACTCATTTTAACCTGATCACCTCTTTATAGGCTCTAACTCCAACTAGAGTCACATTCTGAGGTATTAGGGCTTCGGTGTACAAGGTTTGGAGGGACAAAACTCAGCCTGTCACAAGTGAGGAGACATTTGTGATGGCAGTTGAAGTCATTGTCAGCTGAAGGACTGAAGGAACAATCTGGGTTCCCAGAACAGTGGAATAGTGGGGCTCTGCCAACAGTGGTCAGGGTGAGAAACACATGAATGGAGCACAGAGCCAGACCATCAGCTGGGTCCAGCCTCCTTCCTACCTGGAATGTGAAATACCAGCCTTCTCATTAGATAGGCTCTATTTTCTAAATGGAGTAAATTGGACCATAAGGAATATAGAAGGATTATGAAAGCATGTCTAATGCTTTATTCTTTTGTCTGTTTGTTTGTTTTTATTATGTTATGCTAGTCACCATACAGTACATCATTAGTTTTTGATGTAATGTTCCAAGATTCATTGTTTTCATGCAACACACAGTGCTCCATACAGTGTGTCTTTAATACCCATCACTGGGTCAACCCATCCCCCCAGCCCTCCCCTCTAAAACCCTTCATTTGTTTCCTGGAGTCTACAGTCTCTCATGGTTCATCTCCCCCTCCAATTTCCTCTCTTCTTTTTTCCCTTCCTTCTCCAAATGTCCTCCATGCTATTCCTTATGTTCCACAAGTAAGTGAAACCATATGATTACTGACTTTCTCTGCTTGACTTATTTCCCTCAACATAATCTCCTGATGCTTTATTAAAAATTTAATACAAGGGGCTCCTGGGTGGATCCATCAGTTAAGCATCCAGCTCTTGACTTTGGATCAAGTCATGATCTCAGAGTCTTGAGATGGAGCTCCACATTGGGCTAATTAAGATTCTCTCTCCTTCTTGCTGCTCATCAGCTTTCTCTCTCCCTCTCAAATAAATAAATACATCTTTAAAAAAAATTAATGCTAGGCGTGCCTGGGTGGCTCATTTTGTTAAATGGCTGCCTTCAGCTCAGGTCATGATCCCAGGGTCCTGGGGTTGAGTCCTGTGTCAGGCTCTCTGCTCAGTGGAAAGCCTGCTTCTCCCTCTCCCTCTGCCTACCACTGCCTACTTGTGCTCTCTGTCTGTCAAATAAATAAATAAAATATTTTTTATAAAATTAATGCTAAATAACCCCTCATCTGTAAAGTCTGATAACCATCAAACACAGATTATGTTTCAAAGGTTTAAAATGTCTTCTTGACATGGCAAAGACAGATAATGGTAGAATAATAGACACAGAAGAAGAATTTAGAAACCACTGCCCAGAGTAGTGCTTTTCAAGTTTTTCAAACAATATGAATCTGATAGGAGAGTGAACCCTTGGCTGGGAGAGGAAAGAGAAATGGATGGTTGTGTTTTATCAAAAAAAAAAAAAGTATTGGAAACTTACATTCTGTTTAGGATATATTTTTTTTTCTTTCAAGATTTTATTTAAATTCAAGTTAGTTCACATATAGTGTAGTATTGGTTTCAGGGTTAGAATTTAGTGATTCATCACTTTCATATAACACCAGTGCTCATCACAAGTCCCCTCCTTAATGCCCATCCCCCATTTAGCCCATCCCCCCCCTTTGATTTTAAAAGTAGGTTGCATTTGTCCCCCAATTCCTCAAGATAATTCACATTCCAATAAGATACATAATGCATAGTGAGTAGCTTTTTCTGACCCATGATACTACTATTCCATGCTTGGATTATTTGTGCCCCAGTTTGAGAATCCAGGCCTCCAAACCTTGACTGCCCTCTCATAGGACATAGTTGCCCTTGGACAGAAAGGTTGACACACATCCTCATTAAGTCTCAGCCACAGGACTTGCTGCAGGCATAACTAGGAGGAAATAAAGGTCTAACATCTAATGCAGATTAAGCCAGAATCTCTCCTTTTCCCTCCCAAGCAGCAACTCTTGGCCAGTGCAGGAACTCCCACCATTCCTCTGGTGGTTAATGCATCAGTTATCTATAGCTATACTCACGCCACATTTTTTTTAAGATTTTATTTATTTATTTGACAGAGAGAAACACAGCAAAAGAGGGAACACAAGCAGAGGGACTGAGAGAGGGAGAAGCAGGCTTCCCGCTGCAGGAAGCCTGATGTGGGACTCAATCCCAAGTCTCCAGGATCATGACCTGAGCCCAAGGCAGTCACTTAAGCTGAGCCACCCAGGCGCCCCATCACACCACATTTAAAACCACATACAAGACTTCAGTGGCATAAAATTATAAACCTTTATTTTCACTCACGACTCTATGAGTTGGCTGCGTAGTTGTACTGCTTTTGGCTTGGCTCCACTCAGCAGTTCTTGTGTTGGCTAGAGGGTCACTTCCATAACTGGCAGTGAACTGATTGTTCATTAGTATAGACTGCTCTTGGCTGAGATGACTGGCTTTCCTCCACACGGTCTCTCATCCTCCATGAGGCTAGCCTAGGTTCCTTCTCATGGTACAGGCACGAGAGAGTAGAGGTGTGCCAGACATCATGAGGCCCCGCTGGGGTCAGAAGTGGGGCTCCATTCCATTGCTCAAAGTACATAAAAAGACAGCTCATATTCAAGAGACAGGAAAATAGGTCATACTTTGGATGAGAAAAGTGGCAAAATCACATTACACAGGGCAGCGATTCAAGGAAGGTTGGAGAACTGAGGCATTTTTGCAATCAGTTTACCACAGGAGGCATTTCAAGTCATCTTTATGCAAACAGAACTCTGGATTCCTATTATCCATTTCCATATTGCTTCCTTGGAGAGCTCAGGGAATGTTATAAGAATGGGGAGCCAATGTTATTGGAACTCAGATGGAATCCTGGCTGTGACAGATTTTAAGCCCTCCTTAGACATCAGTTTTGGCCACTTACACATATCCTTTGTTGGGAGAAGAAGGGGGGAATGCGGATTTTCCCTAATAATGACTTCCTTGAAGTCCAGTGGCTGACTGGTAGTAGGATTGCTCTATTAGATTGAGCCAAATCCTTGATCAAAGTGAGGTATATTAATGGGGACTTTATTTAGACCTATGACAATCTGGCATTCTCTTGAGCAAAGATTTTGATCATGTAGAGAAAGAAAAGCCTATCAAAAATGGGGAGGAGGAAATTATGTAAGTCAGTATGCTTAGATGTGTGTAGAGGAAAAATAAGTTATATTTTTGAAGCTAGTTCAAGAAACATCAGTAATTATGAGCCAAATATATGTCACATAAAATGTAGCTTTTCTATGGAAACACATCTCATAGTTAAAAGAGAATATACAAAAGCATAGCTCTTCATTTTTAAAGTGTATCATTATCCTTCTTAGACATTCACTTCCCTTTTTATCCATGACTCAGGATGAATATTAGGGGACAGAGAAGGAGGGCTTGTGTAGTTTTGAGAAGGGCCATGCAAAGTGAATTTTTGAATGCAGAACGAAGGGATCTAGAGAACTGCTTTGATTGTATCCTCTGACAGGTGCATTATCTCATTTAATTTCCACCATGACATTGTTGGATTGGCATTAACAGCCCTGACTTCATAGATGAGAAGGCTGAGGCTCAGAGAAATCAAGCAACTTGCCCCAATTCACACAACTAGTGAGAATGAAAGCCAAAATGGAGCCCTAATCCTGTTTCCATGTTTTTCTGACTGTGATTGTTCACTATAATAGATCATTGCCAACTTGGGTAACCTCATCTTTGTATTTGAAAATAAAAAAGTACTGACCTGGTTTTTATTCTTCAGGTCCCCCCCCAAAGGCAAAGAAAGACAACCTACATAATGCCACACGAATGCCTCACTCTTTGTTCATGGTCTTCCTTTGAATGATCTTTGTCAAACTGAAGACCGAGAGACTAGTCCTCAGGGGATAAAAACCAGCTGCAAGGATAAACAGAAACAATACAGTGACCCCAAAGTTGACAAATTTGAGGAACAACTCTGCTCTGGGTCGAGCTTGAGGCAGAGAGGAGACAGCCACCCACGCTAGATGCATGCCCAGCACTCTGCTGCTGTGGGCACCCATGCCAGCATCCATGGTGAGGTAATTCTAGAGAACAGCAGGACTCATTCATTCCACATGCCTTCTCAGACAGTTAGGGTAAACAACTTTCAGATGCATTTCCTGTTAGTTAAAAAAATTTTTTTCCCATAGTTGTACTAGTCAAATAGTATTTGAAAATTCCCTTTTTGTGTTTCCTCTAAAAGTATTTTCTTTTGTAAGAGGGTTGCCGGATATGATATCATCATAATTATTCCTTGACCAATTTTATCACCAACTATGTCAAATCTAAACAGTTTATCCAGCTTTACAAGGTGGTTAGTGTCACTCTGGGAATGTCCAAAATAGTGACAGCAGGAACATTTCAATTCCACGGCCAGATCTTTCAGTTGGAGTAACGTGTGACCTGTCTGCCTGAAGAACATTTACTATGTAGCTGGGAGACAGAACTAATTCGTTGTGGGGTCATGAGAAAGACTTATAAAGTGGCTTTAAAAATCTGCAATTGGAAACATGAAAGATAATAACTACTCGATGGCTAGTTCTTACACTGAGTTCTTCAGAGCAAACTCTTCCAACATTTTCACAAAAGATGACACCTCCAAAATTATCCCTTGAGTCCCTAAATAGAGTTCAGAGTTTAGGGCTTCCCATTTCCCTGTCCTAGGATTTTCTTAATGATTTTCAACCAGAGGAAGCAATCCTTCTGGGCTCCCCAGAGGTAAGTGTAGACAGAAAAAGCTAAATCCAGCTTTGTAGAGATCTGTGCTTCTGTAAGATTCTTGCCTCAAAGAGGAGAGAAAAGAGAGAAATGTTGGCATCTTGTTAATAAATCACTCGAGACAATGCTAAGTCATTCTGAGAAAGAGATACAGAAATAGACATTCAGCATTGGAGTTTCAAGGTAGAGATAGTTTCAGAACTTAGTTGGAAAATGACACTCACTATAGATAAAGTCTATTGAGAGAGAGCAGTTTCCTGTCATGAGAATTTTTTCAGTAACATAAAATTTGGCAGTTTCCATCTGAAGAAGTGGGGTAGAGGCTAGCACCCCTGGCCAAAGTGGTTAGTTATTGGTGTATGTATTGAGGTGTGAGGGTCTCACCTTTTCTCAAAGCAAATTTGGACTAGCCCGGCTCACTCATGGGACTTGAGAGCCCTCAGAGGTCCACAGAGGTGCTTCTCTAAAGCCTAACCGCAGAAGGATGAGCAGGACACACCATATTATGTGGAGATAGTTAGGAAATGGTGTGTTGGAGCCTTTGGGATCCTTTGGCCCAGAAAACCTGGGAATCAGCCCCCTCCTGACCTAATAGACAACATGCTAGACAACATGAGGCAAGATTACAAAGGGTATTGGCATTTCACTGATGCAGGGAAAACAAGATGTGAGACTTTGGCTTTCTTGAAGATAAAATTGGGGCTAGCTTCTGACCACCAAGTGAATGTGACCGCTTAAAACAGATTTCCCTTCAGGATGTGAGGTTGATTTGGCTTCAATACCCATTTCTTCCCTGATTGTCGGGGTTGATGGGGTTGTCAGGTTACTCAGGTGGCTCACCTGGCTGGCTGTGAGGAGGCTCTTTCTTTCCCAAGCAGCATCCTCTCTTTTGTAACCCTTTGTTGCCTACAGATACAACTTCTCTTCTAAACCTCCCAGCTTATGAGACTCATCCTCCCATTCTTCCCACTCTCACTTTTACAGAAAAGACATCAAGATCAACCAGGGCCTCAGAGATACATTTCAACTCTAAATGACTGTGTTTGTTTTTACAATAAGGAGGGGGAGTCCTTTGGGATTTGAAAAAAATTTCCTTGCCTAAAGGGCTGATGACTTGGGCTTCAATTCTCCCTTTTTTCTAAATGTGCTTCTTAAGGAATAAAACAGAAAAAGCATCCTTAGTCATCAGCAATCAAACATGTGAAAATTGTGAACTCATCTGAATCACCTTTCTAGTAAGGGCAGAACCAACCAGAAGTCAGTTTGAGGCACCTATTAAAGAATAGTAACTCTCACCTTCAGGTGACCTTGAAGAGCTCATTTTCATTAGCATCAGAGCAGAAGACTACAGATTTTTCTTGACTTGCAATGGATTACACCCTGATAAACCCACAGCAAGTTGAAACACCACTGAGTCAAAAATGCATTTGATACACCTAACCCAAATCATAGCTCAGTGTAGCCGACATTTGAAGCTCTCAGAATACTTACATTGGGTTATAGTTGAACTAAATAATCTGGCACTATTTTATAGTAAAAGAGACTATTTTATAGTAAAACATTGAATATCTCATGTAATTTATTGAATACTATACTGAAAGTGAAGAGGAGGGTGGTTGTATGGGGAAAAATGATGGTAAGCGTATCAATTGTTACTGTTTGCCTTTGTCATCGTGAGTCAAGGCCCAGCCCCACAAGAGGATCACACAGTGTCTCATTAGCCTGCAAAAGATCAAAACCCAAATTTTGAGCTATGGTTTCTACCAAATGCATATTGCTTCTGAACTACGATAAAGTTGAAAAATCGTAAGTACAATCATGAGTTGGGGAACATCTGAATTAATAATCAAGGTGAACACAATAAGAAACAAAAGGAAAAAATAACAGTACAGAGATGGGGGAAAAGCTGAAGAAAAGTAAAAAATTAATAAGGCTTTGAAAGCCTGATGTTACAGCTCGGTTTTTAAAAATTTTCATATTTTTATATGAAATTTCATTCACCAAAGATTTTCTGGCTGGGGGGTTATTGTGTGCTAGGCAATCTGCTAAGTTCAGGAAATAGAAATATGAGTAAGACCAAATCTCTCTCCTAGAAAAACTATGTTAAGCACACAATAAACATTCAATAAATGTCAGTTCTCTTTTTTCTGCTAGTGAGAGAAATTCTGAACTAATGAATATTTATTGTGGATGGCTAAAGGTTTCTAAAAATAATATACTGTGGGAGAGGGAGAGTAGGCTAGCTCTTCCCCAAATACATCCTCATCTCCTCTGCCCAGGCACATTAATAGACTACATTTCCCAGTCCTCTTTGCATACAAGTGTGACCATGTGATTAAGTTTTAGCCAATGACATGTGATCAAAAGTAACCTGTTGTTCCTGGGCTGAGGATTTTTAATAAGTCTGTACCTTCTCTGACCACTTTCTTGATTCCCTCAGCATGTATAACAGTCTGGATGTTACCACAATGAGTGAAGGTTAGATGAGACCCATCCGTCCCTGAAGAAATTTTTCACAGAGGGCTGGACATGATAAAATTTGTAACAAGTAAACTTCTCCTGATAACATATAGGAGATGGTTTGCTGCAGGGAAAGACTACAGGGCAAGACTATAGGGCAAGAAGTCAACTTAACAGGATACTGCAAAAATTCAGGTGAGAAATGATTAGGGTCTGAATTAAGCAATGCCTCTGGGTGTGAAGCAAAGGTGGCTAATTATAAGTGATATCTTCAGGCCTCAGTTGCTAGAAGTTATCTAAGGCAGATGGGATGGAGAAACATGCCTATAACTCAGAGACACAGCCGGAAAGGAAGCCTCCTACTACTTTTTCCACTTCTTTCACTTCCTCTTGTTCCTCATTCTCCATTCTTCTTCTTCTTTCTTTTTTACCTTTTAAAGTACATTTTTATTACCCCAATGATTAAAAAACAGCCATGTGAAAAATATAAGGAAATGGTCTTATTTGAAAAAGTTGAGTGAAATCAATGTGTATTGTCAACTGAATGTAATACAGATTTTTTTAATTACATTATTTTATTTTTTCAGTGTTCCAAGATTCATTGTTTATGCCTCACACCCAGTGCTCCATGCAATTTGTGCCCTAAATACCCACCACCAGGCTCACCCATTCCCCCACGCCCTCCATTCCAAGACCCTCAGTATGTTTCTGAGTGCAATGTCTCTCATGTTTCATCCCCCTCCCTGATTTACCCCAGTTCACATTTCCATTCCTTCTCCTAATGTCCTCCATGTTACTCCTTATGCTCCACAAGCAAGTGAAACCATATGATACTTGACTTTTTCAGCTTGGCTTCTTTCACTCAGCATAATCTCCTCCAGTCCGGTCCATGTTGCTACAAAAGTTGGGTACTCATCTTTCTGATGGAGGTGTAATATTCCATTGTATGTATGGACCATATCTTCTTTATCCATTCATCTGTCGGCTCTTTCCACAGTTTGGTGATTGTGGCCATTGCTGCTATAAACATTGGGGTACACATGGCCCTTCTTTTCACTACATCTGTATCTTTAGGGTAAATACCCAGTAGTGCAATTGCAGGGTCTTAGGGTAGCTCTATTTTTAATTTTTTAAGGAATCTCCACACTGTTTTCCAAAGTGGTTGCACCAACTTGCATTCCCACCAACAGTGTAAGAGGGTTCGCTTTTCTCCACAGCCTCTCCAACATTTGTTGTTTCCTAACTTGTTAATTTTGGTCATTCTGACTGGTGTAAAGTGGTATCTCAGTGTGGTTTCCATTTGAATTTCCCTGATAGCTAGTGATGATGAACATTTTTTTATGTGTCTGTTAGCCATTTGTATGTCTTCCATGGAGAAGTGCCTCTTCATGTCTCCTGCCCATTTTTTGAGTGATCATCTCTCTTTTTGGGGGGTATTGAGTTTGAGTAGTTCTTTATAGATCTTGGATAGCAGCCCTTTGTCTGTAGTGTCATTTGCAAATATCCTCTCCCATTCTGTGGGTTGCCTCTTTGCTTTGTTGATTGTTTCCTAGCTGTGCAGAAGTTTTATTTTGATGAAGTCCCAAAAGTTTATTTTGTTTCTGTTTCCTTTGCCTTTGGAGACGTGTCTTGAAAGAAGTTGCTGTGGCCGATGTCAAAGAGGTTACTGCCTATGTTGTCCTCTAAGATTTTGATAGATTCCTGCCTCACGTTGAGGTCTTTCATTCATTTCGAGTGTATCTTTGTGTGTGACATAAGAGAATGGTCAAGTTTCATTCTTCTATATGCAGCTGTCCAATTTTCCCAGCACCATTTATTGAAGAGACTATCTTTTTTCCACTGGATATTTTTTCCTGCTTTGTCGAAGATGATTTGACCATAGAATTGAGGGTCCATATCTGGACTCTCTACTCTGTTCCATTGGTCTATGTATGGTCCATCCTCCATTTTTCAAACATCAGGATACACCTCTGAGAGAGTCAATGTTGTAAAAAAATTCTAAATCCTACAATTGCACTCCAAGTCAAACCACAGTCAAATACCCAAAAAAATTAGTTATAAAAATGTCTTTAGTCAGCAGGTCCTTAACTAGCCATCGGAAGGAATCTCAGTAGAGAAAAATACTAATAAATAGAAAGCACACAAAGGGAACAAGCATAAGGAAGTTTTAGCCTGTGACTGGGAAAAGCAGAACAGAAAAAGATAAAGAGGAAAATATTTAAACACATCATTTATAAAATTTTTTAATGAAAGGAAAAATGAATGAAAAACAGATTTGAGGCTTATGAACTGAGTTAGGCACCAAGATACTGCAAAGGACTTGATGCCTTAAATCATTACCAGGATGCAGGAGAAACACATTTATATCCCCAGTCTTTATTTTATTTTATTTTATTTTTATTTTATTTTTATTTTATTTTATTTTATTTTATTTTATTTTATTTTATTTTATTTTATTTATTTGACAGAGAGATCACAGGCAGGCAGAGAGGCAGGCAGAGAAAGAGGGGGAAGCAGGCTCCCTGCCGAACAGAGAGCCCAATGTGGGACTCGATCCCAGGACCCTGAGATCATGACCTGAGCCGAACGCAGAGGCTTAACCCTCTGAGCCACCCAGGTGCCCCGATCCCCGGTCTTAATTAGGCAATTGAAGTCTTTTCGATAATCCACTATAACAAAGCACACTAGCATTGTCAGTCCAAACCTCAGAAACTGAAATGATATCTCTTAACCTTGCTTTTATAAATATGTTTTTCCTAGATCAAAGTAAGGAGTACCTTTGCAAATGTTCAGAAATATTGTGTTTCCCAATAAGTAGATTTAGCGTCTCCTTTCACCTCACATTCAGCTATACAACTGTGGTTGTATATATTTATATTTAGGTATCCATTAATATTCCTAGCACTTATTATATGATTAATTTGTGAATCCTAAGTTAGCTATTCAAACTTTTAAGAAAAACTACAAGCCCAATGCATAACTCTTTAACAACATCAATTTAGGAAAGAGACAAATTATTTTGGCAGTCTGAGAGGTTCTAGCTTTGATTATAAGGAAAGGAAATTTTTTAAAAAATGCCTTTCTGTCTCATGGTGTTCTTAGCAGACAGAAAAATGGTTTCTTCTTTGAAGATAAAATTTAGAGTCAGATTCAGAAGAATCTGCCAATAGAAACAGCAATGAGAATTAGTTACATATCCTGGAAAAATGAGGTTTAGCCCAAATCTGTTGATATTACTTAGTAAGATTGGACACCAGAATTGGCAAAAATATTTCTTATTCAACTACTTTATGGAAATCCTATGAAAATAATTGGAAACAGAAAGGTTCAATTGCTTCACCAGAGAGAATATGCATTCCTTCTCTTCTACCTTCAACATTCTGTAAATCTATAGAAAAGTTTTGGAAGGAGAAAACATTTAAAAAATCCTCAATATGTGAAACAGATATGAAAGTTAACTGTGAAGCAAGGTTTTATATAGCAAACTTTTTTCCACTGACTTTCTTCTTAAAATGGAATCGATATATTCTACTGCTGCAAAACACAAATGACTTCCAAAAGGAAATAAAAATTGAACCCAAGAATACCACACATGTCCTCTATAGCATGAATTTAAAGTAAATTAAATTGGCTATGTTACTCATATTAAGACAAAAATAAAAATGCCACAAGTGAAAGTTACCAAAATGTGAAGCCATTGGGCAAAGCTGTGGTATTTGCAAGCATCCCAGGCTTACCAATGTGGTCCTAATTCCCATGGATACAAGTCTGTCCCAATTCAAGTTTCCAGTTTATGGCTTATTTTAAGGCTTGCTGTCACTTACTGACATCTATCAGCTGGGTTTGCATGAATTGGTGCTCCACGATCATTAGATTGTGTGGGTCCCGTTATTAGCACAAGTGAATGAGCCACTGTGCAGTGATGACTATTTATAGCAATGTTGCTTTAAAGGTGTGGTCTCAAAACTTTTAGTACCAGTCTTAGTGCAGAAACTGAGACTAACCATCAAGGAACATCTTGTTCAACTACAAATAGACCAAAAAAATCAAAGATGGACGGAATTGCTCTTTAAAAGTCCCTCAGCATAAGTAATTGAGAAGCACTGGTCGACATTGAATCAGGAGCCAGATTCCTAGTCCATGTGTCTGCAGGTGGGGACAGGAAGATGCCAGATGAAAAGGGAAGAAATACTTTGATTATCTCAAAGTGTGTGTGTGTGTGTGTGTGTGTGTGTGTGTGTGTGTGTGTGTGTTTAAAACTAAGAAGTTTCCAAACAGCAATGGGAACTTCTAAAACACTGTCCACCTTCTGTATTTGGAATGTGGAGTCTAGTCAAAAGAAAGACATGTAGCCTAATGGTCAGTCTGGATGCTCATTTTCAAAACTGGTTAGTAATAGTGAGTAGCACAGAGTCCATAAATCACCCAAAATCATGTCATCCACAGATAATTGTACTAATATTTTGAGGAAAGCTTTTCTAAATTGTTTCCTGTATCATGATTATCTTGCAAAGTCAATAAATATACTTCTCCATCAACACCATTAATAACTGCAGAATATTCCATTTTTTAAATAGTCTATAATTTGTTTAACCAATATGCAGCTGTTGAATATTTAGATTATTTATAAATATCATATATTTTTATCTTTTTACTATAATCTCTTTGTGTCTTTATAAAGTATGTTTTTTGTAGATATATATATTTGATCTTGCTTTTGAATCCAATCTATAATCTCTGCCTATTAGAGCACTAAACTATTCATGTTTAATATTATTATTGATATGGTTGCAATTTAAATCTCTCATTTTGCCTTTGTGTTCCATTTGTCCCTCTCTGTTTCGTTTCCTTTCTCTTATTTTTCTCCCTTTTATTGTATTGAATATTTTCATGATTACATTCAGTTTCTTTTATTGGCTTATTAACTCTGTTTGTTGCATTACTATAGTAGTTGTTTAAAGTTTATAGTTTATAGGGGCCTGGGTGGCTCAGTCAGTTAAGCATCAGCTTTTGGCTCAGGTCATGATCCCAGGGTCCTGTGATCAAGTCCCACATCCAGCTCCCTGTTGAGTGGGGAGTCCGCTTCTCCCTCTTCCTTTCCCCCCTTCTTGTGCTCTTTCTCACTCTCTCTCATGCTCTTTCACAAATAAATAAATAAAATCTTAAGAGAATAAGGCCTATAGTGTACATATTTTACTGCTCAAGGTGTACATTCAAGTGATATATGGTAGAAAAATCTCATATATCTCTCCTCCTGGCTTTTGTGCCACCTTTGTCTATACATTTCACTTCTATATGTGTCAGAAGCCCACGTAAGTAGTCATGATTTTTGCTTTGCACAATCATCTTTTAAACAGACTTCAATGATAAAAAAAAAGTCTTTTATGTTTATCCATACGTATATATTTTCGTGTTCTTTTGTTACCATTTCTGTTGTTCTTTGTTTAGATTCTTTTGTTTACATCAGGATTTCCATCTGGTATCCTTTTTCTTCTAAGAGACCTTCCTCAGCATCTCTTGTAGAAGTTTGTCTAATAGTGAGTGCCCCTTTCTCTTTATGTGCATCTCAAAATGTCTTTGTTCAGCCTTGGGTTTTGAAGGATAATTTCACTAGGTATAGAATACAAGGTTGAAAGATATTTTTTCTTTTAGTAGATTAAATGCAGTACACTGTCTTTGGGCATGAATTGCTTCTGGTAAGAAATCTTCCATCATCCTCTTCCCTCTTCCCTATTTCTTTGTGTGTTATGTGTTTCTCTTCCCCTGATTGCTTTTAAGATTTATCTCTGTCACAATTTTTCAACAATATGGTTATGCTTTGTATTTTTCTTTATGATATTTTGCTGGAGGTTTGTTGGGCTTCCTGAATATATGGGCTTCCAGTTTTTAACAGAGTTTCAGCTATTACTTCTCAAATATGTTTCCTGTGCCCCCTTGTTCCCTTTCACAGATTCCAGTTCGAGGCAGATATAGCACCACTTAATCACATCCCACAGTTCCCTCATGCTCTCTTTTCATTATCAAAAAATCATTTTTTCTTTTTGTGTTTCCAGTAGTTTCCATGGTGTGTTTTCAAGTTCACCAATTATCTTAGCTCAGGTTGCCATAACAAAAATGCCATAGACTGACTGGCTTAAAGGACAAACATTTACATCTCACAATTTGGAGGCTGAGAAGTTGGTTTGATTCCTGCAGAGAGCCCTCTTCCTGGTGTGCGGATGCTACCTTCTCACTCTGTCCTCACTTGGTGGAAAGGGAATGATCCTTCTCATATCCTTTTTTTTATAAAGTCACAAATACCATCATGGGGGCCCCATCCCATAACCTCACTTAACCCTAATTATCTCCTAAAGGGCCCATCTCCAAAGACCCTCACATCAGGGGTCAGGGCTTCAATACACAAATGTGGTGGTAGTAGTGGTTGGGGGGGGCACATAGTTCAGTCCATGGCACTAATCATTGTCTGGGGCGTAACTTCTAATTCGCCCTTAATCCCATCTAGTATGTTTATAACCTCAGACATTATAGTTTTCTTTAGAAATGAAAGAGAAGTTTGGTGTTTGTCTTTTTTGTATCTTACATCTTAGTATCTTTATGTCTTCCAGGGGTAAGTTTCTCTACCTTCTTGAGTATATAGAATACAATAGTAACAACATATCATCTGGTCATTTCTGGCTTGATGTACATTTTTTTAATCATTAGGGGTTGTATCTTCCTGCTTCTTCATATGCCTTCATCAAATGCCTAACATCATGATTTTTAACTTGTTGTGTTCTGAGTATTTTGTATTCCTATAAGGATTCCGGAGCTTTGGTCTGGAACACAGTCAAGGCACTTCGAGACAGTTTTAATCCTTTCAGATCTTACTTTTACATTTTTGTCATCAGGTCCAGAACTGTGTATAGTCTGGCCTTAACTTGTCTCTGCTATTGAGGGCACATGCTACCCCAATAATGTCACTGAGATGAAGGCCTTCTGAGCACTTTACCATAAAGTATTCTACTTTGGCTTGTTGGAACATGAACTATTCCAGACTGTATGAAAACAGCATTTCTTCTGCATCTTATCAGCTGTTCTTTTCCTGGACTCAGGTAATTTCTTCACACACATGCTCTAATCAGTACTCAGTTGAAGACTTAACGCAGAGCCTTCTGCAGAGCTCCCCTTCTGTGCTTCTCTGGGACTTTCCTCTCTGGGACTTTGCCCAGCATGCTCTAGGCACCTTGGTCCTCCTAGGTGTCTATTTCCAGTTCCTCAACTCAGGTCAACCTCTGGGCCCTGACTCAGTTCCCCTTCCTGGGCTGCTTCCTGAAACCTCTATGTACACAGAAAGCTGGAGTGGTCTTACCTCCATCTTCCTATTTCACAAGGATCTCCTTACTTTGTAAAGTCTTAGAAAGCTTTGTTTCCTATATAGTTTGCCAGTGTTTTGGTTGTTTCAGGCTGGAGGGTAAATCCAGTTCCTGCCACTCCATCTTGACTGGAAGTGCCCTTTTATTGATTTTTAAACTACTTTATATATTAAGAACCTCAATGTTTCATCTCTCTTATATATTGAGGGCTGGAAGCTATATTGAACTGTCTTTGTGGAGTCAGTCCCAGAGTCCAGGTCAAAAATAAGAAAACCAAGAAAGTATAAAACTCATGGGTTCAAAGTCTGAGCTAGGCATAAGCTAAATTGGTTCTCTGATTCAGAAGTTGTATAACAGTGATATGTCATGTATTCAATTGGACTGCTATGTAATAGGAGACTTTGATAAATATACACCTAGGAATAAACTGTCCTGGAAATAGATCAGGTCTATATGTTCAAGCAAATTAAAAACAAAATAAAAGCTGCTAAATGTGAAATCCTTAAGTTATTTAATTTCTCCATCTAATAAACATTTTAAGCATTTACTCTGTGCCTAGTATTTTTAAAAATATAGTTAGTATCATTTGATATTAAATATGACTTACATATACTTCTCTTGACACATGTCCAGAGGTAGGTACATCCCTGACACTTGCTAAATTTCTCTAAACATGTAAGTAGATCATCAGGGGAATCTTTCAACCCTGTGAGACAGAGACAGACCTGTTTTCAGTTTCTATTGCCCTGAGAGGTTGAAGCAAAATAAAAGCAGATTGTTTTCAAATGAGGGAAAATAAGTGTTTATTGCAAATATGTCACTTAACTATCAAAAGAAGGTGCGTGGGGGAGGGGATAACTGGGTGATGGACATTAAGGAGAGCACTTGATGGAATGAGCAGTGGGTGTTATATGCAACTCATGGATCACTAAACTCTACCTCTGAAGCTTATCATACATTAAATGGTAATTAATTGATTTTAAATAAATAAATGAATATTAAAAATGAGCTTAATAGAAGAAAATATGGAAACATTTGGCCCCTAGCAAAGCACGTACAGTATTAGTATATCAGATATCAAATTAAGAAATTTAGTACTTCAAAGATGACTAATTCTGCCATTTAAGTCTCCATAGTCTGAACTCCATTGTTCAGAATGAAAGTTACGATATTTCCAAAGTTATAGATGTTTCACCTGAGGGTAAAAATTATCTAAAAACTGTAGGTTTGGATTATTTGTTAGAATACACTTAAACTTCAGTGTGAAATCCCAAAGGGTAGCCAGATTCCCCAAATTTCATCTAATTGTTTTCATTGCCAACCCAACACAATCAATATAATGAATATCAGTATCCACTATAATTAAGTCATTTGCTACAATTAATGATCACAAATTGCTTGTTAATAGACTATTTTAGAATAATTTTATATTTATAGAAAAATTGCAGATAATACAGAGAGTTCCTATACACCACCTCCCCCAATATAATTTCCCTTAATGTTAATCTTTTTCATAAATTACTATGGTACATGCACCAAGAGAAGGAACAAAACAGTGGCACATAACTAGTAACTACACCCCAATTATGTGGAATAACTCAAAAATTATTGAAATGGGTGTAAACCTACGCTTTTTTTAAGGAAAACTACTACCATCTTGGCTAATAATACTACCCTTGGGTTAAGTCCTAGAGATATAGCTCTTCATTGGGTTCTTTCTAGAAGAGTTGAAAATGAACTGACTTGGACAGAACCTAAAATGAAATCTTGAGTGAGAGCTGTGTGCCTCTCATGTGGGCTAAACTTGAACTTTTTTGGGTAAGATTTTATTTATTTATTTGACAGAGAGAAACACAGCTCAAGAGGGAACACAAGCAGAGGGAGTGGGACAGAGAGAAGCAGGCTTCCTGTGGAGCAGGGAGCCCAATGTGTGGTTCAATTCTACAACTCCGGGATGATGACCTGAGCTGAAGGCAGACAATGACTGAGCCACCCAGGCGCCCCTAAACTTGAACGTAACTTGAACGTAACTTCAACTTAAGAGGAGCAGCAGCAGATCGCCTGGGTGGCTCAGCCAGTTAAAGCATCCAATTTTTGGTTTCAACTCAGCTCATGATCTCAGGGTAGGACTGAGCCCTGCATAAGGCTCCATGCTCAACATGGAGTCCGCTTGTCCGTCTCCCTCCACTCCTTCCCCAACTTGCTCTCTCTCTCAAATAAATAAATAAATAAATAAATAAATAAATAAATAAATAAATAAGATCGTTTTTAAAAAGGGGGGGGGGACAAGGCACAGAAGCACTATTAACTGCCAGACGACCCCAGGAATGTTGGTTTTCCAGTTTTTTTTTTGTTTTTTTTTTTTTTTTTTGGTTTTCCAGTTTTTCCAACGAGATTTGAAAATGGCTTTGGATTTACTTTTTTTTTCAATGCAATAAAAATTTGAGTACATTGTAATTTGCTCAAATCATACTTACACTTATGTTTTCTTCACAAAGAAAAGTGTTTTTTACTTGGCAAAACATTTTTTTCTATTTATGTATTAATGCACCCATAAAAGGAATCCAACCACACTTACCTTCTCATTTTTGTGAATGGCCTTTATTGAAAAGAGTAAGATTTCATGAAATAGAGACCATGGTGAAAAATCTGGGATGTATAGCCTTTGTCTCCATGGTAACCAACTAAGTGGTTGCACCTGGTCCTCCAGGGTAATTAATTTCTTGTGTGCTGGGATGGTCTGCTGCTTCTCAAGGCCAGCAAAAAAGAAGCAAGATGACCTTTCTTTAAAACAAAACAAACGTAAATCTCACATAGAAGAATTAGACTTTGGGGTATGCTCTAATGTCCCTCTTGCGGTGGGTTTTACATTTGAGCAATAAAATGGGAGGCCAGGTTTTGAATTCTGTTGAGCTTGTTTTTCAGAGAGATCTATTATGTCAGCCATATTTGTAGGATCTAAAGGATTTTTTTTTCCTGCTTGAGTTTGTTCAGCTAAGTCAATACCTGTTTACGGATATACAGCTGCACAACACGTTTCACCTAAAAAGAGAAAGACAAATGTCAGAGGTCTATTTACCAAATATCCAAAGACTGGTTATCTTTAGGTACAATGGCACCTTAGGATCACCTCAAACTCTTTTAAAACAAACCAATGTCTGAGCCCTATTTTTCAGAAATTCTGACTTAATTCATTTGGGATGGGGCTCAGGTGCCAGAAATTTTCAAAAGCAGATTCAAATGTGTAACCATGGTTAAGAATCAGGATTAGAGAGTATGTATACCAACTTAGTTAGCTTTGACCCAATGAAGTAAATTCTTTGTAGATAAGGATTGGATAAATATGTGATATTTATAAAAGTGAATTTCTGTTTGTTACTTAATATTCCTTGTGTGTTACAAACTAATGAAAGCTTCAGGTCAGGGATTGCTTCAGATTTAAAAGATTATGTTCTTTCCGGTTTGGGTATGTTTGTTTTTTTCTTCAATCCAAATGTGATATAATTTAAGTTTTGGGGATATACCTTCCATCTGAGGAAGTTATATGTCTGAATCTCAGTAAGCCTCATTTTAGAATGTTTCCCCAGCTGTATGCTGGACCCAGACCATACCAGATCCAAGATCCGATTACAAAATTTTCAGAAATTTTGCCAACTGGCTGTTAAATTGTCAATAGCTTGAAACCGGCCCTAGTGGGAATATTTACACCATAGTAATTAACAAATGTTTACAAATCAGGGCTTCATTTCTTCTGGAGTGTTGTTAAATATCTACATGTAAACTACTGGCTTTCCACTATGAGGATCAAAGGTCCAAAATGTGCCTGGGTTTCAAATATTTGTCAACTCCTTGTTTTTACAGATATGGAAACTGAGGCTCAGAGAGTTTAAGTGACTTGTTGAGAAAATTTTTGGTGCACCCGAAAATAGAAGTCCATTATCTAGAGTGTCTGTCCTGATTCCAGTCGATACAGCAAGTGCTGTGAAATGTAAGCTCAGAATTTTACAAATGAACATCCAACCATATGATAATATTTTAGGGGCACAAAGTATTTGTCGCTAAGATGTCGAAATCCTAGAAAAACTATAAATCATTTGGACAATGAAACACAATGCATCTGTAGAAAAGAATGAGAGATCTCCTGTGTACATTGATGAAAGAAGAAAGCAAGGCATGGAACAGTATAGTAATGTACTATCTTTTGTTGACAAAGGGAGAAATAAGAATGCACGTGACTGTATTTGCAAAAAAAAAAAAGAAATACTAAGGATAAATAAGAACCTAATAAAAATGGCTCTTCAATAGGACACTAAGCAAACAGGGCAACAGAGATAAGACGTCTCTGTGTTGAAACCAAATGAAGGTTTTGACAACTAACAGCTGGTAACAACCCACAGTGTTCTCTACAAACATAAACAATTTCATAGAATTTCAACATCAGATGAGGTCATACCATGACCATGATGGAACCAAGCCCAAATAAGACTATTCTGTATCATGTCTGAACACAGACAAAAAACAAGGACACCATGAAACCACAAAAGCAACAAGATATCCTTCTCTCCCCCTTAACATGAGTAACTAGTCTTTCTCTACCATGACAACCCTAGCTTCCTTTCCTCCTGACTCCTAGGTAAAAACTCTCAATCACTGAATGCTCGCCATTGCTTTCTAGCACCTAAATTAGCCACTGGTTAAGTTTGAACAACCCAAAGCATGATCATTCTAGAAGTATGGAACTTATGAATAATTATGAATACATGTTAAATTCATAAAACAGAAAACGGGGTTATACCAACTTGATTTTATTATTATCTAATATAATGAGCCATATCACTACATTTTCAATGAGTACAAAGAAACGAAGGGAATACCATACCAATCAGAAATGGTGTAAGAGACGATGAAATGGAAGTATAGTGTAGTGAGAAAGATATATTTGTCTACAAAATTTAGCTCACAGCTTGAAATCTTCTCTAGTTACAAATAAATGGTCTTCAAAGATGAATAAGATCTGGTCCCAGAATTTGCTTCCTTCTCCTTCTTCCTCTTTTTCAATTCTGTTCAGACATCTACACACTGAGAAAAGCTTCCCTGCAGTTACTTGATCAATGTCTGCCTTCTGTCTCTAAGCATGACTAGTGGCACTTGAAAGACAGGGACCAGATGCGTCTTATTTACCATTACATTCCCAGTGCCCAACAAAGCAAGTATACCTTTTTTTTTTAATATCTTATTTATTTATTTGACAGAGAGAAACACAGCTAGAGAGGGAACACAAGCAGAGGGACTGAGAGAGGGAGAAGCAGGCTTCCCACTGAGCAAGAAGCCCAATGTGGGGCTCGATCCTGGGTCTCCGGGATCATGACCTGAGCCAAAGGCAGTCGCTAAACCAACTGGGCCACCCAGGCACCCACAAGTATACCTTTGTACTGGGTTGAAAAATGTCCCCTCAGGGCTTATGTCTACCCAGAACCTCAGAATATGACTTTATTTGGAAATAGGGTCCTTACAGATGCAGTTAGTTAATTAAGATAAGGTCATATTGAACTAGGTGGGCCTTAAGTCCAACATGACTGTTGGTGTCCCTATAAGAAGAGGGACGATACATAGAGGGAAGAACATGGGGGGGGGGAGTTCACATGATGACAGAGGCAGAGAGTGGGGCGAAATCGCTGCAAGACAAAGAAAGCCAAAGGTTGCCAGAATCCACCAGAAGTTGGGACAACTCAAGGGAGAAAACAGAAGGAAAAATTTGCAGTGGCTTTCTCAGGTTTTCAAGATCTTTTTGGCAAACATTAAGTACCTAGGTCTCCAAGCAACTTGGAAGGGATCTGGCACAGCAGTTAAGGATCAAGACTTCTAACCAGACTCTCTGGACTTAAGTCCTGATCCTACCATTTGCTACTCTTGCAGCATTAAGCCAATGACTTAACTGCTGTGTGCTCAGTTTCCCCATCTGTAAAATGAGGAAAGCAATAATCACTACCCCTTGACTATGAAGAAGATTTAATGAGAATAGATACATAAGGTATGAACCTGCACTAATGAACATATAGCCATGAGCTATACATGGCTACTGAACATTTGAAATAACAGCTCCTCCAAACTGAGATGTGCTTTAAGTAAAAGTCACACCAGACTTTGAATGCTTAGTATGAAGAAAAGAACACAAGCATCTTGTTAGTATTTCTTTTATATTAATCATATGTTGAAATGAAAATCATTTTAATGTATTAAAGTTAACTTCATCTTTTGTGTGAATGTGTGTGTGTGTGTGTGTGTGTCTACTACAAAATTTAAAATCATATATATGGTTCAAATGCACAGCTTGCATTATACTTTTATTGGAAAGTCCTGGAATAAATGGTGTCTGGGCACAAACAAAATTATTTCCATTTAAAAATATGTAGAGTTGGGCACCTGGGTGGCTCAGTGGGTTAAAGCCTCTGCTTTCGGCTCAGGTCATGATCTCAGGGTCCTGGAATCGAGGCCCGCATCGGGCTCTCCACTCAGCGGGGAGCCTGCTTCCTCCTCTCTCTGCCTGCCTCTCTGCCTACTTGTGATGTCTCTCTCTCTCTCTGTTAATAAATAAATTTTAAAAATATTTAAAAAATATGTAGAGTCACTATAAAATTTTGGTGTTGGATACTGATTCAGAAGCAGGATATAGGGGTGCTTGAGTGACTCAATCCATTAAGCATCTGTCTTGGGCTCAGGTCATGATCCCAGAGTTCTCAGATGGAGCCCTGCATCAGGCTCCCTGCTCAGTGGGGAGCCTGCTTCTCCCTCTGCCTGCCTTGCTTGTGCTGTCTCATGTATACATGCTTTCTCTTTCTCAAATAAATAGAATGTTTTTTTTAAAAAAGGAAGCAGTATATAAAAGATTACTGTGGGTGCAGTGAAATAATTCTATGCATAAGAAAGATTCTGTAGTGTTATTGACCCACTAGGGATGCCTCTCTCAAGTCATTTGTCTCTTCTTCCTCAGTTAGCAGTAAGTGAGCCCTTGCTATGCATCAGGCTCTATACTAACTATTTTGGACTCATTGTCTTATTGAATAATATAGCCCTATGATTTGCGAATCACATATATAGCTTACAATACATAATATGTTATTGAGAGCCGATGTCAAGGTTTCTATTATGTTAATATACATCACTTGCTCTTGAACGATGATAATTCCTCTAGAGTAGGAAAGAAATGGGAATCACAGCAAATGTGTCCCTGTTACAGCCATAGTGAACACCTCTGATCTTGCTATGTCCTTGGGAAAGTGATTCAGATCTGAACATTTTCTGATTCATCTTAGTGGGAAAAGGACAAAAATCCCTTCTGGAAAAAGAACAGAAGATTAGAAAACCTTCTAAAGCCTGGTATTTCCTGGAAACACCACTGACCCTTACACGCCTGAGATAGAAATCGACTTAAAGAATATTTCTTCTCTTTTGAGTTGAGGTGCTGGAAAAAATCCTCCCCACCCAGTTTCTTTTCTATTTCAACTGAATCGATCCCTAAAGGAATTGCCATCTCCCATCAATAGATGGTATAAAGCCATGGTATCTATGCAGAGGCAAGAAAAAGGGAAGAACCAAGTGTCAATCTTGTCTCTGTTAGGGTGACATCTAAGCTCTGTACTCTCTGTAGAAGTAAGATGGGGCGTGAGATTTTCTTGGTATTGAGTTTTTCGTCCCTGAGCCCAAAGGAGAGAAATCATTGTGAGTTTTGGATAAGGCTTTATGGCATTATCTCTGAAAGATAGTAGAGTGATGGTGCATCTTTCCATTTTCACTGGGCGCTAGAGCAACCTCTTCTTTCTTGTTTCAGGATAGAATGAGAGTGAGAGAACCAGCTGGGGCCGCTGGAGTGAGAGTAGTTAAGGGATGCTCTTTAGATGCCTTTTTTCCAGTGTCCCCAGAGAGGGCGCAGGTAAGTTCAAGAGCTGGGTAGCAGGAAGTTGAGTGTTTTCCATTTGGGCTGGATAGTTGTAAGAATGGAAATATCTAACCAGGGAACTTTCTCAAATTCCCAAGACCAAGTCTATAGACTTGTTGCCTTTTCCCTCATCCGTAACGTCTTCTCTTCTCTGAAATAAAGAGATAACCCCTCCACCTTGGAAGGCCAGTCCTCCATGTTCAGATTGGCTTTGTTTTCTTGCGGTATTCCCTTTACACTGTGGCTCCTCTGGAACCCTCCTTCCTCTCCCAGGAACTGTTCTTTCTTTCTTATCCCCTTCATGAGTGAGTTATCTGTGCTTGCTCTTTCTGCTTCCCCACCTGCTCTATCTCCCTGTAATATAAATTCTACTGACTCCACCTGAATCGTTCTCAGGGAGAGAGACCCAGGTGGCCAAATCCAATGGCTGGTTTGCCATTTTCATATTGCTTGGAATCCCAGTAATGTTCTGATTGACTCCCACCACCTTGAAATATTTCTTCCCCTGTGGCACAACACTCTTTTGGCTTTCCAGTAAACTTCCTGCCCCACCTCAGCCTTTTACACTGGACTTTTAATATTGGAAGAATACAAGGTTCACCACTAGACCTCACTGTCTTCTTCCTGGATGATTTTTTTCCAAGGCTATCTTAACCATTCCTGGGGCTCCAACTGTCCAATTAGGCACTCCAAATTTTGTCTCCAGCTCAGATCTCTCTTCCAAATCCAGGCAGGTGGTATATCCAACTACCTACTCAGCTTTTCCACTTAAGTATCTCAGAGTCCCTTCAAATCCCCAATCTCTCTCCACACCCTTCTCCCCATGCCACCCCAGTCCTGGCCCTGCTGAGATGGCATGCACTAGTTCTCTCCCAACACATGCCATCTAAGGGCTGGTTCCACCATGCACCCAAAACACAAGTAGAAACCCAAGCCTCATATTTTGTATTTCTTTCTTCCTCACCCCTTCTAGCCAATCAATCATCAATTTCTAAATATCACTTTATTGAACAACCCTACTGGGCTCATGAAAAATGCCTTTTTACTGGTGTCCCACACCCACACTCCTCCAACTAAAATTCCATAATATAGCTGGGACGAATCTCAACATTCACACACATTAATTCATTCTCTTACATAAAACTCTAAAATTGCCTTTTATTTTATTTCTGTTTAGATATGTTCCCAATCCTTAAAAGAGCTCACAAACCCTTACATTATCTGGCTTACTGTCCACCAGCCTTCCTCAAGCCCATCTTCCCCTACCTCCCTTCTCTCCTACCACACTCATTTGTGGGTTCCCCCACAAAGCCAAGCTCATTTCTATCCAGATATTTAAATCCTTCCTTTCTTCCCACTCCCCTCCCTATGCCTGTGCGTCCTTCAGATCTCAGCTGAATTTGTGTGTGTGTGTGTGTGTGTGTGTGTGTGTTAAAGTGGATGCATTTGTATCCCCCAACAAGACAAGTTCCCTATGATACATGCTCTCTCATATAAGTATCTGAGTCTTCACTCTCAGATCTTTTAAGGCTTATAAGAATTGTGGTTAAATTACTAATGATATATGTGCTGCTAAAGCAAATACATTAAAGTACAAAGTATAGAATTAGTATTTCAATGCTCATTTCTCCTCTCCGTTAAGACAGAGAGAAAATTGTTTGTTTTACTGCTGACTCTCTGTACATAGCGCGTGGAAGTTATCTCATAAATACCTGTTTAATGAATAACCAACATCCAGATGGAATAGGGAGAATATAAGAATTTTCTTAAACATATGTCTACAATACTGTCTGATTTATATTTTATTTTTCAGTGAATTTTAAATGAAATTACAGATAGTTAAGTAAAAATTTGAGCAATTAAAGGATTTCTGAAGTCAACTTATGATTACATAAATTTACAGTTATTTATGACCTACTACCATCACAGTTAAACAGAAGGGGCCAAATTAGTAGAATAGGGAACAAAGAATGAATTTTAAAAATCAATAGCAGTGAGCCTAGTTGTGGGTATTAAGGTGGGCACATATAGCATGCAATACTGAGTGTCGTGCATAAACGATGAATCTTGAAACACTGAAAAAATAAAATAAAGTAAATTATTTAAAAAAAAACAGTAACAGGGGCACCTGGGTGGCTCAGTTGGTTAAGCACCTGCCTTCAGCTCAGGTCATGATCCTGGAGTCTCGGGATGGAGCCCTGCATTGGGCTCCCTGCTCAGTGGGAAGCCTGCTTCCCCTTCTCTCACGCCCCCTGCTTGTGTTCCCTCTCTGGCTGTGTTTCTCTCTGTCAAATAAATAAATAAAATCTTTAAAACAACAACAACAACAACAGAAACCATTAAGAGTAATAGTTGCAGTATTAAACCATTATTGACAACTTTCCAGCTATGTATCTTCCTTAGAAGTACAAATATAGCTATCTTAATTTAACCCCTCTGAATTAATTTAACTCCTTTTTTTTCATTATTGCCCCCTTAGGAGCCACTTGAGACAGTTTTTATCTACTCATCCCCCCATCCTAAGACATTTTAATACCTCAGATATGCTATATACATGTAGAGCATGTATATCTATGCTTTATGCATTAAAAAGTAAACGTTTTTCATTCCCTGAAGATAAATTATGATTCC
Organism: Spilogale gracilis; assembly: GCA_004023965.1. Taxonomy (NCBI): domain Eukaryota; kingdom Metazoa; phylum Chordata; class Mammalia; order Carnivora; family Mephitidae; genus Spilogale; species Spilogale gracilis. The sequence goes on along the minus strand of PITA01001564.1, from coordinate 148,760 downwards.
CTTTGGGCTGAGAATGTATGAGTTAGAGTGATCATCTCAAGATAACAAGAAACATCAACAAATTAATAAACACCCTTAAATCGATGGTCAGAGGGCTGAAAAAATGTAGACCCTGTCATTGCTATCTTCCCACTTATAGGAAGTTGTCTGCAGTTAGCTAGCTTGATCTATGGAGTATATTACCTAGCTATGGTAGCACACTGTTCCATGCGGGCACTATGGCTCAGTCAATGCTATCTTTAGGGAGAGGAGGGCATTTCATCGAGAACTAATTGATATAGGATCCCCAAATTACTGCAAACTTTGACAGCCCTGAATATTACTGAACCGAATGAAAGCTTGAGAACATAATATAACAATATCATCACAAAGTGAAGAATTTCTGGGTAGAAAATAGGAGGTTTTTACTCAACTTACAGTTGTTATTATGAAATATAAAATCATGGAGAAAGTATCAAACAGAACATTATTTTGAACAAATATACTTTTTGGAATAAAAGACCCTATCACTCACCAGTGATCATGTTACTAAACATCTAAGAGTCAATCAGAGTTATCACTTGAATCTCTTTTGGTGATTGATACTTCTGCTACATTTCCACTGCCAAAAATGTTTTTCCCTAAACGTTTTTCAAATTTTTTTAAGAAAACTTTTTTAAAAATTAAGAGTTGCATGTGTATACGTCTGACTTTTTATTGAGCAGGTCTTAAGGCTTTGAGGGACTTTGGGCTGGAAACCATGGGAATCGCTTTTGTAAATATCACATTAGCATAATAAGCAGCAGATTTTGGGTTTTCGGTGGGAATACACATGTTATCCAGTACTAAAAATATATTATTGAGATTATCTTGAAACGAACTTCAGTAATCCCATAAAATGAACCACATGGAAAAATCTTGTGTTCCAAGGGAGTTTCTCACTTTGAGAACTAAACAGGTGTGCCAATAGATGCCTTGTTTACCTAGCTTTCAGATCTCTTGGAAAAAATAGCTTCTTTTAATTCATAGTAAGATTCACAAAAGAAAAGGACCTCATCTCATTTGATTAGCTGAAATTACATAATTGTCTTGGAAGAAAAACAAGGAAGACAGCAGTAAACAAATGGTTCCTTTTTTAAAATTCCTTTTTTAAAAAGATTTCATTTGAGAGAGAAAGAGAGAAAGAGAAGGATTCTGAGCAGGGGGAGGGGCAGAGTGGGAGGGAGAGGGAAAGCAGATTGTGCTGAGTTTAGCCAAGCATGGAGCTGGGCTCAGAGCTTGAGGCATGGTTGTATCCCCTAACCCTAAGATCATGACCTCAGCGGAAATCAACAGTCTGATGCTTAATGGACTAAGCCACTCAGGCACCCCATAAATGGGGTTCATTTTATACATGATGTATATGTATTAAGCACTATATTTCCCACAAGCCTATAGCATATAGGGGAGACAAACAGAAACTCCGGGCTTTAAGCTGACCTGTCCCAAGAAGGTTTTTTAAATTTAAACCTCATACCTTCACTAATTCTGATCCCTTCTTCTACTGGTACCAGTTGTCACTTCCAAACTCGCAACCTGGAGACCGGGACCCTTTTTAGGGTATGCCTGCTCTCACACCCTTCTGAATATCCCTTTGAATAAAGTATTTCAAGAGCCTACTAGCATGAAACTCCAATTATGATTTGGGCTATAGAGGCTCCTTCGCACCTAAAAGCTGTGTGAGTTTTTCCAAGAGAAATGTGCTTAATGCCAGGTCCTTAAAGCTACACCCTGGTGGCACTTGTTACAGATTCACTTGTCAGAAGAAGCATTAAGTATCACCTTGAAAGCATCCAGATCTTCGTAATTATGTAGAAGAGATTGTCAACAGTCCCTGGGCTTCTGAGTCAGTAGACGGAATTAGAAGACATGCAGATTTCCAGATGCTTCTTCCAGACAATCCTGTTCAGTCAGGATGACTTCAGGTATTGTTTTTTAAGTTAAAAAAATAAAAACAACAAACAATTAGTTTCTAGATAATTCTAGGGGACAGCCATGTTTGAGAACTGCTCTAGACAGATCTTGAGGTGGGGTAAAGAATTCTCTCAGCATGAGTGATGCTTCATTGATGTTGAAAAGTACCAAGGAGTGGATCTTTCTTTATTCTGCTTCCTGAACCCCTGAGCATCTGCTATTTCTGCATGTCTTATTAAAAGGGTTTGATTTGTGTATTGCCAGCTCCTTGACTCACCCACTCTCTCTGGCTGCCTATCATAAACTGAACAATTGTGTCCTCCCAGAATTCCTATGTTGAAGCTCTAATTCCCAATGCAGTAGTATTTGAGACCTTTGAGAAGTAATTAGATTTACATTAAGTCCTGAGAGTTGAGCCTCCATGAGGGATTAATGCAGGGAGTAGAAGAACCTAAAGAAAGTGGATGTCTACAGTTTTCACCCAGAACTGAAGCAGCAGGCACCTTGATCTTAGACCTCCTAGGCTCCACGACTGTGAGAAATAAATGTCTGTTCAATTGCCCAATCTATGGGATTTGTTACAGCTGCCCAAGCTGGCAAAAATACAGCCCTTATCTACCACTTCTTTGTCATTCTTCATGGTGCTTAATGTGACCTAAATTTTGCAGAGTGTTTAATGGATATTGTTAGTTCTCTATGACCAGATTTCTCAGTCCAAAAGGAAAACTCCAATTTTTGCCAGGGGACAGTTTACCTGCTCCCAAATTTTTCTTGTTCCAGGATTCAGACAGGAATTCCCCAGATGGATTATAACTGCAGAAAGACATGTGTTCCTTTTGGAGCACTATACTTAGAACTGCTGCAAATCTATGACGTGGTGAACTCAGTGAGATGTGAGTCACTCCGTAAAGATCAATGGCAACCTCAGCCTCAGTATTCCTTGCAAAAATCCAGACATATAATATCCCTTAAAAATACATACATTGGCCAATGTTGAAGAGGTTACTGCCTAGGTCCTCCTCTAGGATTTTGATAGATTCCTGCCTCATGTTGAGATCTTTCATCCATGTCGAGTTTATCTTTGTGTGTGGTGTAAAAGAATGGTCGAGTTTCATTCTTCTATACATAGCTGTCCAATTTTCCCATTGCATATTTTTTCCTGCTTTGTCAAAGATTATTTGACCATAGAGTTGTGGGTCCATATCTGGACTCTCTACTCTGTTCCCTTGGTCTATGTGTCTGTTTTTGTGCCAGTACCATGCTGTCTTGGTGATCGCAGCTTTGTAATAAATTTGAAATCAAGTAACGTGATGCCCCCAGCTTTACTTTTCTTTTTCAACATTTCCTTAGCAATTCGGGGTCTTTTGTGGTTCTATACAAATTTTAGGATGGTTTGTTCCAGCACTTTGAAAAATGCTGGTGGAAGTTTGATCGGAATGGCATTAAAAGTATAGATTGCTCCGGGCAGTATAGACATTTTGACAATGTTTATTCTTCCGATCCATGAGCATGGGATGCTTTTCCATCTTTTTGTGTCTTCTTCAGTTTCTTTCATAAGTGTTCTGTAGTTCAAGCACAGATCCTTTGATTAGGTTTGGTTTTTGGTGCTATCATAAATGGAATTGATTCTCTAATTTCCCTGTCTATATTTTCATTGTTGGTGTATAAGAAAGCAACTAATTTCTGTGCACTGATTATGCTAAGTGAAATAAGCCAAGCAGAGAAAATCAATTATCATATGGTTTCATTTACTTGTGGAGCATAAGGAGTAATATGGAGGACATTAAGAGAAGGAATGGAAATGTGAACTGGGGTAAATCAGAGAGGAAGATAAACCATGAGAGACTATGCACTCTGAGAAACAAACTGAGGGTTTTGGAAAGGAGGGGTTGGGGGGATAGGTGAGCCTGATGGTGAGTATTAAGGAGGGCACATATTGCATGGAGCACTGGGTGTGGTTCATAAACAATGAATCTTGGAACACTGAAAACATAAAATACATCATTTAAAAAATACATACATTGGATATATATTGGCTCTGAGTTGAATTCAGGTCCAAAACTTATTTTATTTTAACTGGTTAAAGTGATTGATGGTTTTCTATCAAAGTAAGGTGCAAATATTCCTCACTATCTTTCCTGAAGATCAATGAGTGAGTACAATTAACTTGCCTGAATGTGTTGTGGAGTCCACTAGAAGCAAGGTGATACCCCTTGTGCATGGACATAGTTCATAAAAACACCTGTTTTAGCAAGGGCTTTTTGATGTTCAGTAGGTACTTTGTTTTGAAGGCTTTACAAATAAGAAATCTTCCTGTAATTGAGCACTAACTGTGTTGCTGGGCTAATGCCAGAGCCTTTTGGAAGGAAGGGCAGAACATAAAAGCTTGGTGGAGGAAGAAGACACACAGACAATATGAAAACAGTAATAAGACACATGAGGATTTGTTGTTGTTGTTGTTGTTGTTGTTGTTGTTTTTTACAAGACAGAGTGAGAGAGAGCAGGGAGGGGCAAAGGAAGAGAGGGAATCTTAAGAAGGCTCCACACCCAGCCTGCAGAGCCAGATGTGGGGCTCCATCTCACGATCCCAATATCATGACCTGAGCTGAAATCAAGAGCCAGACGCTTAACCAACTGAGCCACCCGGGCACCCCAAGCCACACGGGAATTCTGAGGAGAGGGCTGTCCGTGAGAGCTAACGTCAGGAAAGGCTTCTTAAACGAGGCGGCAGCTGAGGTGAGCACAGAGATCTGTTTAAGATTTAAATAGAGAGATAAAGAGGGCATTTCAGACCAGAGGAGCCCCGAGTCTGAAATAGTCAAGGCAGAAGCGAGCGGCATTCAAGAGGATCAGACAGATCTGGATGTGTGGCCTTGAGCCGGTCCGTACCCCAGGCCGAGCCTAACTTTGCTCTTGTCTTCACTGGAGGTGATAAGAACAGCTAATTAGAATAATTCACAAGGAGTTTTTATCCTGTGACAATCCTCTGCGAGGATTAAGCGAAATCAGCTCTTAGAGGCATGTTAGAACGAAGGGCATTCAGTAAAAAGTAACATTGTCATTATATTGAGTATTAATTATCATTGAGAAGTATCCAGTAAGAAAAAAGATGGCCGATACTACTGACCATAGTATGTGTTTAGATTATGGACTACTATAAATTTGAAAAGCAGGGATAATGAGAACTCAGTTTTTGAACAGGTGAATAACTTTATGGAAAAGTCAAGGAGGACCCAGAAGGTGAGTTTGGTTTGTATTTGTGAGAGACACTAACTGACTCAGTTACTGACTTAAAGACATCCTTTCATGAGAGAATAACCCTGTGAAATGCCATCATTCACCTGGAAAGAGATTCCAGCAGAAATGTGTAACTTTTCTCACCTCACTTGTTAAAAGTCATAAAACCCCTTCTCAGTTATTATTAGAAAGAAAAATATGTTTTTCCAACAACATACTGTTCAGGGATGGGAGTGTTTGTTCCGAGAACCCCTTTTAGCAAGGGCATTATGTTATTAGGACATGCTGAGATACCTATTTCTGAAGTTCTGGGGCAGTGTTGGTTGCTTGGATTTGGTTTGGGTTGGATTTTTGAGGCGGAAAAGAGAGGAAGTGAGTTGAGGGTAAAGCGCTTCTGCTGAACAGAAGCAGCTGCCATGATTTTAATTGGGAGGCGGTGTACTGTCTATTCGTCTGAGCAGTAAATCAGGGCTCTGTGGGTCCAGCAAGTGCCAACAGCTTAAGCTGGGCTTCTCTGTATTCTGGAGAAGCTGACCACGAAGGCTTCACGTCCACTGCAGACCTGACCACAGAGCATGGCTTGGACTTCCAATCATTCTCCACTCAACTCCCACCAGCAAATGTTGCAAAAAAGCGCCATCTACACCCTATGGGGGCTCTGGGTCCCTTTCAGGCTTAATAATCTCTCCACTCTCTGCATTTTGACTCATTCAGTGGGGATGTGCTCAGGTCAACATGTATTATCTCCAGAGGGAAGAGACTCAGAAATTGCAAAGTGCCCCAGACCAATCTCCTGTAGTTTCATAAAGGGAAAAAAAAAAAAAAAAAAGAAGGAAGGAAGGAAGGAAGGAAGGAAGGAAGGAAGGAAGGAAGGAAGGAAGGGAGGGAAGGAGGGAGGGAGAAGGAGGGGGGAAGAGAAAGGGAGAGAAGGAGAGAGAGAAAGAGAAAAAAGAAAAGAAAGGATGAAAAGAAAGAAAAGAAAAGAAATTACTTTGGACAGAGAAATGCAGACTTAGTTCCTGTCTGATTATACCCAGTGCCATTCTCTGTGATAATGTGAATATCTAATTGAGAAAGGAAGGAAAGGAAAGGAAAGGAAAAGGAAAAAGGAAAAAGGAATTACATTGGACAGAAATGCAGACTGAGTTAGTTCCTGTCCAATTACACCCAGTGCCATGTGTTCCAACCAGGAACCACTGAGGCAGGACGCAGACACGCGCCTAAAGAATCTTCAGCTTTTCTCTCTCATCCCATTGCCTACATTTTACGCCGTTGTTGATAGTAGGCATCAGAAGAATAAAGGGCTTTGGCAGGAACGTTTTGAAAGTGGTGCTGAAACAATGCTGCAAATTTGCTGCTTATTAAAATCTGTAAGGTTTTCGTGTGGAGGAAAGTTGAAAGAGTTGGCTGAATTATACCGTTTGAATGATACTTGCTGGATGTGGGCATCCTCGCGCCACCTCTGCAGAGAAAATCGAAAGCCGCCTGTGGAAAAAGGGTTGCTAGAGAAACGGAATGTGGGGACAGGAAATGTAATCAACCTTTCCAAATCTGCGCTCTTGCATGCAGGAAGACTTTCTCTTTGTGGCCTTAGGGAGAGGGGTAGGGATGGCATGAGTGGGGACGACAGAAGACGCAATCTGAACACTCCACTCTGCATAAAAATCCCTGGAGGAATGGGAGGCCAAGGAATCTGCATTTTAACTAACCCGCTGATCTCCATGCAATTGTCCTCCATCCACGGTTTGAGGAATGCCTGCAGAGTTGAACCACTTGAGAAGCTGGTATTGAAAGACAGAACCTGTGACCTCCATGCTGGTGTTCCAGGGGATTTGATTTCCAGTTGGTATCAGGCAAGCCCCTTCACAGCAAGGCCTGGATTAGCAGAGTCATTGACTTGAGTGAGGGAAAAAGCCTAAATATCCACGATTTGCCAAATTCAGGATTTATACATGACACAACATTAGACATCAGGGAATTAACAAACATTCTCCTTTTCTTCCAGGCTCTTCAAAGGACAGGTATTAATTTTCACACTAAACCCATACATTGGGTTGAGGAAAAAGAAAACCACATGAATTTCAAGCTTAGGGTGCATAAACCAACCCCCCCCCGCCCATCTATTTTTTTTTTTGTCTCTTCTCAGAATAAAAGTTAGATTTTTACCTAAGAAAATTTCATGCTGTACAGATTTTAAATTTGTAGTTGCCAACCCACATATTTCTAAGAATGTTATGAAATTTTAGTCATAAAGCAAAAAGGTATAATAAAGCCTCTTGTAAATAATAATAATCCTGAGAACTTAAAAATATCTTAGGTCTCAGTGAGAAACATCCATCCTTGACCACATTTCCTAACTCCAAAGCCCACCCCAAGAAATTACTGGCAATGATTTATTAAAATCACTAGGCCAATAGGTGCTGAGAGAAAGAATCTGTAGTGTAAAGAGTACGATTTAAATTTTAGTGACCTCATGGGTTCCCTTTAAAGATTCTTCCAGGAAGACACTATTCTACTGTTACCTGCAGAAAGAGCTCATATCTAGGTTCTGCCTCATTTGAGCTGTGTGACCCTGAGCAGGTTACTTGGCCTCTCTGAACATCAGCTTCCAAATCTTTTTTTTTTTTTTTAAGATTTTATTTATTTGATAGAAACACAGCTAGAGAGAGAAAACAAGCAGGGGCAGAAGAAGGAGAAGAGGGAGAAGCAGGTTTGCCTCCAAGCAGGGAGTCCGATCCAGGGCTCGATCCCAGGATTCTGGGATCATGACCCAAGCCAAAGGCAGACGCTTAACGACTGAGCCACCCAGGCGCCCCCAGTTTCCATATCTTTAGTCATGGAGATAACCATGTCCACCTACAAGTGTACTTATTAGAAGTAAATGAGATAAAATACATGCTCAGTAAATCTGATATTTTCTCTGTGATAATGTGAACATCTGATTGAGGAAGGAAGGAAAGCAAGTAAAGAAGAAATAACTTAATTTACAGTCTTATTTTTAAATAGTTAAAAAAATGTGACATATGACATCACAATGGGTAAGACACGGCTTTTAGAGAAACTCAGGTTTAAATCCTGACTCGGCCCTATAGTAACTTTGTGACTGTGGGCAAATTACTGAAAGTTTTTAAACTTTAGGCTCCTCATTTGTAAAAAGGAGACTAACATAGAGATACTGTGAGAATTTCCAGGAGAAAAAAAATAAGCTACTTAGCATAAGGTCTTGGACAAGTTAAGTTCTTGGTCCTCGATGGCCATTCTCTACACCATTATCTCATTATTATCATTATTATTAACAATGCAGAATAGATCCAGACGCTTGAATGTTCATTTCTAGACAACCTTATTTGGTACAAGTCCAGTAAGTTTGCAAAAGGTCAAATGATATGATCTTGGCTTTCTGGCAGAACAACTTTATCAGTCTCAAAAGTAACCTCTAAACTGTTTTCCAGATCACTGGAGGCCAGCCACATGGCATTTGGCTTCCAAGTCCTGGAATGATTGTCATCTTTGCAGAGAGCTTCGGCCAACAGAAGTGGAGACCTGGCACACTCCTTACAGAGTAAGCAAATCCCCCAACTCCTCAGTGAAAGGGTGGGCAAGAAGTTAACCAATATGACTTACATCATAGGGAAATACTTGTACTCACAAGAATCCATTCAATTCTGGTAAAATGTGGGCCTTGTATAACCTTAAAGAGATTTAAAAAAAAAGTGTGTACAGAGTCAACTCAACCATTTAGGTGGTAATACAAGAAAAACTTACACATGATATGCAAATTAGATAACAGATATGCAAATCATAAACCAAGTCTTTTCTTGATTTCGAAACAATTAAGAATTGGTTCCATCAATTACTTTGAAAGAAGATGGAGAAGAAAGTGTAACCCTCATTTGAATCCATGCAATGAAATGTTCCAAGTGTGAGGAGGGATGGGGGGCAGGAGGTGGGTATCTATGATTCTGCTACTTTGGATCATTAGAAACAACATCTGGGACGAGGAGCACATGGGAGTTTCTCTCCCTAAGCCTGACCTTGTAACTCCCAATACCTGTTCTCCAAAGTTAGTGGCAGCTCCTTTCTCAGAGTGGCTCTGATTTTTCAGAGGATTCTACACTCAACACTCATTTTAGGTATTTTGGAATGATCACTAACCTAGGCACTTCTAATTCATTGGAAGACAGTGATATTCACAAAATCTATTTTCTCTTTTTTAGAAAGAAAATTTTCTACCCATTTTCTTTTACAAGCATTTCCCATGCCAGGCCTTGTGTGAGGCACTCACCTACATTATTTCACTGAATGCCCCATAATGTAGAAACATCTTCCCCAAGAGACTTGGAACTGGTAATATCTTCCCCATAGGGTGTTCTGCTATAGGTCATAAAGATAACAAATTGGAAGCTGTGTGGATGATGGGTTGTGAAGATCTATCTTGACTCCAAATCCAAGTTCCTTCTCCATACATTAAAGAAAAACTGAAAGAGGGTGATTTAGACCATCTGTCCTAGAGGCTGGGGATGTGATCTCGCAGCAAGAATGTACCCATATGACCACTGGCAGGAGATGCGGGATGAGGGAAGGTTAAAGAAAGAAGAAGTTGCATCTGCTGGGAGCTATTAGGAGAGCTTCCTGGAAGAGGTGCATTCCAGAGAGCTCGATTAGCAGGAGGTAAAAATAGGTAGGGGGACTTCCAAAACAGCTTATTGTAGAATCTGGCGAGAATGTAAATTGTGGGCATTCTGGAGGGTTAGACTGCACAAGTATTCTACTGGTCAATTCTGTTGGTGCAGAAGAGTCTTCTGAAAGTACTTTAGCAGCTAGAGAAGCAGTGCAGACAGAACTGTCCTTTAGGAAGTCTCATCTGGAGCGATGTATAGGAGTGAGCGGGCTGGGGTCACAGAGCAGGTGGGAAAACTCATCAAAAGGAGTGGTAGGGGTCTGAATGAGAATGGAGGTGCCAGCCAGGCAGAACTGACTCTCTTCACCAACTTTCCAGCACACAGCATGTGCCTGGTACTAACTTGTTCTCAGTATAGGAAGATAGAAGCCAGAGAGTAAAAGCCAGGGAGCGTGAGGGAAGGAAGAAGGGAGGAGGGGGTGAGGGGTGTGGGTGGATGGCATTAGATACATTGCCACCTAGGACTTGGAATCGTGCAATGACTAGTATCAACTTGTAAATATCAACCCCAAAACAAAAAGAGTGCAGGTAGAAACTGGTCAAATTCAAGATCTGTTGTCTGGTTAATTGCATTCTATCAACGTCCATTCCCTGGGTTTGATAATGTATGGCAGTACCTAGGACTTAAACATTGGAGAAGGCTGAGGAAAGGAACATGGGACTTCTCCGTGCATTTTTTGCAACTTCTTGCAAGTTCGTAATTAGTTCCAAATAAAAGTTATTTTTGCAAAAGTCAGTGCATCGTTGTATACTCTCCCCCTCCCTTGTTCTATCGGACAGATGTCCTTGGCCTTATTCTCTCTGGTAGTTTAGCAGGCTGAGCTAGAACAGGGTGACCTGGGGGTGGGGGTGGGGGGACAGACTGCCTTGGGAAGCTGTCCCAGTCTCAGGGACATGCCCCCAATCTCTGACATTCCTCAAAACGTTGTGCTAGCTAATCCCCCAAAAGAGTTGTTACTTTTTGTTTTTTTTGCATGTATCAACATTCACAAGTTTCCATTTCAAAGCCTTTCTTATTCTGTGACCCAGTGCAACAAAAGAGAAAAAAATTACTTTTCTATTTACATTTTCTTTTAAATTTTCTATATCTCAGAGTTGTTCAAATCATTAGACATTATTCTTGGAATGCTCTATAGATCCTTATTCTTTTCTGATTCTCTTTCATATCTCTATGATAATTCCAGCCCCCTACTTTGCCACACAAACCCATATGTTATAAATTCCTACTTGCCATCTCCTATTTTTAAGACTCCCTGATGATATGATGAAATAAGCATATTCATATAAGATGTTTAGAACAATGCCTGTGTCACATTACTGATCAGTTACAAATATGTTTTATTTGCCACCTCCCCTTAATGCCTTTTAGAAGTGTAATTTTTTTAAAGAAAGGCAGCCGACAACATGCAGTGCCTCATTTGGATGTGTCTGGAATCTTGGAAGCTTGACACCCTACATTCTTTCACAAAGGGTCCTGGGGAGTTGCTAGGGCCACCCGCCTAACCAGCCAGATCAGCCTGATCAGCCCTGGTGACCAATGGGATGAGAGATGTCACAGCCATCTTGCCCTCACGTCATAGAAGTGTGCTTTTTAAAAATTCTTTGGCTTACATTTTCAATTTTTATTTCTGATGTTATTAAATATTTTGCTTTATTTTGAATCTAATGAAAAGAAAGTATGCAAAGGTAGAAAATACCCAAAACAGAAGGTACCAAAGCAATCTCTCATACTTAAAACTAGTTTTCAGAAAAAAAAGGATTTAAAATTTTTTCCAATTTGTAGTGCCTACTGCCACTAAACAAAGGATGTGGTGTACTTCTGTTAGTGATTATTTAACTTAGAGCAAATTAGTTTAAACAAATAAACAAAAACCTGAGTCACCCTATTTGAAAACCAAGCCCGCCATTTTTTTTAATTGACATTCTGGCCTTGCTGCCCAGAGATTGTGTTTCCTAGAGAGGTAAAGAATTCTCACTTTGTTGGACCACTGTGGAAAGGGGAACCATCCCCTGGAAGGTGAGGTCATTTCCAAAGTTAACTGGGAGGGAAGTTAAGTCTTCTTTGACCAAAGCAGGAACGTCGAGCCTACATGAACCACAAGGAGGGGATCCTTCTTGGATTCGTCATGCAGGTATCCCTACATAGGCAACAGATCTCAAGTGAGGGGAGTTAAGATGGCATTTCCACGTGGAGAGAGGCTGGGAGCTGAGCACCTGAGAAATTATGCCAATTCTCTGGAGCTGAAGAGTACTCATGTGTAATATTCTTCTCAGGTTGCCCTAACATGAGTCTACAAGTCAGGTGGTTTAAACAATGTTTATTTTCTCACAGTTCTGGAGACCAGAAATCCACAGTCATGGTGCCCGCAGATTTAGTTATGGTGAAGGCTCTCTTCCTAGCTTGTACATGGTCACATACAAATGTCCTTACCTGGTCTTTCTACTATACATACACTTGGGGAGAGACAGAGAGCTGGTTCTCTGGTGTCTCTTCCTGTACGGGCACCAGTCGTACGGAATCAGGGCCTATCCTTAAGACTTCAGTTAACCTTAATTACTTCCTTAGAGACTTTATCTCCAGATGCAGCCACGTTGAGAGTAAAAGCTTCACCATATGAGTTGAAGTGGGGGACACAGTCAGTTCATAACAACATCCATGGATGGTGTGTGAAGCAGGTCACCTGGAAACCATCACTAGACATCATGACATCTTCATGATTCTGCCCAAGTAAGAAATATCCCCTCGCTGCAGCTCCTCAAGAGTTCTAAATTCTTGTGCTGTGGGGAGAGGCACATCTGGGCAGGATCTGGAAGTAAACTCTTTAAGAAACACGCAGCATTTAAACTTAATCTGTAAGCCTCTGTATTTATTTTTCATTTGCGCATCCTTAGCATATGTAAAGTCTGCTCAGAGTCCCCTTATCTGCATTCAATAAACCAAGGGGAGGGGACTGTGCCTGAACTTGGGCTAGAGATCTGGGCAATGGAGCAGCAAGCAGCTGCTTCCCAGAGTTAGGACACAGGGTCCTCACTGGGGTGACAGTCGCGGGGGGGGGGGGCGCGTGCATTTCCCATCAGGTCAAATCCTGAAGGTTCGGAGGTTATTAGTTTAATAGGTTAGGAAGCATCCTCCATAATCCCTCACTTTTCTTTTCTACTGGTATTTCTCCATTTACTTCCCTTGCGCTTAGCCTCTCAGAATATGACCATTTTTGGAGAGAAGGTCTTTACAGAGGTAGTCAAGTTAAAACGAGGTCATTAGAGTGGGCTCTAATCCAGTATGACTGGTGTCCTTATAAAAGGGGGAAATTTGGATACAGAGAGAAATACACAGGGAAGATGGTGTAAAGACATGTACACAGAAGGGCATCTTGTGAGTGTGTCCTGATGATACCAGCATCTGAGGAGCTACCAGAAGCTGGAAAAAAGCACAAAACAGTTCCCTCCCTACCACCAGGGGACATAACCCTGCCACCACCTCGACCTCAGGCTTCCAGACCACAGAACTGTCAGGCAAGGTATTTCTGTTGTTTAAGCCAACAGCTTGTGGCACTTGGTTCCAACAGCTCCAGAAATACTCGGGTGAAACAGGCCGAGGCCGGTTCTCGTTGGCATTAGATTATAGAGACCTTATTTAGTTGTTGCATTATTAGCCACTGGTCATCTGGGACATTCATGGTTGACCGAAGAGCTCGTCTTCAGAAGGAGAAAGACTGAGCAGGACCAGATGGACATTTCAAGAACTGCTCTGAAAATATTGATTGCAAGGTAGTGAGGGAGGGGGTAAAGACAAAATTATAAAGATGACAAAAATGAGAGGAGTGGATACTGGATCAGGGTTGCCAGGACTTAAAGAGGGAGGGAAGGGTGTGACTATAAAGAAGTCTAGAGAGTTCCCTAGTGGAGACTGAGCAGTCCTGTGTCTCCATGGCTGTGGTCCTTATATAGACGTACATGGAATCAAATGGAATAGAACCATGCACACAGACACCCCCCCAAAAAATAAGTGTGCTCAAAGCCTGGTGAGATTCAACTAACTTCTGCGAATCTAATTAGTTACATTGTTCTAACATCAACTTCCTGGAGTTTCGTAAGATGTTAGCTAACATTGGAGGAATCTGGCTGATGGGTACACAGGCCCTCTCTGTCACATTTTTACAATTTTTATGTGAGTCTGTAAATATTTTTAAATAATACATGTTTTGCCAGAAAGAGAATTTGGCTGGGAGACAAGGGGCTGAGATTTTTCTTTCTTTCATTTCTACTGCCCACGTGGTATCAGCCGTTGCCCTCAGTGGCTCCGGTTTAACCAGCTGTTAACTCATTATCACAGGATCTGAATGTCTGAATGATCCCAACCAATTTTAAAGACAGATTTCAAGGGCAGAGAGAGCAAACTGTTCAGCAAGTATCGTGGAACTTTAGAATTTCAGTTCTTAATGCCATATTGATTTAACCCTCTCTAATAATTTCTGCTCTAATTTGAACCTTGCTAAAAAGTTGAAAATAATATAAAAATGGAGCTCTCTTGGAACTGTGACACAGATGCACTCCGGAGTGACATCATGTTTAATCAGCTGGCAGCTGGCAGTAGCTGCAATTATCAAGTGCAGATTATCTCTAATCCTGTACTGGCATTATTTTTAATTTTTAAAAAAAATGAAATAATTGATTCTGATATATGGTTCCAGCCTTAGTCATTAGTGTCTTTTAAATTTCTCCCTGGTGTTTCTTTAGAGATATAATCAGATCTAGTGCTCTTCATTGCCATTTCCACGCAATATTCATATAGTCTGTTTTTAAGTTTTATTTTTAAAACGATGGTACTTAGGATACTTGGTAACTGAATAAACAAGGTAGAGAACAGGATTATGGGTGGTCACATTTCTGGATGAAATATAAGTGTGTGGGTACTCGCACACTGCATTTATTTTAATATATGCATGGAAAGAATCTTAGAGAACAGACTCCATGCTGTTAACAGTACTTATCTCTGAAGGACTGAAATTGCAGGAGACTCATTTTCTAAGGAATATGTTTCCATAATATTTAATCAATAAGGATTAAATTATAATTGATGCCCTTCTCAATCACACTGGCCAACAATATGCATATATCGATCCCATTCCCACATCACTACACACACACACACACACACACACACACACACACACACACACACACGGAATATATATCAGCATATCACTCCTCACCCTGCAATAATGATGCACAGGAAAGTTTAGATTATAGGTGGAAATCATAGACACTGTCTTTCTCATCTCTTGCATTTGAGTTCAGCCTAACCTAGCCATATGTCTCAAGGCTGCTGGTCCTTTCCATCCTGTTCCTAACACTTTGATCTCTTTGTCTATCTCAAGACTTTTGAGGTTGTAACATGGACCTCCAGCTCCCCTCTAGTCCTAGAGGCCTGGTGTTCACAAGGAGTCTGTTATGACTGAAACTTAGCTTGTTTCACTCCTATGGTGTGGAGACCTTGTGGGAATTCTTCCCCCAGCACCATTCTCCCAATCCTTCAGCCCTTCTGTTCTGCTAGCAGTGGCCTGGGCAAAACATACCTAGGAGCATGGATGAATTGTGAGGAAAAAGACGGATCTAAGTGTTAAGCAGCCTGGCAAGCATGCAGAGGGACTGACGATTCTTGTTTTGGAGAAAGCATAACCAAAGCATGGTGACATCATTTATGTGAAAGAATTGAGGACTTCAAGAAGTAAGAACAGGAGGTCCCTACCTGGCTTTTGTACAAGTTCAACACACATGTACTGAAGTCTAAGAATTAAGGGGAGACTTCAGTTCTCCATGAACTGAGGAAAGGGGGAGACAACAAACACAATGTGTCACTAATCTCCCAAATAGGGGAAGCATGGGAAAGAAGCAGGTGCTACCTTTGCAGATAAGCATGGCAGGAAGGGGAGGGGTCACATCCTCAGAAGGTGCCTCAACATAGCAGGCAAGCCTTCAAGGACTGTGTCATGCTGAGAAGTTGACCCTTTGGGGGCCTCCAACCCAGGACAGAGGATAAATCTGTTGGAGTCTGGGCTCCCTTCTAATGAAACTTTGCCCCTCTGTCGCCCCTGGATACATACAGAATTGAGTCAAAAGTTAAGACACAATAATGAAGAAAAGCCAAAGTCCTTACCTTTTGTGGGAGAAGCCAGAGATGACAGCAACTAATGGTCAGCAATATTGTGGTGAGGTGATCACAGCTCTGAAAAGTGCATGAGTCATAAACTTGAACTCTGATGAGAACCTTTGCCCCTTCTAAAACTAAAAACACACACAGATGTTTGCATAGTCTCAGGGATTTCAAGAAGCTTGTTTAGGAACTTTCAAATTATTAAATTTCCTTGGAAGAGGTTAAGACTCAGTGGAAAATCAGAAACTGATTAATATGGAATTTAGAATATGTAAGATAAATACAGGGAGGATAGGAAAATTAATAACAAAATAGAAGCCAAAATTAATAGACTTAGTAAAACAGCAAAATCTCTTTGGGCCAGAATTTGAACAGAAGAGTCATCTAGTAAAGCTGAATGTTTCTTCAAAGGAACAATAGAAAGACCCCATGGGTCAGGGATGAGAGTGGGAAGCTATCTTCTTTGAAACAGATAGAGGAGTGGGAAGAGGAAAGAAGCTTGGCAGACTCTGCAAACACCCAAAATACAAATTAAAATGACAAAAAGAAACTTGGTTAGTTCACCCAAGAGAACACTAGGGAGATTGCAGGTAATTGAGCTAAAATCAGAAAAATAAAAGCCAAAAATGAGATGCAAATTGCAAGATACAAACAAAGAACTATACAAAGTTCTTTAAATACAGAAGTCATGAAAGATAGCTACAGTGATGTTGGCCTTTCAAATTTCTTTTGAATAACCACCGATAAAAAAAAATCTCTTAACAAAACTCATAACTCTTGTTATTGAGGAATTGAGTTTGCTGAGTTTCTAGACATCAATCATAACAGTAATGATGATAAAAATAGTGATAGTCACTATTGTGTCATAGACATGAATGTCATAGACATGAAACACAAGCCCTAAACATGACACTTTGTTTTCATTCATTCTTTTATTCCATCAACACCAATTGTCAGAATAGTTTAGTGGACAGCTGAAATGAGTAAATCCACATAAAGTACCCACTAATAATTAGCTTTTCTTGCTGAGCATTGATTGTGGTATGTGAGTCCCTTTTCTCCCTTTGGAAGTCATTCTCAGTCTATGTGGATGGGATGGGGTTGACCTCTGCTCCTAGTTTCTGGAAGGTCTCTTGACCCTGACTAAGACAGTCAGAGTAGCACATTCCTCAGTCATGGGAACAAAGTTGTGGATGGACCTGTGACCCAGCAGACCAATGAAAACCCTCCTTGGGGTATTTGCTGATATGCTCTCTAAGGCATAGGGCACTGAGGATCAAATAAGCCTGGAGCAACCAGAGCCATGTTGGTCCTTACAAAGGTAGAACCCTTCTAAAAAGAAAAGGAAAAATCAACCAAAGGACCAAGTCTGAGTCCAGGAACATAGCTAAGATGAAACCACCCATTGCTATCTCTAGCCTTTTCAGTTACATGACCCAGTAATTCCTTGTATAAGTTGGTATGAAGTGCTTTTCTGTAGCCTGCAAACCAGAGCCTGGTTTGGATTTGCTAGGTGCACGTTAGGTGCTGGAGAAATATCAGGGTCTAAGACAGATGAGGACTCTGTCCTCATGTGGCCTGGAGTCCACTAAGGAAGCCTGACATGAACAACTCACTACAATGTATTAGGAGTCATAAGGGAAGAGTTCAGGTGTCCAAGGTGCAAGTTTAATAATACATGCATTGCACTTGGTCTACAAGATCAAGGAAGACTTCGCCAATGAAGAAATACTTACGCTGAGGCATGAAGGATCAAAAGGAGTTCCTCTGGTCAAAACAGACCACACCAAAAACACCCAAATTCTTGTACAAATAAAAAACCCTTCAGCAAAATTCTTACTCCATATATTATATAAAAGGCAACTTTGAGCTGACTAGGAGAACAGGAAATACCAGAAGTGCAAAGTCAAGGATACACATTAGATGGAAATCAAGGCATCTATAGATTTTTTAAAATGTGAGATATATTAATTTCTGCAAACAACAAGAAATTTTATATAAAGAATAGAGATTAAGAAAAGTAGAAGTGTTCATGAACATACAATGTCAAAGATGATGTCTGCGATGGGTCTCTGGGGACCTGACACTATTAAGGCAGTTCAGACAGTAGAATGGTATTCCACTGAAAGGTTGACACTTTAGGCGTCCTGAGGACTAAAACTTCTGTTAGTGGCCTTATAAAAGCCATGTACGTTTTTAGGCATTAATTTTTAAATCTGAAAGAGTTGTAACTAGAGGATCCCTAAGCGCTCTTGCACTAAGTAAATCCTGCGATACACCTCCAATTTAGCTCGTCAAAGCTTAATTTTGACATATTGAAGTATCATTCAGACACCAACTGATCCCACTTGGAATTACCCAAAGGGAAGGCTCACTTTCCTGAGTTCCTATTTCATGAGGGCCTTTTCACTGACTGTTCTTTATTTGTAAGACTGTAACTTACCTAGAGAACTTGACTTTTAAAGAAACATAGAAGCACAAGTCCATGTTTCACACTGTAGAGTGTAGAATATTGGCCCAGTGCGAAGCTTCTAAAAATCAAATGGCTCTCCCAGAGCAGTCACAACAATGTGTCTAGATTGAGAAATGATGGGAAATTATATTAAATACATGAGGTACAAGTATAAAATAATGTGTCTGGCTTCAAAACAAATATACCAAGTAGGAAGATCTCTTTCAAAGAAGTCCTATGGGAAATGTTACTTCATCCCAGATACTTGCTCAACCACACACGAGATATTTTTGGAAATGACTTTTTTTTTTGAATTGCCTTTAGAGACATTGCTTGTTCTTTTGACTACCCTTAATAGTGATTCAATTTGTCCTTAGGATGACTTTTTAAAACAATGATAAGGTACTTAGCTCCAAGTCAGGTGAATAAAATGAATCATTGAGCTGTGGAATTCCATTTTCACCTGAGACGTGAAGCAGTGAGCTCTGTCTCCTCAAACTGATGCTTGGGCAGTTCCACATAAGATCTAAAAAGAGTCAAGTTTTGAAGCATAAGATCTCTTGAGAGTAAGTGTGTTTCCAGCTAGGATGATTACTCAAGCAAACATTCCAGGCCTACTGACATATTGATCATGTCTTAAATCCCCTGTTATGCAAAATTGAAGACATATGGAATTACCACTAGGGACCCCTCCCATAATTCTCTGCAAATTCATCATTCCAAAAAATCTCAGAGCCTGTAGCATGAGCCATGCCCTGTACACAACAGGCATTCAAAGACTAAGCACTGGGTGGCTTGGTCGGTTAAGCATCTGCCTTCTGCTCAGGTCATGATTCCACCGTCCTGGGATTGAGTCCTCCATCATGCTCCTTGCTCAGCAGGAGTCCCTCTGCTGCGCCCCCTGCTTGTGCTCTCTCTTTCTCTCTCTAACAAATTAATAAATAAAATCTAAAAAAGAAAAAATGGGCACCATTGCTAATCTCAAAGTAGGACAGAAGCAAATAAGAACTAGGGCTTGTTCCTGAGTTTATATTCCTTTCACGGGACCCTAAAAAGAATGTCTGGCAATAGACAGTGACAACAGCATGGAAATTCAAGACTATATAGTGATGGGGCTTTCAAGAAATTAACCTTTATTTCTGAACAACATTTTGAAAAATTAATAGAATCCAACCAACTATATTGATTCCATTGAGACAAGTTTCCTAAGTTATATTTGGTGTGACATCTTTGAATAAAGCCACAACTTCATATTACCCCTAAGCCTTAAACCAAGATTCTGTGGGAATTTAAGAATTCTGTCTGTTTATTAAAAAATATTAAAAAATTCTGTTTACTGTCTTTCCTATATGTTTACTGCCACCACTTGTAACCCTTTATAATTGAATTAGTGACATTCAAATAACATTCAAATCCCACATTAGTTCACAATATATTAAAAAAATTTTTTTAAATTTTTTAAAATTTATTTATTTGACAGAGAGAAAGAGAGATGGTGAGAGAGGGAACACAGAAGGAGGAGCAGGAGAGGGAGAAGCAGACTTCCCACTGAGTAGGGAGCCTGATGCGGGTCTTGATCCCAGGATCCCAGGATCATGAGCTGAGCTGAAGGCAGATGCTCAATGACTGAGCCACTCAGGTGCCCCACAATCCATTTTTACCCCTGATGGAATAGATGCATTGTCAATATAAATCATCACAAAAATTCAAAGAAACATATGAGTTGTTAATTTTTTAAACTCTAATAAAAAGTAATCCATTTTAGGGGTACCTGAGTAGGTTAGTTGGTCAAGCCTCTGACTCTTGGTTTCAGCTCAGGTCATGATCTCAGGGTCACGAGATCCAGCCCCACCTGGGGCTCCTCACTCAGTGCGGAGTCTGCTTGAGATGCTCTCCCTTGCCCCTCCCCCCACTCACATGTGTTTGCACTCTCATTCTCTAAATAAATAAATAAAATCTTAAAAACAAAAGATGTATTTTAGTATCTTAGCTTTCCCACTTGGAATTACCCAAAGGGGTAGTGGGAACAAAAATTTCCTCAATAATTTTAAAGGCTGGAGATGCTTGGGTCAAAAGACTGGTAATTCTCCTTACTTCTTTTTTTCTTTCAGAATTAATGTACATACAGGGTAAATTCTTAAAACTACTAAGACATGGGAGAAGACAAGAGAACAGTTAAGATGATCATCTTTTAGCCCTAGTGTAAGTCTCCCAATAAAATACTATACACATCTATTTGGCAACTGTCTTTAATGTTCACTTAAGAGAACTTAAATGCCCTCAAGTAGGGTTTACTTCAGGTCAGAAGCCATCTAAAGACATTTCTTTAAATTTAACCTTAGTTACTAATATTGAAGCCAACATTAGCCTTAAGGCAAATATAGTAGGCACTGATACATGATTTTTTTTCTTCCTAAGACAAAGGAAAATGCACTTCACTTCATCTATTTAATAAAATAACCTAACTCAAAATTGTAACTGCATCAGCAGATTCATCTGCTCAATTCTCTGTTAAAAGATTAGGGATATGTCATTTCAGAGTGTAAATTCCGCAAGGGAGCTCTTATTGCTCTTCTCTTGGGAATGGATTTGAGCCAAAAAAGATTTTACAAGACCAACATTTTCATATTTTCTAGATCAGCACAATCCCATAGCATAGCATGGCGCCAGAGGCATGGACCACCATCTACAAGAACCTAAATCTGGCCACTGGGAGATGAGTCTCTTTCAGTTGACATGTTCAGCATTCTATCATTCTATCTCCTTCCCATCCTTAAATTCATGTAGGAAAAAATGCATTTATTGAACAAAGAAAGAAGCTCTTCTCACTTGATATCCTTTTATAGCTAAACACTAACATCATCTTGCACATTTTCACAATTCACATGTTTTCTCCACCTCTAATCAATTGCCAGAAATTAGTTTGGGCTACTGTGTGGACCTATAGAAATCCACCCTTGTGTCTGTTGGATTTCTTAGTTGGGCAGAGAGTTGGCACATGGGAAGAAATAGCAAAACCTATGTGAGTGCTCATTCATGGGGGCTAGACTAGACATTTAGGGGAAATTAAAAGATGAGGGATATACTTGGAAGCTGTACCGTGCCCTTAGCAAGGAAAGGGTCTCTGTAAAGGGTGACAGATGAAAGTTATGCTGGTAACATAGCGTGTTCAGACCCCATGACTGTCACTTGCTTGCCCAGTAATGGTTAGGTGAGCCAGCTCGCTTCTCTAAGCCTCCATGTCTCTGGCTGTATGCAGAGGAGAGGGACATTGACATCCTCATGGGTTATCATGAAGCTTGCTGGAAGTGATGCTCAGCTATGAGCCATTACTTAGCAGACACGTCTTGAGCCAGGCTTTGACTGATAGATATGATTGTGTTAAGATAAAGGGAGAGAACATTTCAGAACAGGGAATGTCATGAGAACAAACTCAGAGGCAGAAATGAGGCAGTTGAGGGATAAACACTCCCGAAATTTTCAAGCTTTGTACCAACTCACACTCGATAACGTCTCATAAAAGGAATATTTCACATTTTTAGCCAGAGGAAGAATATAGATTCCTGCTCCTGGTTTCTCTGGAGATTCTGATTCAGTAGGTCTATGGAGTTATCTAGAAATCAGCATGTTAAAACACATCCGTGTATTTTGATCCATTTTGGAGGCACACTAAGCCAAAGAACTGATGTCGTGCCTCGTTTTTATAACACTCTGGCTGTTTCATGTTTCTATGAAAGCACATTTAAAAAAAATTATTGTTGAAGTATAGTGGATGAAAGCTCATTTTAACATAAATTGTTAGATACTAATTTAAAAAAATTAATCCCTCAAGGCTGCACCTTCTAGAGACAGAGTTTGGAGTAGTTAAGAAGGAGCTGGAAAGCACAGATAGGATCCCAGAATTGTAGCAGTGACCTTAGATACACCCCTTGCTTTTATGGATGAAAACACTGAGACCCAAAGGAATTCAATGTCTCGTAGTAGCTGTAATATCGAGACCTTGGATGAGAAAAAGCCTGGTCTGTCACTTTGCCTAAGCAGTTGAAGGAATTCAGTATTATTCGGTATGTGAGAAAGTGGCTGCACAGTGGAAAGGCCATGAGACTGCAGATTTGCTAAAAAGTGGTGCTTCTGCATGTGCAGAGGCAAGGTCCTGAAATGAATTTAAGAAACCAGACACTGGTTGCACTTGACTTCCATCAGACGTGAATAGAGGGCTCAGTGGACAAGCAAGTGATCTTGCAACGCCCCCCTGACACGCACTGAGATCTGCAGCTCGAATCTATGGTGAGAAAGCACGGGGATTTCACCAATCCCTCCCTGAGTAAAGTAGGAATCAGACAGATTCTTAGTGACGGGGCATAACTAGACCTAAATCAGCCCTCCCAATGACACAAGAGGGGACCTCAGCAATTCCATACTAAGTACTCTATCCCATAAGTTGGGCATTTGCATTTGGTCTGTGATTTTGCTGGGAACATTTACTCATCCAAGTTCAGAGTTTGATGACAAATGGGTGTCTTACTGATATATCCTAGAACGTAACTCTCTCACTACCCACTTTTGGTTCATAACTACCTAAAATCGGAATGTTCTACTAACTGCTATATTCCTAGAATATGTACAGGCGTATACTTACTATAGTCTTCTGACTATTGTCTTTTTTTTAGGATAAAGTGAGCTTGCTAGACTGAAGTCATGGTCTTACTCATCCTTTAACCTCTCTGGTGCCTAGAAATAGCAAAGGCTGACTACATTTGATTAAATCGCCCTGTTCTCTGAAATTTGAACAAATTCGTGCCAGTCATGTAAGCCAGAAATCCTGGAGTTATCCCTGACACCTGCCCACTTCTCACACCTGAGATCCGGTTCATCACTGACATCTGCCCCATGAATGTCTCTACCATCCATTCCTCTTACCATCTCTGGGGCAGCACTGCTCTAATTTACTCACATCCAGAAAGACACCAAATCTGGGGGACATTTGTGCACAACACGCCCTTGGGACCTCCTAGATGGCAAAGATCACAATTTAGTCCCTGTCAAATCAGGCTTCTTACGTCTGGGCAGTGATGAGGTCTTGGCGAGTATGTTTTTCTTTGGAAAGCTCCAGAAGGAAGGAATTGTTCTGGGAAGAGGGGACTTTAGGAAGGGGCGGATTTTGAAGGGGAAGAATCTTGGAATACCAGGAGGAGTGAACACATCTGAGAAGCATTTCTATGACTCAGTGGTGTTGCCCCAGGCCCTGCACACAGAGGCTGTGTTGCCAAAAATCTCTCCTGTGCCTCCTGCCTGGGTGGCTGGTGGCCCAGCAGGGACGTCAGAACTTGTCACCTGCCTGCAGTCCTCAGGTTCTCATTTTAATTGAGTCTCCCTAACTCTTCCCAGTGCAGTCTCCTCTAACCTGATGTTTATTCCACCCCTCCTCTCCATCTAGGAGGAGGAAGAAAGAAAAGAAAAACACCTATGAGAAAAAATATCAAAGAAAAAGATATATCTATGCCAGTTTTTATCAGAGGGGAGAGGAGGTTTAATTCCCTCCATCACTAGCTTCCCTTCTGTTTTACGCCTCCCTTTTCCACGAACTACCTTGTTCTTGAACCTCTTTGCTTACTTCAGTTGTTCTCAACCTAGCTATGCATTGAATGGCCTGGTAAGCTTTCCAGAAGCATTAAGCTCTGTATTTTTGAAAAGTATCCTAGAGTCTAACCTCTATGTAGGGCTGAGAATTACCACTTTCTTACATCAAGTGTTTTATGACTATCTTATTCTAGCCAAAATGGAGGAAAGGCTGATAGAATAGAAGGAAGTAAAAGGAGAAAGCAGCCTTGACATTGGGGGAGATGAGTAAATGGGAATGAGAAATGCTAAGGAGGTTTCATTTAGAGTCCTCGGGAGGGTTTCAGCGTGCATGAAGCCCAGGGTGGCATGCATTGTTGCAGCCAGGCAAGGAGAGCCCGAACGGAGCCTGACACTTCTGAACCTTAGTCCACTGCTTTTCGACCCAGAGGGCTTTGAAGGGTAAACCAAGCCCAAATCAGATTCCAGCTCTGCTGGGGTCAGAGGAAGTAGGTATTGGGAGGCAGGCAGGTCTACATTGGGAACTTGGGTTCTGGAAAGCCATAAAAGTCTAGTCCCTCTTGTTCTACTCTTGGAGCTGGAATCACGGCCCAACCACATGGGTCAAGAGGATCGGGGAGCCCCACAGGGTTATGCGGTGGCGCCTGAGCAAGACTCAAGACCACAGCAGGCAGGGCCTGCCCTGTAGGTCTCAGCTCACACCCAGGACGCTGCCTGGACCAGCTTCGAGCGACCTGGCCAGGTCCTCCATGTGATCCCTACAGTTGACTGAGGCACTGGAAAAACTAAATGGTTAATGCAAAGCCAACTGAAAAGGCTTGAAAAAAATGTGGCTGCTAATAAGTTAATTGGATATTAGAAGATATAGCAACAAACATGCTTTGCTTTAACTCTGTAGTCTGAAGATAAAATGTGATTGATGAGTTAACGTTGAAAGATCCTCTTCCTTAAACAGCATTTCAAATCCATAAACATAATAGGAATCTAAATGCTTTTGATTTAAAGGAAAAAAGTCTTGACTCTCCGTTGGCCTATGTTGAGATATTTTTTCTTTAAAGGTGCTGGATTTCTATTAACCCATTCGCATGATCTTCTCCTGTCCCCTTGTGGCCAAAGGAGGACATTTGAGGGCCAGTTGCCTGGGGTAGGCTTTCATGGCAAAAAACAGAGCAGGTGGGGATGAAAGCTAGTGCTCCCATCTTATTAGGGTAATACCCAATCTAGACAGTGCCATGCCTGAGACAATTCAATTACTTGATAAACTTACATTTAGTCTTCACCTAACTGCAAAGACATAAAGCCTGAAGATGACCTTTAACATCCAGGGAAAGAAATTTGGGGGGATAGCATCCCCTGCTGGTAGATTTTATTATCACTAGGACCTAGTGTCTGCGTGCCAAAGGAATGGTTTGAAGAGACTTTAATCAGATGAAGCACGGTTAATGTGAAATACTCACACAAAACTGTGATTCCTTCCAACAGATCCTCTGAAGGTTCCAGAGATCCACCATGCCCTTCTTTAACATTTGGCCTGGTGCATTGTTCATCCTTAGGCAGTCACCACCTCTTTTCTTTTCTCTAACCTAAGTATCTGTGAGAGTGAAACCATGTGATGCCTTTGGAAGCCAGTCTCCCACTACATCTAGTCTTTTATTCTTGCAGGTAAGGATAAATGCCATAATTTCTTATCCTTCACTTGCAGATTATCTTCTTTTCCCAAATTCACTTTTCAGAGAACTGTCATCCTTTGAAAAAAAAGAAAGAAAGAAAAGAACTTTCACCCATACTGTGGAAATATCCAGCCTAGATTTAGAGCAACAAAGTCCTCCCCATTCAAGGCGAGAAAGGAAATCTAAATACAAATACACTTTAGTTCAGTTCTTAAAATACTCCAAAACCACATCATGTCTTGATTGTCCAAATCTTATGAAAAACCTCACCATTATTTGTTTCGGGTCATGGCTAGTTTCATCCTCAGGGTCCCCTCTCCTTGGGTTAACACTCCTTCTCCAAGGTAAGTGTTGCATGGTGTCTTTGGCTGTCTAAAGACCCCAGGATGGCTCCCGCCCTCTCCTGTCCCTTCTGAGCCCCGTTGGTGGTGCCCACAGGTTATCCCTCCCATATCCACTCCCACCAGACTTAAAAAACATCCACTGAGTTCCAGTTCCCCTTCTTATGCAATATAAAACTACTCAACATAAGCAATATGAAAAAGGAAACAAACCGTTCAAAATCCTTTTTTCTTCCCAGATAAAGTCACCTTCACTTAAGGAAAGGACATTAGTGATGCAAATTGAAGAAAAGCAAGGCTGTGGTGGCACAGACCCTTCTACACACTAAGTAGCCCACTTCCGTGCGAGCAGCTGTAAACTTCATGAAGTTTGCCAGGGAGGTCGACAGCCCCAGAATTGTTCCTGAAATCTCTTCCAGGACTGTTGGCTGTTCCCTGTGATGAGTGGCCGTAGAGCTCTGGCCTTCCTCAAGGTACTCTAAGAAAATAAAACAATAACAATAATAATAAGTCAGTGCATTTAGGATGGTTTAACTGTATTCATTTATAGAATGTAATTCTTTTAAGTTTACAATTTTCTCTTTTTAAAAATGTAGCAAATCGAAGGAACTGCAAATTACAGGATTTTGCCAGGATGCTGGGAAATCAGTAGCAAATAGAGATTTGTTGACTGCATTTTGTAAATCCCGACCTGTTAATCAACTGGGACATGGCTTTACCCTTTAAAAGAGGCAGAGAGAAAAATACCTCAATGTTCCAGCTTTCAGAGTCATTGGGACAGATGAGATTATATCAAAGTTATAGTAACAAGACCTGGAATACTGCCTGAATATGTAGTCACCTTTGAAAAATTAAAATATTCTAGCAAATATTACCAGAACATATCTCTGGGTTTTTGTTTTTTGTTTTGTTTTTGTTTTTGTTTTTGTTTTTGTTTTGATCATTCTGTTTTATTTTGCTTGGCAAGGAAAACTTCACTGAGTCATTTCAATCCCTTACTCATTTTGACAGGAATATGTATGCAGAGCCCAAAATTGCCAATCAAGAGTATTTATCCACATGGGAAAATCCTCAGGACATTAATTATAAATGGCTTAGCAACAGGTCAGGTAGTTGAAAGGCAACTCTGAGATCGGAAATTTTGCTCCTCAAAATATAAGAGTTTTTCCTTTCACTCCTTTGGAAAGAGCTAAGTCATGGGTTCCTTCACTATCAAATCAGCAGCTGAGACTTATCTTACCCTTTCCTCTGTTCAGAAGCTATCACTGATCATATATCTGTAAGCATGGAGAACAACTAGGTCAGGACTTTTCTGAAAGTTTTGTGTGGGGGATGGGCAGAGACCCAACTCGAGTTGGGGTGACTGTGTGTGATACTGGTCCACTTGTTAAGGTAACCCGCACGCTGACAGAAACTTCTTTCATTATGAAGGGCATACTTACCATACAAATCAGCTTTCGCTTGGAGCAATGCATGGCCACCCAAGACTGCAGGAAGTCGGTGATATATTCTCAACCGCACTACAGGGGATCCTGGTGAGAATTCCCACACGCCGCCCACACGCCATGGGTGAGCTTCCTGTCCTCCGACTATTGCCATTCCGATGTTGACAGTGCTGGCCAAGGTCTGCCTGTTGCTGAGGTAAAAGATGCAGATGCTCAGATTTCTCCAAATAAAGCACAGATATTGGAAGCCTCAATTCCAAAATAAAAACATGTAATTTTTTAATTTATGTTATTTTTTCAGCGTTCCAAGTTTCATTGCCCATGCCCCACACCCAGTGCTCCATGCAGTAGGTGCCCTTGTAATGCCCAAATTCCGAGACCTCCCAAAGACGACCACCAGAGTCGAGTCAAAGCCAAACAGCAAGGGTCGTTTATTGCGAGTTCGAACCTGGACCTCCACGCACTTGTTACCGGTGACGCTAAGAGGCCCCGAGCATACCTTTAGCGCAGCTTTTATAGGGAAGGACAAACAAGTTACAGAGAAGTTGGAGAATTTCCACAGTTACAAGCACATGACTGGTTGACATTCTCCCTAGTTTACTGGTCGCCTTACGACTGGCCTTGGCCCCCCCAGCAAACCACAGGACGCCAGATGGTCGGGTAGGGGGCTCCTGGAGTGGTCACGTAGCCACATTCCCGGAGCTAGATAGCCGGGCTCAGGGAGTGCTCTCTGTAGCCACATTCCCGAGCCAGATGGCCATTATCTCTCGTTCTTAGATCTGAAGGTGTGCGGGGAGAGGCCTTGTGGTTACAGGGTGGCTATGGGGGGGGGCTGCTAGGGTTTTTCCACTTTCTTAGGGTCTAGCAAGCAAGTGTACAGAAGCCAGGTGGCTGTTAGGGGTATAAGGCATAATGTCCCAGTTTTATTTTTCACGCTTCTCACCCTCAGTACCCACCACCAGGCTCTCCTATCCCCCCACCCCCTCCCTCCAAGTCCCTCAGTTTGTTTCTGTGTCCAAATCTCTCATGTTTTGTTTCTCTCCCTGAATTACCCCACTTCCCATTTCCTTTCCTTCTACCGTCCTCTACATTACCCCTTATGCACCACAAGTAAGTGAAACCATGTGATACTTGACTCTCTCTACTTGGCTTATTTCGCTCAGCATAATCTCTTCCAGTCCAGTCCATGTTGCTACAAAAGTTGGATATTCATCCTTTCTGATGGAGGCATAGTATTCCATTGTATATATGTACCACATCTTCTTTATCCATTCATCTAAAAATGTGTATTTTTAAGAGCATGTAAAAAAAAAAGAGCATATCGATACGAGGCCCTATGTGAAAATTTAATCTGGATAATCACGATGACAGTGAGACATAAACGCAGGGACTGGCAATCACCATTGTCATTTTTCAAAGTCTCACTTTAATTGTTTCTCTCCTTGTCACCGCAATGAAGGAGTTCCAAGTGCCCGTCTCATCTATATGGTGACACTTTCTCATACACTGAACAGAACCATGGCCGTCAAATTATCACCCTGATTCAGAAAATAATCCATTTCTAAAAGGACTAAATTGTCAGTGATTTAACTCTTTCCAAGGAGTCAAGAAATCTCACAGTCAATTGTACTTGATGCTGTTTTCCAGTCATTGTGGTCTACCCACTACATCAGATAAAGTCATATTGAAATCTGAGTTTCCTCAGTCAAAAAAACCAAAAAAACAAACAAAAACTAAATAAAAATATACTATTTAGTTACTTTTCAATGTTGTTCCTTCCATAAGATTTTCTATTAACCTAGGTGCTGAGGCAATGCGACAACGTAAGCTGAACCTGAGGGCAAGGAGATGGGAAAACCAAGACAAAGACGAGACAAACAAAAGAGATGGAGACCAGCAGGGACAAAGCAGATGATGTCCAAGCAATGCCAATTTTATTTAGGGTTACAAAGCTTCTTATAGTAGGTTGTGCTAGATCCAACAAGGAACGGTGACAATAACAAGGTTACGTGACTTCTATGCACACCCCCGATCATGCTCAAGTCCCATGACACTGATTCTCTGTGTTCATCCTACACTACTTCACTAATTCTTCGAGGAGGTAAACAACAAGGGAGGGGCACCATGCCCCTAGGTAAGATTAAGACCCCATAATAGTAAAACTGCCTACGTGACTACCGGACTACCACCGCTGCCTACAGGACTACTGCTGCCTCTAGCCTACGTGCTTGCTGCCTCGTGCACTAGCATTGTTCATTGGGAGCCCAAATAGGTGGGTACCAGGAGTTTCGTTCCTTAACTCTAACCTGCCCGGCTGCGAACGTCCAAGCTAGTGAGTCCAGAAGCTACACCTCAACTGTTGACGCCAGCCTAGCTCTGGGCTCCCAACACCTAGGATTTTCTTTTTTAAGTCCTAACTATTAAAAGGAAATATCTCTCATCTCTGACCCACTCAATTCAAAGTGTATAATGCTATTCTAAAACTAGCTGTATATTAATTTAAAAGTGGACAAAGGACTTAAGACGTTCACAAAAAGGAAAAACAAATGACCAGCAAGCATATGGAACAAGTTCAGCTCTTCTTATCAAACTAATGCAAATGTAATTGAAATATTTTTTCTTCCTATCAAGCTGGCAAAGATTTTTATTTCAGATGATCGCACCCCGTCTTGGCATGGATGTAATGAGGCAGGATTTCTTACTCATCACTTGTGGAAGCACTGAGAGGTAGAACCTATCTGGAAGCAATCTGTCCTCGTGTAACAAATGTTTCAAAAGACAAAAAATAGAGCTTCGCTCAGGAATTTCACTGCTGAGAAGCCATAACAGACTTGATAATTCCTTTCTAATATCCATTCGCCCTGTCATTCTTAGATAATTAAAATCCTGAATTTTAGCTGAGCGCATAGCTGTCTGGGATAAACACTACATGTCCCAGCCACCCTTACACCCAGACCAGGGCTTGCTGGTTAAGTTCAGGTCAATAAGAGGTACTAGAAATATTCTGTGCAAGCTTCCAAAAAATGTCCGTAGAAGACAACTGATATAAGTTGTATTCTCCATCCTGTTGTGCTGCTTGGAACATGGATCCTGAACTAGGAGATGAGCTTCTTGTTCTATTAGTGTCAGATCAGAAAACTAGAAGTGGCCTGGGTCCCAGACTACTGTGGAGTCACCATGCCACTCTAGAAACTTAAAGTACTTTTCTTTTGTCTTGTCAACTTCTCTGCAATTTTCCTGGTTTTTATTAAGATGATGTATAAGCCCAAGTTCTAACCATCCTTTTGAGTTACTCATCTCTGGGTGCTGCTGGGTGTGTGTGTGTGTGTGTGTGTGTGTGTGTGTGTGTGTGTGTACATGTCTCTGTGTGTGTATGCAACCTACATGCTAAGAAACTTCTCTTTGTTTTTTCCCCCCACTGGTCTATCTATTGCCATTTTAATTTTACAGGACCCCAGCTGGAGAATCCAGGAGAGCTGAAAGAAAAAGGATTTTTTTTTCCTCTTGTACACTGGAATAGTTACCTTACCACCAAAAGCTAAGCAACTTAGAATCCAAAATCACTTTTGTTGAGTCACAGCTAGAAAGAGCCTGGTGGAATCTTAACTAATTATTGGTCTGTCATAATAAGTAGTACCAAGCATTATGCCTCATATAATAAATGTATCACTTCACTGACACTAATCACATTCTCAAGGTTGTAAGGAGCAGTCCTTACTTCTTATTTAAATGAGAATAAAGACTTTGACATTACATGTTTTTTTTTCATAACCTTCAGAGACACTTCTTAAACTCTATTCTATTTGCTTGACTCCATGCAATGAACAGTTTATAATTACAAGCAAGTAAGCTAAAGATATAGCTTTCAACTGACAAAAACAAAATGTAGGAAGTAAGAATAAGCTATTGAGGCAAAAATAGACCTTGTATTCTTGCTTCTCCTTCTACCACTGCAGGTTGAAACATGGTAAGATGTCGGTTACCACTGATAAATTGTTTTAATAAAAGGGGCACACCTGCTTCCATGGAGAGAACTTTTATGTAAATTCCATCAGAATACAAAAAAATTACAGGCATATTATTTTGTTCAGCTATGTTCAGGAAAATCTAAAATTTCAACATGAAATTATAGTACAAGAGGAGTACATTTTATTAAAAAAGAAACTTGATATGAATCTTTGTATCAAGAAAGTCACTTATCCCCATAAACTACCTAGAGTTTTTCCTTTTTATTATTTGAATTTTCATAAATTTATCTTCTGAAAAGGGAGTACATTTAGAGTTAAATTGTGTGAAAAGAGAAAAAAATAACAGCAACAATAATAACAGCCACACAAAAAAAAAAAAGAACCCTGAGACTTACCCCACTGTTTGGCTATGTCCATAAAATCTGTGTTCCAGAAGTAAGCGGGAAGCTCTCAGTGTCTTGTCCCTAGGTTATCAATCAGGTAACGGTTGGCAACATGAGCCTCCACTGGCAGCCATCTCCCCTCCAGTCATTAGAAACTCTGGGCCTCCAGGTTTGTAGAAGTCATGATAAATGAAATAACTATGTAAGAAGAAAGCATTATTATAGGTCGCTAACTCCCCAAGCCCTGCACCTTGATAAGTGAGTGGCAACACAATTTGGTTTAGCAGAACAAAGATCTGGGTTATGGGTCCCGAGATCCCATCTAAATCAATGATCTTGCACAAAGCCACTGGGCCTACATTTTGGACAAATTTATTTTTTGCTTTTCTTTTTTTATTTTTTTTTTAAGATTTTTATTTATTTGACAGAGAGAAACACAGCCAGAGAGGGAACACAAGCAGGGGGTGGGGGGTGAGAGAGGGAGAAGCAGGCTTCCCGCCAAGCAGGGAGCCCGATGTGGGGCTTGATCCCGGGTCTCTGGGATCATGACCTGAGCTGAAGGCAGTCGCTCAACCAACTGAGCCACCCAGGCGCCCCTATTTTTTGCTTTTTAATTAGAAAATTTTCCAAACTCTGCTGCAGTACAGAGAATAGGATAGTGAATCTCCCAGGTGCCCATCACCCACTATGAGAGGTTTAATTGTAACTTCCAAAGATACATGGGTCCTTAATCTATAGAATCTAGAAATGAAAATCTTGAAAATAGAGGGGCCTGGCTGGCTCCGTCAGAGGAGCGTGCAATTCTTGATCTCAGGGTTGTGAGTTCAAGCCCTACACTGGAGTAGAGACTACTTAAAAGTAAACCTTTAAAAAATGTGTGTGTGTGTGTGTGTGTGTGTTTATAGACATACATAGGAACGCGCATATATATACACACACATATTCATATTTTATAGAATCCAGAAATATTTTTTATATGGAAAAAAGGGTCTTAAGTTAAAGGTCTTAATATAAAAAGTGATTTTCTGGATAATCCAGGCAGGTCCTATCACATGATCACAGAATCCCTTGTAAGAGGGAGGCAGAGAGAAATTTGACTTCAGACAAAAGAGAAGAAGGCCATGTGACAGAAGCAGAGGGAAGCAGGTGCTGTGTGGCCAGCTTTGAAGGTAAAGGGAGGGGAGCTGAACCAAGGCTTGTACTCATGATGCAGGGAAAGGCAAAGAAATGGATTCTTGCCTCGAGCCTCCCGAGGAAGGGTGGCCCTGCAGACACCTTGGTTTCAGCCCACTTTAAAAAGAGATCAGAGAACAGATAAAAATGTTCCAAAAATGAAAAAAAAAATGACATAACGAGGTGAAAGCTACAATGATCATGCTCAGAAGATAAGCAGAACAGAAATAAAGAAGCTTGTTATAGAAATAACAGTTATTCACGAAAGTGAAGACTCATAAACTGGAGGAGAATCAGCAAAAATCAATGAAAAGGTGCTTAAAAGAAGTATAGTAAATGAAAGCTGCGAGGAAGAGACAAAAAAAAATTCAACCCATATATATTTGATGATATTGAAGAGGAAAACTCCACATGCAGAACAGAAAAAAGATGTAATTCAGCAAAGTTTCTATAAAATGGAAGATTTAATCTATTGCTTGAAAAGACAGACCATAACGGAGGAGAAACTGATTTTGGGGTTGGGTGAGTGGCCCAGATGGTTGAATATCTGCCTTCTACTCTGGTCATGATCTCCTCAGATCCAGCTCGACAGAGGGCTCCTGGCTCAGTGGGCAGGCTGCTTCTCCCTCTCCCTCTGCTTCTCCCCCTGCTCATGCTCTCTTTCTCTCTCAAATGGATAAAAACCTTAAAAGCAAACAAAAAACCAAAATGTATTTCAACCCCTCCACAACAAGGCGTGTTCCAGGAAATGTGTCAAGCATTGAGACGGAAAGTCTCTCTTGGGCTGAACTCCCCTTCCTGCATGCAGTACTAGAAGAAAAGTCCAATAGTGCATTTGAGCTTGAGGAAGAGAAACCAACACATCTGAATTGCATCCTAACCAGATAATAGGCAAGTATTAAAATTCATGAAACAGATAAATTCTTTTCTAAGAAGGTAAGTGAGGGGCGCCTGGGTGGCCAAGTTGGTTAAGTATCTGCCTTTGGCTCAGGTCATGATCCCAGAATCCTGGGGTCCAGCCCCACAGTGGGCTCCCTGCTCAGAGGGGAGGCTGCTTCTCCATCGCCCTCTGCCTTTCCCTGCACCCGACTCCAGCTCGTGCTCTCTCACTCTCTCTGTCAAATAAATAAATAAAATCTTTTTTAAAAAGAAAAGAAGGTAAGAGAGACAAATCTATTTATATATAAGACTAAGCCTAAAACCACCTTGAGATTCTGGTTATCAAACAGAATGTCAATACCATGAAATCTGAAGATGAGAAACAGAAGGGTCACAAAAAAAAGTAGGGAAGTTAAGACAGGCGTGTGGTAGAAAGCTAATGAGTAAATAAACAAAGGGTTTCATCTTTTATAAAGTCTTAAAAATAGGCACAAAGAATAATAACAGAACTAGTCAAAATTGGGTTTATTAAATTATCTTGCTCTATAGACTTGACCTTATGGCTATAAAAATACTCTATATAATTATAAAACAAAACTAAATTTTATGAAACTAATACTTTGAGAATCAAAGCCTAGATCTGAGAGCTGAGAGATGAAAGGAGACTTAAAACATAGTAATTCATCAAAATACGTGGATCTTATTTGAATATTAAACAAGGTTTTCATATCATTTATGATATAATTGCAAAAGGCAGTAGAGGGAAGAAAGGAACAAATGGAAAGAAGGGAAGAAGGGGAGAGGAGGAAAAAGAAGGAAGAAAGAGAGAAGACAGAAGAATGTGGAAAAAATTTATTTCATCACAATGGGAAGTTCGTCAAAATAAAAGATTTAAAAGGGTTAAGTATATTACACAAAATTATAAAGTAACCCCTAGAAAAACTAAAAACTGAGTATGAACATTACAACTTACTAGAAGCTGTGTGTACATGAGCACACACACACAATTGCTCGCAAAGGAAAAAAATATTTCACTTAGAGAAATACACTAAAATAAAGGAAAATAAAGGACATGTTTAAAAAAAACAAAATATAACACGACTAAGATAAATGTCATATCAAAATTGTAACAGGATAAATTCATCTATGACGAGAACAGCTCTCAGATGGGGTTCTGAGAGGAACCAAACAGAAGTCATGCGTCTTTCAGAAAGGTTGAAAATCAAAGGCACATACATGCAAACGCAGACCGGGAAGAGCAAGGGTGATGGTCATAGTATCGGACGACGTGGGATTCAGGTACCTACGTGTTAAATCCATAAAGAAAAATACGATATAAGTCATACCTTAAAGTGATGAGTCTCTGTGTGCTGCATGACACGAGATAAAAACGCACGGAGAAAAATCTATAGGAAACACATGAACAAATAAAGGCATATCAGCAAAAGAACATACATCTTTCAGATTATGACAGGTTGGGTGAGGAAAAAAATCTACGTCACATCATAATAGTGTATATCTAATTGATATGTATCAAACTCTAGACACTAAAAACAAGATTTCACCTTCTTTGCAAAGCCTTTGAATGCTAGGCATTCTATTTATGGGAATTTACCCTGAATACCACAGGAAAAAACCCACATGCACAAGAGTATTCATTGTGGTGTTATTTGTAATAGCAAAATAATGGAAAGAACCTAAATCCCATACATTGGGGATTGAATAAATGATTATGGTCATCCACTCAATGAAAAGAGATGCCAATGTAAAAAAAAGGAAAGAATTTGTATAGACTGATATCGACTAATTTCAAGCAATGTATTGTTAGGGCTGAAAGAGAAAAATCATAGAGAAGTTGCACTATTTGTATAGGGAAAGGGGGAAATAAGGATCTAGTAAATATGTGTTTATTTTTGCATACAGATAAATCAGAAGCTAATACAGTGTGTTACCTTCTGAGTTTGGGTGGGGAGAGATGGAAGAAATACAGGT
The DNA here is from genome assembly GCA_004023965.1 of Spilogale gracilis. Taxonomy (NCBI): domain Eukaryota; kingdom Metazoa; phylum Chordata; class Mammalia; order Carnivora; family Mephitidae; genus Spilogale; species Spilogale gracilis. Next base: position 112,873 of record PITA01001564.1, on the reverse strand, counting down.
GGGCAGAAGGCTCCTCAGAATATACCTTTTAAAATAGTTTTGACTTTTGACTTATGTTAATGTTTTGCAGCTTCAGAAAACAAAAGTAAATTAATACAAGTGGGAAAATATCCTAAAACTTCTTTTTAAAAAAATGAACCTGGCTGTGGGATCACCAGATAATTTCATAGCTAAATTCTATCAAAATATTAAGCAATACTAATGTCAATGCTACTTCAACTCCTCCAGGGCATGGCAGGAATAAGAAGTAAGAATCATTCTCATTCTTTTCATAGAGCATAACACTAACATCTGACAGAGCTCACAAAAAAGAAAATTAGAGGACTTTTCAATTAGGATTCTCAAAGCAAAATTAGTAAATTATTCATATCTGAAAATAGGTTTCAGCATCCCATTAAAAAATAACATTACCTGATGAGCAGGTTGGATTCAGAACAGGAATGCCAGGAAGTTTCATTACAGGATATAAAATAATGTATTTTAGCATTTTAATAAATCAAAGTAGAAATAGAAGGATTATCATCCCGATAGGTGCTCAAAGGCATTGGATAAAATTCAATATATATTTATTTAACAGGAAAGGAGAGATGCGTAATGTCTTAATATTGGAATAGAATATATACAGCTTTTTTTTTAAAGAGGTAGAGAGAGAGGCTGAGGGAGGAGGGGTCAAGGGAGAGGGAGAGAGAATCCTAAGCAGACTCCACATTCAGTGTAGAGCCCCACACAGGGTTTGATCTCATGACCCTGAGATCATAACCTGAGCTGAAATCAGGAGTCTCATGTTTAACTGACTGAGTCACCTAAGCGCCCCTAAAATATATACATCTTAATGACATAAATGTGCTTATTTATTTATGTGTCTCTGCAGAGTTATATCCTCTGCAAGAAAGAAGTATCTGATGACATGCCAAAGGGAAGCTTTTTGAAGACCTAGTCAACCAGAATATCCATATTCCTGAGCAGGGTGGTCAGAAAAGGTTTAGGACGCAGCATAAGCCAATGAGATCTTGGCCCTAGATTTTTGCTGGGGCTTCTGAGAAAAAAAAATTCCTCCTGTAAAGTGTCAGATCTTCGAATCGTGTTTATAGAGACAGATCAAGCTTTGAAAGTCACAGAATCCAGCCAGACTTGTCAGGAGAATTGTTGTTCATGGCATTATATCTAACCCATATATTAACATATCTCAGCATAGACTAATCATAGTCCAATTAGCCCATTTTTAATAGGCCTAGAGAGGAATTAACCAGATTCAGCACTTCTAGAATATGTAAAAAAAAAAATCTTATAAGTCAGCAAGAAAGATAGGAAATACAACTTAAAAAAAAGATAAAGGATATTAATAGTTTAAATTCACATAAAAACTAGTCAGAGTGATGTTCCACCTTTCTAATTATGAAGGAAAAGCAAATTCAAACACTATTACGTTATCTAGAGGTTGTTAATAATTCAATAATTAGAAACCTACCACACACTGAACTCTGGTGAGGATGTTTCAAAGAGTTCTTAGCCTCAGCTAGTGGGACACATGCATGCTCAGCTGGCAGTGTTCTTATAATGGAGTACTCGGGATGCCCTAGGCCATGGCAGTTCCAAGACTGCCTGCAAGTACTCCCCAATGAATGCTCCCTCACAAATACAAAGGGAGCTGTAAACTGGTGAGCAGCCAAGTATTTCTTCCAGTAGCGAGGGGCTAGACATCTAATTGTCCGTCCAAATGTGGACCGTCAATGAACTAGGACACTATGCAATGGTCAGAAGGAATTAACTAGCTTCATGGATAGGTATCAAAAATACTATGTGGAATGAGAAAGGAACAAAGTGAGATTGAAAGCACAATGCTACTGAAGTAGGTCTTTCAAAACACAAACACTGTGCATTTGAGGCATATGCAGACATGTAAATAAAATGAGGGAAGGTGAGTGGGAAGTGGGCACATGGCAAGAAGAGGAGGAGGAAGAAGAAGAGGAAGAAGGAGGAGGAGAAGAAGAAAAGGGGAAGGAGGAGGAAAGAGGAGGCAGAGGAGGAGAAGGAGGAGAAAAAGAAAGAGAAGAAGGGGAAGAAGAAGAAATGAGACTGGATATCATAAATGAAGGGAGAAGTAAAATTTTAAAAATTTAAAAAGCCACATGCAAACTGATGTTATGTCATAAATTGAGGAACATAGCCAACTAGATTCATATGAGATAAAAAATAAATAATTTTTAGGTTATTAAACTCATTGGGTTTTTTAAAAATTTAACTAAAACACATATAAAGTGATGATAGTCATGATTTCAAGGTACCAAAAAAAAAGCCACACAAGAAAAAAAAAAAAGCAATACTAAAAATAATCCTCCCCCCCCAATAAATGAATTGATCAAAAATGGCATACAGGCTGAATGAAATGTTCTCAAGCCATTAAAACTTACTGTTAAGATTATAAAGCACAGATAAAAGTTGCAAATTAATGTATAGAGAATTAGTTTTAGAAAGAATGCAAAGTATCATATTTCAACTGAGTAAAATGTCAAAAAAAAGATAAAAATGCACACAATAAAAAAACACAGAAATATTAAAAACTTGTGGGCTTTATGGATGTCTGTGGGTTATGGATGAAATTACCTTTAGTGACAAAAAGGTTTTAAAATAAATAACACAAATATTAGAATGAATATTGACAAAAACACAAACTAAAAATAAATGGAGAAACACATCATAATTGGTTTTTATAGCAAACCCCTCTGGGTTTCAGCTTGCTTGCTCGTCTAATTGCTTTTTTTAAAAATTGTGACAAAATATACATACCATGAAATTCGCCATCTGAACTATTTTTAAGCGTACAATTTAGTAGCACTAGGTACATTCACATTGTTATACAACTGTCACCTTCTTCCATCTCTAGGACTTTTTATCTCTGTACCCATTGAACAATAATTCCCATTAACACCTAGCGCTGGCCCATGGCGACCACTATCTATTTTCTGTTTCTATGAATCTTTTTTTAAAGGATTTTCTTTATTTATTTGACATCCAGAAAGAGAGCACAAGCAGGGGGAACCGGAGAGAGAGGAGCAGGCTCCCGCTGAGCACACAGCCCAATTTGGGGCTTGATCCCAGGGTGCTGAGACCGTGACCTGAGCCAAAGGCAGATGCTTAAGCGACTTAGCCACCCAGATGCCCTGTTTCTATGAATCTTTGTCCTTTGGTGTCTGGCTTATTGTACTGGGCCTGATGGACTCAGAGTTCATCCAAATTATAGCATGTGCCGGAATTTCCTTCCTTTCTAAGGCTGAATGATATCCGATTGTGTGTGTGTGCATGTGTGTGTGTGTGTGTGTGTGTGTGTGTGTGTACACTTTTTTTATTTATCCAGTGGTTTGTTTCCACTGTGGTTATTGTGAATAATGCTGCTCAGAACATGGGCATGCTCTTCTTATTCTTAAATGATAGCATTTGGGCTTTGATCAGATGCCCCCAAGCAACCCCCTCAAGAGACTGAAGGTGCAGATGTGAATCAGGATGACAGAAAGGTCCCAGCTGTTAAACCCAAGAGGCACACACATGGTTGTTTCTATATGTCGATATATTTTAGATATTTTATTATCAAAGAAAAGATGTAAAAATATTTTTTTTCAAATCAAAGAAAAGATGTAAAAATATTTTAAAAGTCCAGTATGACATAAAATGCTTAGCAAAACCTGGGCATTAGGAAACCATCTTCCACTCCTTCCATACCTCCCAGATTTCCATACATGTTTCACGGTGACCTCAGGCTTACGCCATCCCCCCTTTGTCACCACCTGTCTTGGTCATTCATTTTTTACCTGTGACCAGACTGACATACACTGACTGCTAAGATGGCCGAGCATGGCGGAAGCCAGCCTTCAGTAGGGAACTTCTTTGGACCAAATCTGTCTGCCTCTAAACAGAAGAGCAGCAGCAGAAAGAGCAGCAGTCCCCCAGGAGCACAGCCATGGCTGACTGGTTGGAAGTGAGACCCCACTAGGCACGAGTTGTTGATCCAAAGGCCCTGGGACTAGATGGCATCTCTTAGCAAGAAACACTCGCCGCCACCACCTCCCCTCACCTTGTCGAACGGGTACTTTCCAGCAGGAGGGTTTAACAGAGGAGTGCTTCCACCTTGACCCTGACCCTCTGGCACCGTGGGGCTGCAGAGAGCCCTTTAGGGCTGCACTGAAAAGCAATGAAAGCGGGAGAGTCTGCGAATCTTCCCTCTCCCCTGCTGAATGATTCCCTCCTGTTTATTTCCTTGCCTCTGTGGCCTTCTCATAGGACTCCAGGACCATGAACCCAGGGTAACGGGGCACAAATGAATGTGTTGTCAGTCCAGGTTCCCTTTGGTGCTGCACCTCTGGACAGAAGTCGAAGCGTTTGAACCCCCGATCTCTGTTTCACCCTCTTGGTCCCCTTTGATTCTTTCATTGCAAAACTGGTGTTGCTACTGCTCTCTGCTGATCATTTTCATCCCATCATTGTCACCTTCTGATCAATGTCATTACCCACCACAAATGTGTGCTGAACACCTAACCCCTAATGGCCTCTTGCAGAGCTAAGAAGCCATCAGAGTAGCTCTGCTTCTGGAATGCCTTGTAATGGAGTTGATAATACAACATATGTTCTGGAAGGAAGAGAGTATGAGAGAGACTGGGGAAGAAGGAAGAAAGGGAAGAGGGGTCAGGAAGAAGGGAAGGAAGGAAGCAAGGTGGGAGGGGAGGGAGGGAGGAAGTCATACCAAGTTCCTAGTCTTAGGGGCCCTGTTAATTCAACATACTCCTCAGGTTCAATGTCAGTGTGGAATTAGAAGGCTTTAAATGACATGAGGGTTCCTATGCAGGCGAAGAGTGGGAGGTGAGGTCAAGAGAGCTCAGTCTGAAGTATTTTTCCACGTGTCTAGACCCCAAAATGGATTAACACCATTGGCTCAGCTGCCCGACTGCCTGAGTTTGAAGCCCTGGCATGCAATTTAATTTCTGTGTGGCCTTGAGCAAACCATGAATCTCTTTAGGTCTTGGTTTTTCATCAGTAAGGTAAAGATAAGGATAATACATACATACCCATGTGGGAAAAACTCAGTCTTTCCTCCCATGTGCTTCCTTTACTCTTACACTATTCCCACACTCCTAACACTACTGACATGGCGACCAAATGTGCGGGGTTTTCCCTACACCAAGCAGTTCCATGACACATCCATGCGTCTACTCAGTTCTGGCACTGGTACCTGGAAATGGAGCCACAGCTCACAGGGCAAGAGCACAGCCCCCCGAGACTGCCCCACTTCAGATGCCAATTGCAATTAGTAGCTCCCCAGGATTCCCACAACTTTTGTTGAAGCTGGCTGCAAATCAGAGGTTCTCGTGATCTCTTCCCCCTTGGATTTATTTGCTAGAGCTGCTCCCAGAACCCAGGAAAACATATCTTCCAGTTCATGAAAAGATATGGTAAAGGATACAATGAACAGTCAGGTGAAAAGACATATAGGGTGGGGTCTGGGAGCACAGGAGCTTCTGTTCCATGGAGTTGGGGTCCATCACCCTCCTGGGACATGGATATGTTTTCAACCTGGAAGCTCTCCAACCCTCCAACTATTGGGATTTTATAGAGGTTTCCTTATGTAGGCACTTTCAGCCCCTCTCTCCTCTCTAGGGAAGGTAGATAAGGAGCTAAAAATTCCAAGCTTCTCAGTATGGCTTGGTTTTTCTAGTGACCAGCCAGTCCCCATCCAGTAGACCATCCAGAGTCACCTGATTAGAACAAAAGATGCTTCTAGTGTTCTTATCACTCAGGAACTCACAAGGGTTTGGGGAGTCCTGTGTCAAGCATATAGTAAGTAAGCATCACAAAAGCCTTAGCTACTAGTCTAAGTATACAAAAGAATAGTGCTTATACTAGGAATTTCAGACATGTTCTCTTGGCATTGAATTTTGATTTCCTAGTATATATATCCAGATCTCGAGACCCCAACCCCAAGAAAGAATTAAGAGCAGTAATAAATGCTTTCTTCTCAAGAAACTGCAGCTTTGATTATTTAATTTATATCATAGATCATTAAATGATTTGGTATTTTCCTGGTCCCATTTTTTGCATAGGCTTGGATATGCACAGATGCTGAAAGTGGGAATTTGAGAACTGATCACATGAAAATTTCTTGTCTTGGTCTTTTAATTTTTCTCTCCATGAAGTGCAAGTTTACATAGCAGTTTGAAGACAGAATTCTGCCTAAAATTTCTGACTGTGTCCATCATCCGATCAAGCAATTCTTTCTGCTATAAAACCAGATAGCTTTTTTTTTTCAATAATAAGATTAGGAAATTGTGATAAGTACCCTCCCCATTCCATACAGTACTTACTGCTAAGAATATCTGAATAAGCCTTTTATCTGATTTTTAAGTACTAAAATATTATTTAATACGCTTTATTAAATATTATTTAATTATTTGTTAAATTTAATTATTGATTAAATATTATTTAATATTTAATAAGACATTAACATATAATGACCCCCCCTGTTCCCTACAACACATCTTACATGATTGGCAAGAATATTTCCTGCCCAATATTAGAAACTACCACCAAAAGTTATGGGTGTCATGAGAGAAACTTTAGGGGTGCGAAGAATGTTCTAGAGCTTGAGTATGGTGATGATTATACAACTGTGACCATTTGTCAAAGCATGTTGAATTGTATATTTAAAGTTGGTTAATTTTATTGTGTGCAAATAATTTCACAATAATGTTAATTTAAAGAAACCTCATAGAACAGATTTCTTAGGGTGTGGAAATCTGATCAAGTATAGACATTAACTCAGTAAGAATATAAATCATAAAGGTAATAAATCATCACCTGCCAAAAAAATGATAAGTTCTAGAGTCTAGAGCATTAAAGGGAGAGCATAAAATAGGCCAAGCCTGGGGAAAAAAAGAGAAGGAAAAAATAGTACGAGGCTAGCAACCACCAAAATTAGTGACTACCACCTGGTAAGGGTCTCAAAGATACAGGCACTATCGTATAATACAGGTGCATGTCTACAAAAGATGAGAAGAATTTAACCCACTTTGCCTATAGCCCCAATGATATAAATAATATCTTTCCAGTTGGATGAGTCTGGCCCTGATACTTTCCCCAATAAATAAAAAGTTTATATTACTTTTATTTTTTGAAAAAAATTCATTTATTTATTTGCAAGAGGGAGAGAGAGCTCGTGAGGGGGGAGGGTAAGAGCAGAGAGGGAGGGAGAGAGAATCCTTACGTACCTCCCTGCTGAGTGACACAAGGCTTCATCCCAGGACCCCAAGATTAAAAGCTGAGATCAAGAATGGAACACTTAAACAACTGACCCACCCAGGTGCCCCTCAAATTTCTGTTACTTTTAGGTGAATGTGATATTATTCCTGTGAATGTATATTTGCATGTTTGTTTCACTTCCAGTCAATGAGGAATGTTGACTTCAGAGGAGCATTGCCTCGGAATAGCTGCATTTGGCATGAACCCGTCTTGCCAAAGAGCTGCTATGTTGAATTCTTGATTTCCTTGCTCACAAGAAAGACGCAAGCTGCAAAAGGAATTGTGGTGATTTCCCACAAGGAAATTTTTGAAAGCTTGGTTTGTAAATGAATTTTAAAAATCAGGTTTATTTTAATAACTTGAGGGTGTGGCTGTCTGCCCTAAAGCTATCAAATGAGAGATGGTGTGTAAAGGTGTAGAGATGTGGGGTGAACAGGTGCATGTGATCTGTGAGGAGTCGGGGTGGACAGGTATCCCATGAACTCACTTTTCTCTAGACACACCTAAGTTTTGTCGTCTTATTGTTTGACCCTTTCAGGAAGTAAAGTCCTTGAGTTCTTAACCTAGAGCTTTACAAATTCTACTAAGACTAAAACAAGAAAACAAAGAAAAGAAACCTAAGGAGACAGGATAATGTGCACTTTGGCAGGCATTACATGATGACCTTTCCCCAGATCATAATGAGGCAGCTCTCTCTCTCTCTCAATGCAGATTAACTCGATTCAAAGGGAATTTGCAAAGGTTAAATACTACAAAAATGAACTGACAGTGCTTATTATAATAAGCAGAGTTATTATAAATATATGACATCTTTTTCTCACTAACGCTTATGTTTTTCAATGTAATCAAACTAGTGGGGTGAATTTTGACTGGAAGGTGAGGGAGACTCAGGAATGTGATCCTTTCACACGTGCCCTCAAATCTACGGACACAAGACCATGGCTTCTAGAATGAGGTCAGATCTGCAGAAGGTATGTGGGATAGTTAACAGCAGAAGTGGCTTAGAGCTCTGTAATAGGTAGGACCTGGGGATTTTTCTGATGCATACCCTCTAGAAGTGACCTTTCCTTTTTTTCTGACAAGCTGCCTCTCTTGCAACCACAGTGTGGCAGGGAAGTCTCTGTTGTGGCATTCTCCGGAGAGAAGTCTGGCCTCCTACCCCAGCAGGCTGGCTAACCCAGCTTCTAAATCCTCAGGCAGCACAGTGACTCCTGAGCACTTAAATTATGGCTGGAGCAAACTGAAATGTGTGATAGATATGCTAGGTTTGGAGGACTTTGTAGGGAAAGAAAGAATGTAAAAGATCTCATTATAGCGTTAATATGTCGAGATGATCCTTTTTGGGATAGAGTAGGTTAGATGAAATAGATTTCTAAATTTAATTTCACCTGTGTCTCCTTTTTACCTTTCCCTGTGGATATTACAGAATTTTAAATTGCAGGTGTGTCTCGTGGTATCCTACATCAGACAACGCTGTCCTGAGGGGCTGGCTGCTGCTTTGTCTCTCTCACTGTGGCTAAGGTTCCACGGCAAGGTTCCGTGGCCTCACTACTTCTGGACGGCACAGCTGTCCTCTTCAGAGACTCTCCCCTCAGACCTAGGAGGCTCTACCTGTGAGGTATTAGCAGTGCCTGCTAAGGAATTTGGTTTGGGGTTTGCCTGCCCGTTTCCACCCAATTCATGCTTCCAATCACAGCTCTACATGGAAGTGGTAATGGCCTCCAGTTTCTTCCTGAGCTTACTTACAAGTCCTTTTTTTCCAGCATGTTCTGAAACTTAGGCAACAAGCATAGAAAACCTCTGCTGAGCCTTCACACCATTTCCCTTAAAAAAAAAAAATGGATCTAGGGGCACCTGAGTGGCTCAGACAGTTAAGCATCTGCCTTTGGCTCAGGCCAAGATCTCGAAGTCCAAGGATGGAGCCCCATGTCAGGCTTCCTGCTCAGTAGAGAACCTGCATCTCCCTCTGCCTGCTGCTCCTCTTGTTTGTGTGCTCTCTCTCTCTCTCTCTCTCTCTCCCAAATAAATCAATAAAATCTTTTAAAAATGAATATAAAGTAATTAACTGGAGTCCAGTTGAGTAAACAAAATACAGTAGAATAGACTAAACAGCATAGAAAAAAATTTTTGTCCAGATGAAAATTTTGTGAAATTATATGAAAATATATTTTTCCTTTGATTAAATATAGTGTTTCATTTTCTTCTCCAAAAATAAGAATATGTGGGATATTTTCTGTTCACTTACCTTCTTAACAAATCCACTTTCTCCTTGAACAAAATCCGGTCCCTTTCCATGACCTGTGAGGTCCTTCATGGTCTGGTGCCTGCTTGCCTCTCCAATCCCTTTCTAGGCTTGTTCTAGGATGATGCCCATCAAACGCCAGGCCTTTCCCCTTCTCCAGATGCACCAAACCAGCTCTCCTAACCACACTCTATTCTCCCTTAGAATACCCAACTTTCCCAAGGTCACCCCACCCACCCTCCTCTCTTTCCCACCTACTTATATTAGCTGAAAACAATGGATCTAGTAAAGTCAGAGAAATCTAAGTTTTTTCACAATAAAATAAACAGATAAAAATCTCATAGGTGTCATAAAGATTTAATGAATGATACTCACAGCTAGCATCCTTATTTTAAAAAAATACATACCCTACACAAAAGATTATCCTATGGGAAGAACGGAGAACAGCGCCCTGTCCTTGGAAGTTAGTTATGTCTGTAAATAAAGCAGAGATGTGACACAGAAGCTAAGCATAGAAATACTTTTTAAAAGGGTTGGGGGAGATGCATGCATAATGTTTTATGATGGTGTTCTATTAATCTACTGGCTGTGGTTGATACTCCACAAGTACCTTGTTTATTTGCATATTTTACTTCTTAAAGATTTATATCATCGTCAGTAAGTATCTTGTTTATTTATTTGCTAAAGAACTTATGTACAAGTTGATCAGCAGGACTCACGGTTGTTTGAAAGTCAGTCTATAGCGCAAAAGGTCACCTCCTCTGGGAAGTCTTCTCTGATGGCCAGTCTGCAATAGCTACTCTTTACCACAGCACCCTCTGGGGGTTTTCTGTGCAGCCCCATAAGGTAAAAAAGATTTGCACTATTGTCATTCCTCACATTAAAATTTTCTTAAAATTACAAATACAATGTATTATTTAACATTAAGTTTATTTTAATACATTTTTGTTAGCCTTACTGATAATGGCCATTTGGTTGAGGTATATTATTCATTAAAGCACTAGGACAGTTTAAACTGTGGTGACAATGTCCGTAAAGCCATAAGTGGGGTCCCAGTGGTGGAAAATGCAGGTCACATCAGTGTCAGCATTATGGTCGGCCATGTCCTCTATGTGAATGCCACCTGCCTTGTGTCTCCTGTCATCCTGTGTTCGAATCCTGGCTTTGCTCTCTTGCAGTTGTGTGACCTCGTGCAAGCTACTTAACCTCTCAGGGCCTCAGTTCCACATCTGTGAAAGGGAATCCTGATACCCACCTCTTAGAGCGGCTGTGTGCGAAGACCGAATGAATGGAAACCTGTAAGGCCCAGAGCACAGCCTGGCACATAGCAAGTGCAGGAGACATACTATATCGTTGTCATACCACTGGAAGTCTGCGCACCCTGAAGTGACCACGCAAGCTTCCAGATGTCAGGCAACTTCCACAGAACTCCAAGGAAAATGGTTTGGCTGCTTTCTCTACGTATGGGAAAGAAGGCTCCTCGGCCATGGGCCACTTCCAGGCATGGCCTGTCTAGGAGCGTCCTCCTCACTCCACAGCTGCTCTTCTCAGAGAAGGATCACAGAGTCATTCTTCCACCTAAGAAACTCACCAGGTCAGAGACTCAATGCTTCTCCTCTTCACTTCTTTCCCGTGGGAGAGAATTGATCCAAACTTCACCATGGCCACCTTCTCGGTCATTCACCCTGGGACCCTCTTGAGACTGCCATGAGCAGAAAGTAGGTAACAGTCACTTTGTTTTATTTTGACAGAGTTTGTGCGCACAAGTTGGGAGTAGGGGTGGTGGGAGAGGGAGAAGAAGGCTCCCCGCTGAGCAAGGAGCCCGACGATGCAGGGCTCCATCCTAGGACCCTGGGATCATGACCTGAGCCAAAGGTAGACATTTAACTGACTGAGCCTCCCAGGTGCCCCCGAAGCGGTCACTTGAACAAGATAAAAACTGAGAGGCTGCAACACACTTCTTACAGCGTGGCTCTCCCTGATTGCTGGAACCTTCCCTTAGCATCAGTGGGCTTCCTATCACAGAGAAAAACACTTGTTTATTACATTTGTCATGCTCATGTTCCCTAAAATGGAATCATGCACACACACAAACACATAGAGGAGAAGACATGCAAATACCACTAGTGCCTAAAGTCTAAGATATCGAGGATCTTAATTTTGCTGCACAGGGGGAGAGAGCAGCTCAGATTCCAAGATACAGAGTTGTTTCCCCTCTACTTCAACCAAGAGGTAATAGACAGAGCATCGTGAAAAAGAACAGAAGCAATTCAGGACATATCTGTACTTTTGTTTCCTTCCTAAACTATGGGATCATACTTAAGGGCAAGTTCATCTTAAGAAGCAGATTTCATCGCCCATGTTGGAAGACCTCCTTTCCATTTGCAAAGTGCAAATATTCCTGTGGCCAGATTATGTGTTCAATTACTTTCACTCCAAATGGACTGAGACCCTCTCGGGTGTAAGTGAAAAGCAAATTCGGCCCATCACAGGTGACAAGAGTCAACTCAAGTAAATGGCTGGCTCACTAATTGTACACCTTTCCTCAGAGTTCTGACCCCATTGCTATTTTTTATTCTTTCAGAGTGCTGCGTTAGGACTCATAGAGGGAGGTGTACAGTGGGAGCCGTTTTCTAGCACTGTTCGTTTGGCATGATGATGGGAAAAGCAGGCGAAACAGAACTCCCCAGTGTTACCTATCACTTTCGACTTTTAATAGATACTCTCTTCGAAGGAAGCTGTTGCAATTAACTTAACACCCCTTGATCTGGAACCAGGGGAACATTAAAGGGTCTAGCACTGTGCTTGGTGCATGGCCAGAGCTGCAGAAGTACTTGCTGATGGGCTGCTTTGGAAACCCCACACCGCCCAAGGACACAGGCTCGCTAATCCCCAAGCCGCCGGGGGTCGTTGTCGAGATGCTGTCTTGCTGTAAATGTCTTTGCCGATTTAAAAGTCTAAATGAAAACTATCCTATTAATATTAATTCCCAGCCAGCATTCTAAGTGAATGAGGCAGCTGCGCCACATGCAGATTCCTCGCTGTGTGTTAATTATTAATTTTTTTAACCACTTAGATTTAAGGCAGTTTGGAAAAAAATGTTTAGCTTCCTGTTTTTCTGCTTAACTAAAATCGATTTCATGTTTATCTGGAATTTCGTTTTTATGCCTCACCTGCTCAGACCCAAATTAAGAAAATAGAAATAAATTCAGGATGATGCTTTCCTTGAAGGTAGAGAGCTAAATTAGACAACAGTTTCTCTGCTAATGATCTAACATCCAACTTTACTGAAAAAATTTAAGGAATCAAAAGAAAACTTCTGCTGCTTCCAATAGACCATATCTACATACCTTCCCATATGCCTCTTGTTAACAATGAATATTTGACATCAGGTTATAAATTGTGGCTTATGTTTTTTGTGTGTGTGGCTTATGTTTTTTAACGTGATTACTGATATAGTTGAAAGCTACTATTTTGTCTGCTTTCCATTTGTTTCATCTGTTCTTTCTTTTTCCTCTTCTGTCGGCCTTTGGATCTCTTCCTGAGGTATTAGCTGTATCTCTGCATTATCATTATTAAGCGGCTCCTTTGGGCTCCATAGTACCCTGTTTAATTTATTTATCACTCTATCTTCTAGTTGATTTCCTGGATGGGATAAAAACTTTGGAACAATGAACTTTGATTTTTATCCTCTCTCCAGGCTCTATCCTGTTGTCAGACATTTTACTTCTACTATTATTTTAAACAACATATTTCATTGTTAATATTTTTGTTTTCAACACGAAATTAAAATTAAAAGCAAAGTATTTATACTCACATAGTTACCATTTCCAGGGCTCTCGTTTCCTGTGTAGAACCTCAAGCCACGTGTTATACACACAACCAAATTCAAAATGAATCATAGACCTAAATGCAGACTCAACTCTGTAAAACTCCTAGAGAAAATGTTAAGAGAAAATCTTTATGACCTTGGTTAGGGAAAGATTTCTCAGAGATGACCAAAGCCAAGAGCCATGAACGAAAAAATTAGACTTCATAAAAATGAAGAAATTCTATTCTTTCTATTCCAAAAGACACTATTAATAAAATGTAAAAGCAAGCCATAGTCTGGGAGAAAGTACTTGTAAATCTCCTACCTGATCGTAGTACATATAATATATAATATGATATATAAAAACATATTTATAATTATATATATGAATTATAAATAGTTCACATATATTATAAATAGAAAATATATATCTATAATTATAATTGTAAATATTTAACGCATAAATAAATTATAAATAGAAATTATATGTAAAATACATAAATATCAATATAAATACAATTACATATAAAATGTATAAGTACAATAAAATAAAAGAAAGCATACAAAATTTGAATGTAGAACACAAGCCTAATAAAACAAATGGGCATAAGATTTGAATAGATATTTGCTAAAGAAGATATATGGTTGGCAAATAAGTGTGTTAACAGATGTTCAGCATGGCTAGCCATTAGGGATATACAAATTAAAACCACAATGAGATACTACTACATACAAACTAGAAATGTCACCAATGTGGGAAGCAAAAGCAGAAGAAAAATTGTTAAATTTCCTAACTACTTACAACCCATTGACAAATCCTTGAAACAAGAGAGTAACATTCCCCTAAGAATTCAACTGCCTGGATGTTGACACTTTGCCAAAGGCAAAAGGCCATCTTACCCTGACCACCAGGACCCTGTGAGTCTCATTTAACACATAAAAATTCCTTTGTAGGCGCGCCTGGGTGGCTCAGTTGGTTGAGCGACTGCTTTCAGCTCAGGCCATGATCCTGGAGACCCAGGATCAAGCCCCACATCAGGCTTCCTGCTCAGCGGGAAGCCTGCTTCTCCCTCTTTCAGTCCCTTTGCTTGTGTTCCCTCTCTAGCTGTGTTTCTCTCTGTCAAATAAATAAATAAAATCTTTAAAAAAATTCCTTTGTAAACTTCTTTTATCTCTACCCCTCCCAAGATACATGTTAGCAATCATGTGTCTTGCCTCCAAGTATATGATTCACTGATACACATCTGAAGGGTCTCATTGAGTAAGGGACAGGCAGGGGCTGGGTAGGGAGAGATAGGTAGGAGACTATGCAAACAGACTCACAGAAAATCCCAGAAATGCTGAGGCATAATGAAACCAAACCGCCATGCTCTGGGGGTCGGAAATGGGGTCTTTTTATGACAGTCATATTGAGACCACCAAAAAATAACCAGACCCCAAAGAAGAAGTAAGGCATTGAAGATGTTATTACCAGTCCTTATTCAAATCAAGACATCACAAGGATGATAAGGTCACAAGCTCCCAGGTTGATTCTTTTTTTTTTTTTAATACTTTATTTATTTGAGAGAGAGAGAGAGAGAAAGAGAGAGAGAGAGAGAGAGAAGCAGAGTCCCCACTGAGCAGGGAGCCTGATGCTGGACTCGATTCCAGGACCCTGAGATCATGATGTGAGCTGAAGGCAGATGCTTAACCAACTGAGCCATCAGGTGTCCCTCCCTAGTCAGTTCTTGGCAACCCCATCAGGACCCTTCTCACTCCTGAGAGCTTTTTCTGCATCTTTGTTTAATTAAACTCTATCACTTTCCTCACACCCCTTTGTCCTCGAGATTTATTCTTTCACTCCATGAAACAAGAACCTCGCTCTCCTGCTTTATCACTACTTACAAAATAGACGGGCTCTATTAAGTGTTGGCAAAGATGTGGAGTGCCTGGAACACTCATTCACTGCTGGTGAGAATGAAAAATGGTTCAACCGTGATGGAACATCAGTTTGGCAATTTCTTAAAAAGTTAACATCTGCCTACCATATGCTTCAGCTACCCAACTTCTAGGTATTTCCCATAAGACAAATGAAAGCACATATCCATACAAAGACTTTCCCATGAATGTTCCTAGCAGCTTTATCTGCAATAGGCAAAAACCAGAAGCAATGCCAATCCCCATCCACAAAGGGGGCGGCGTAGACAAACCGGTACCTCCTTAGAATGGACCGCTAGTCAACATTGCAAATCAGTGAGCTGCTGGTACAGAAAACAACATGAACAATCCCAAAATAATTCTGCGGAGTGAAAAAAGACAAAAGTGTGTATACTAAACAAATCCATTTATGTAAAATTTCAGAAAATGCAAGTATCTGTAGTGACAGAAAGTACATCAGTGGCTGCAGGAGAGGGTCCTGGTTTGGGGAAAGCAGGAGGAGGGAATAATAGGAGAGCACAGGAAATCCTTCAGAGCTAATAGCATGCTCATTATCTCGATGATACTGATGGTTTCACAGGTCAAAGCTTGTCCAGTTATACCTTTTGATTAGATGTAGTTTATGGTACCAATTATACATCAATAAGATTGTTAAAATAGGCAGAGCTCCCTCGTTTTCTGTAGCTTATGTGAAACGGGGTACCGTAAAAAATATTTTCTTAAGTTGAACTACAGGAAATTGCTGTTTTTGTAGACAAAAAAACACAAAAAATATTGTCAGTTTCATGTGATGAGACCTAGTGGATGTCACCGCCAGAGTAGAAACTGATAAGTGCTAGGGGAAATGAAAAGAGAAGCAGGGTGAAACGTCCAGAATTTCCTGGCAGAGGCACCATTTGCGAATTGTGAAGAGGCTGTAGTGTGGTCTGCATAGACTTCTCTGAGACAGTAATGTGGAGCAAATTCAAAGGAATGAGGGAGTGGGCCTTGTGGCTCTGTGGGGGATGGGGAGAGAGAACCTTCCACGCAGAGGGATGAGCAGGGTTAAGGCCCTACGGAGCCAGTGTGCCTCACCTCCTGAAGGAATAGTAAGAAGTCCAATGCGGGCAGAAGCTGAAAATAATCTTTTAAAAAGATGTTAGGAGCTCACAGAACATGAGGCAGGGAACAAGCCTTTGAAAAGCCAAAGAAACATGCAAGGATAAACAGCAGGAACCAAGACAAAGTCAGGCTGGAGAGACCCCCTCCCCCCCCATCCTGGCTGCACATGGGTCTTAACCTTGTCTGCTTCCCTCCCTGCCCTGCGTTCCGGACAAGGGCACCCACACCCCTACGGACAGCTTCGGGGAGATCTCTGCTCTGATTCAGTCTTCCATATCAGTTCCTAATTCACTCTTTTGGTGGGTCGATCTGTTCCACCAAGTTTGGGATATGTCGCCCGTCCTCCATGCCAGGGAAGGTGGAAGAAAGTATCTCCAGTTTTCAGTTTTTGCAGCAGGAAGGAAGCTCTGCCTTCCCTTCACTTTTGCTCTTTTGGAGCCATTCCTTGTGCATGAGAAAGGAGAGAAAAAGAGGAGCAGGAACAAGAATAAATAACACCTAATTCTCTTCTCCACTGGAGGGCCAGGGAAACAAGGTCGTCTAGAATTCACCCACCAATGCACCACCAACCATGCCGACGGGTGATAGTTTTATAGTAGCAGGCAAAGCAAGACAGACTTTCATAGACCACTGCAGGAAGCAAGAGAAAACAAAACACAAACTCTCGGATAGGAATATGAAATGGGCAATGGTTTCCATTGGGTCTGCAGACTTGAATCAGCTATGATGAGCATTCCTGGGAGTTCAAACAGCCTCTTTCTTGTTGACATGACAAGGGGTAACGGCATCCCCTGGCCAAGGAAAGCCTGAGTCCCTGCAGAACCCTGGGCCAGGCAGCTCTACTCTGTGAGCATCGGAGTGAGGATGGCGATCGCAGTGAGGATGGCAGGTCTGTCAGATTACAGGCTTCTTGAGACTCAGGAGGTGTGACTTGGAGGAATGAGAAATCCAAGCCATGAAAAGTGACTTTCAAATATATGACTTCACTGTCAGCCTTGAATGCAATGCACCATTAAGCTCAAAGAGGGGAGGGGAGGGAAGGGAACGACAACAACAAGAAAGAACGGGGAGACTTTCATAGCAGGGTTCAGTCTAGATTCTGGACCAGCTTGGTGGACTTGGAACTCCGTGCTCGGTAATAGACCTCTGAGCTTGCGGAGTGATGTTCTGTAGGCACTGCCTTGAAATGCTTAAATAACTTTATCTTTGTGTTCATGTGAAGTCCGACAGGTGTGGGCACAAGGACCAGGGCCTTCATTTAGGGGTGCCCCGTCTCCCAGGAACAAGTGTTGGGGCCATCTCTCTGCTGCCCTTGCCCTTTGGGGACCCAAACTCGGGCTGACACTGGGCACCACAGGCTGTGGGGTCCAGGGAGGTCCACACTCACCCTGAAGAATATAAAAACCACGATGACCGGTGGCGAAAGACCACAGGAGAAAGGAAAACAGTTCTCTTCCTGACTTTTGAAGCCAGACCACCACATTTCCACATTGCACGGGACCAGGCAAGCTGTGCTATCTGCTCGGTCTAGAGCTGATAGAAAGCAAGGGGCTGGCTAGCCTGGTGAATGGAGGAGCAGCAGCAGGAGGGAGCCCTCAGGCAGGGCAGAGAGCTCCACACCCAGACAGTTGTGAAATGGTTCACAGCTTGCCTTTGGCATCCCCAGTGTGGAAGCCTTTTCCTTTCCCCCACCCTGGGCTCTGCATTAATTAAACAAAATGTCAAAAAGCTAGTACAGTGTGACACATATGAGGTTGGAGCTTCTTTACATAGTGCGGTGAGGGTCAGTGTCCCTTGAAAAGTGATATTTGATCTGGACACAAAGAAGCATCTGATTTGAGGCCACCCTGAAAGATCTGGGGGGTGGGGGTGGGTATTTACTGCAGACAGAAGGAGCAAAGCTTGCAGGGGAGAAAAAGCTGAACTAGCAATGATGTATGCACAGGAATAGTGTCACCAAGTAATGACCCTGACTCATGATGTTTAACTGAAGAAATGCTTCATCTCTTTGACCTTAAGGTAGGAACTATTTAATCTACTAAGCTATAGGATTGATCAACTCCTCGTGGGTATTTTCATTTACTTTGTCCACTGGAGAGCACTGATGGGCTATTGGATACTAGCTGTGACCTCTTTTAAGTACCATGAGTTAAGATCAAGTGCCTCTTTGTTACCTCCAGCTTCCCCTAGAATATCATTTAGAATAAATGTATTCATTCAACAAATCTTGCTTAAGCACCTCTTAGGAGATGCATCAAGGAATAAAACCTCTAGGTTCTTTGAAATCTAACAGTGGGCAAAAAGTACTTAACCTTGAGAATTTGATGAATGCTACAAGAGACTGAAAATCTAGTCTTGCAAATCTAGCTGGGGTAGAATCCCTTTTATTGAGGGTTTAGTGGTAGGAGATTCTGTGAGCTGATTAAGGATCACTGTATGTCAAAGAACCAGTTAATATCAGGCTAAATGAGTCTTAATAGAAAACTCGGTATCTTGTGTATCATAAGTTTTCCAAATTCTTCCTTAATTTAGAGGCTTATTTAAGCATGGTTTAAAAATTTGATTTCAGGGAGTCCTGGGTGGCTCAGATGGTTAAACATCCAACTCTTGATTTTGCCTGAAGTCATGAGCTCAGGGTCCTGGGATCAAGCCACCAACAAGCTCTGTGCCAAGCAGAGTCAGTTTGAAATTCTCTCCATCTCCCTCTGACCCTCCCCCTGCTTGCCCACATGCTCTCTCGCTCCCTCCCTAAAATAAATAAATAAATACATAAATAAATACATAAATAAATACATAAATAAATAGTAAATAAATCTATCTTCAAAAATTAGGTTCCAAGTATGCTCATTTATTTTACCAGGTTTCTCCATGAATCAATTTGTAAAATGGGTAAGACAAAAACAGAAGGCAGAGAGACATTTATCATTTTTTAAGTTCCCAGTTCTTGGGAATAATGCAATTTAAAACTCTCAAGGTGACTAACTCACAATCCTTATAAATCTTGTTCTTACACTATGTTTGAAGATTCCTAGGGTTTAGACCTCCACATATTTTATAAAATACCTTATTCCATCCTTACATTCAGAAATAATAAAATTGAGGTCCAAAGAGCCAACTGGCTTAGGTAAAGCTGCACTTTTCCCTTTCGTGGCCTAGCTAGGATTTTCTTCTCAGAATACATGTTGGCATGTAATAAATCAGTTGGCTTGCAAATAGTCCTTTTATCCAACTTGGGGATAAAGTGAAAGATACAGAAATAGGTATGAAAATAGCACATCTCAAAAAAAAAAGGGAAAAAGGAAAAAAAAAAGAAAATAACACATCTCCAGGAGATCCTCTGTGAACAGGCCCCACTTACACTAGGAAACTGTGATAGACAAGCAAAATTATGAACGCTACGGGTGTCCACATATTAATTCCCAGAAACTGTGACTATACTAAGTTACTTGTAAAAGGGAATTAAGGTTGTTGATAGAATTAAGGATTCTGGAGTATCTGAGTGGAGGTTGCATCTAGTGAGGTTCATCAGGGAAGACTTCCCCGAGCAAGACATGGTTGCCTGAGATCTCAAGGTAAATAGGAGTTAACGAGGCCACTGAAGGCAAGAGAATCCATCCAGGTGGTATAATAGTATAGGCAGAAGTCCTGCAGCCCATGTAGCTTAGAGGGTATGAGGGACAGCCCCACAGTGTGACTGGAAGGAAGAAATAAAGGGAAACTGGTATACAGAGACAGTAGAGAGGCCAGTAGAGAGATGAGTGTTCAGAGTCATCTAAACCAGATGAACAAAATCCACCTTCATCCGGAAAACAGTGGCAAGTCGCGGAATGAGGGCCTCAGCTCGAAGGGAGGTTAGAGGCAATTTATTTTCAGGATACAAATCAAATTGGATAAAATGCATCTTCAAAGAAAGATGCAGAATAATCCAATAACGTGTTCAAACATACTGTTTTAGAAGAGTTGCTCTTAAATCTTGAATTTTGAAGAAATGTAACTTCATAAGTATTGTTCTTTGTAGAAGACTTATTACGTGTTACAAAAATTTCAACTTTTTTACAAATTGAAAAATTCATAGCATTTTGATTAATTGACTATATTTTCAGAAGAACTGAAAATAAGCTAGTCTGGACAGAATGTTAATGAAGTGTTCCCACTGGAATCATTGAGAGCGTGTGACAGACATGTGTGCTGTTCATCCTGTAAGCTCTGAGAGGACTGGGATCCAGTGGTCCTCGGAGATTCTGGGAGGCTTTTTATGCCCTATTTGCTGAAGAGCTGATGGGGTCACAGGACATCCATGGCAAAAACCCTGAGTATAAGGACAGGACTATATGGAGGAGCACCTGGGCCCAAAGTGTTTTCCTACCTAAACACACACACACACACATGCACGCACACACATGCACGCACACACACGTGCAGACAGCTAACAAAATGAGTTGATCAAATCACACATGTATGTTTCATGAATGGACTTTATTAAAAACAATGGAATGACATGAAATTGACACCATCTTAGGAAATCCAGTGTATATATAGTCTGTTTCTATGGCAACCAGCAAACAGGCCATGGCCCTGATTCTCCAGTATAACGAATTTCTTACATATTGGGATGATTCAATGTTTCTACGAATCCCAAAGAATCTGATGAAATCTCTTTAAAATATAAAACACATAAACTGAAGAAAAGCATATACATCAATACATGCACACACTCTGTTTGAATTTGATTGTCTTTCCATTTGTTTTCCTTCATCCTTGCAGTTCTGTGTTTTAGCAGAAAATGGGAAGGCAGCTTGCACATGTAGTGGAGGTTTTCCTTCTCAAAGCTTTCTTATGTTCGTTTGCTACTTTTACAGAAACTCTAAGATTTTTTCTTGTGCGTGAGTCAGTTCAGCTAAATCATTATTTGGGTTGGGATATATTTTTGCACAGTGGGCTTCATTTAAAATGTGAGAAGAAAAGATCAGGATACCTATATAGTAAGTCCTCCTCACCCTGTTTGCATATTAACATATTTCAAGATTGTCATGCTCATGCCAATTCCTAGAGATTCTCATTTAATTGTCTGATATTTATTAAAAATAGTTCTTATTCTTTTTTTAAAGATTTTTATGTATTTGAGAGATAGAGAGAGCACAAGTGGGGGAGATACAGGAGAAGTAGATTCCCCACTGAGCAGGGAGATACAAGCCTCAATCCCAGAACTCTGGGATCCTGACCTGAGCCAAAGGCAGACACTTAACCAACTGAGCCACCCAGGTGCCCCTAAAAATACTTCTTATTTTTTTATTAATTACTAAGTGATAACAAATAAATGAAAGCTATAGAAAAAAAATACCTAAGCTTGCCAATTTAGAGATTAATGTTTTTAATTAATCTCATTCTTTAATTCAGGAGTCTAATATGATTTAAGACCCCTGGCTATGAGTTATTCCCTGGAAGTCACAGACAAAAAATTATCAGCTATGGGGAATAAGAACAAAAGAATGATTTATAGTTTTGTAGAAGTTTAAGATATTTAATTTTAATTAAGTAAGGTATATTTAGTTCCTTTATTTTACAGATTTAAAAAGGAAACAAAGGAGACTCAAGTAGTTTCCTTGACTTGTAAAGGCAGTTGTTGATGAAGCCAAAAGTAGAGAGCCCAGTTTATCAGGCCTCAGCGTCTTCTGTCCTGACTTGAGAGTGATCTAGAGATATAGGGGCCCCTCACCCACAAATACTGACTACTTGACGGTTCTTTGATTGATCTGCAAGCATTGCAGGGTAGGGGGCATCTTTGAGTTGGGAAGCACCATGACACCTTTGCAAATATCACATTCACATAACAAGCAGCAAATTTTGATTTTGCAAAGGGTAAAATTCGAACATCTCAAATACTATAAATGGATTTTTTAGGTTCTTATAAAGCTCACCAGTAATTTCCAAAAAGCAGAAGTTAATTTTGGTCAATGAATCCTTATGTCCTCCAAGAATTTATTGCACTAAGAACTAAGCAGACATATCATTGGTCATCGATCACGGGACACATCATTTGCCTTTGGCCTAGCGTCTAAACTTATTTAAACGAAATAGCTCATTTGAATAAGTAATAAGATTCCCGAAAGAAAGTAACTTCAGGTAACTCGATTACGGAAAACACCATCCAGATGGTTCATTTTGTGTCTCTTTGGATATTCATGACTGTGTCACCTTCAATGTAAAGAGCGGGCAAATCTTCACTGATATCTTTTATGACTCCAAGGATGAATAGAATCATGGGGAAAGACAGTCTTGCTTCCTGTCTCGTTTAGGGCACCACGGAACTCATCTGCATCCAGAACAATCTGAGGTACTGAAACTCAGAGCCAAAGATAACTGAACACTACTGAATTTAAAAACAGCAAGAAAAAGAAAACTAAAGTACCCTGGGGGCTGGGGAGAGATTGAATTGTAGATCCCAGGGAGCAGAAATGAGGAAGTATAAAGAGAAAAATGGCAGGGATTGATTTTTTTTTCTTTGTCATCTTCCATGAATCTTCATTTATTAAAATAAGTAAAAGTACCTCTGCAATTTAAGAAAGAAATTACTGAAAATCCAATAACCTCTAGGTGCCTGGAAGGCACAGTCAGTTAAGTGACTGAATCTTGGTTTCAGTTCAGGTCATGATCTCAGGGTCTTGAGATTGAGTCCTATGTTCAGCTCCATACTAAGACTCTCTCTCCCCCTCCTTTTGCCCCTCCCCCCACCAGTTCATGTGTGAGTGGGCACTCTCTCTCTCATAAATAAATAAATCCTAAGAAAGAAAAGAAAAGAAAAGAAAAGAAAAGAAAAGACCTAAAGACCTCAGTATACTTACTTCTCATGGAGAAATCTCTTTAATATGCTAAATTATAATTTCTTTGTCACAAACCTAAAGATAGTATGATACATTAAAATAGCTTTCCACTTGACCACTGGGTATATTTACACAAGAATGTCTATCCACATAATATTCTTTCTTCATCAGCTAAAAGCATGCCCTGAGAGACTGTTCTCTGGACCTTCAATTTCCTGTGTACATATCAGATGTTGGATTTAGAATAAGCAAGAGAAGATTAAACATTTCTTAACCCAAGAAGTCACAGTCAAGCTGAGAGAGTCCTAATATTGAACAAATCAGCATTTGGGAAATGTTTTTTTTTTAACTTTTTTTTTTTAAGATTTTATTTATTTATTTGACAGAGAGAAACACAGCCAGAGAGAGAACACAAGCAGGGGGAGTGAGAGAGGGAGAAGCAGGCTTCCTAATGAGCAGGGAGCCCGACATGGGGCTCGATCTAAGGTCTCCGGGATCATGACCTGAGCCAAAGGCAGTCGGTTAACCAACTGAGCCACCCAGGCGCCCCAGAAATGCTAAACTTTCTAAATTAAGTTGCATTAGTGACACTTCGAAAATCAAGTTCAGACTCCTTGGTAGGGTATAAAGGGCTTTAAGGATCTGGCCCCACCCACAGGCCCAACCTTTTCTCTGGTCCCTGTGATAACACCCCCACTGCACTCACTTCTCAAATCTAGCCCCAGAGTGGCTCCACAGCTCTTGCCTTTGCATTTCTGACCTCATCTACATAGAGCAATGTGCCCCTTCTCATCTGATTTGCAAACTTCTGCTCATCTTTCTGCCTGAACTCTATAGAGATTGCTTCTTCTGAATTTTTCCTTAATCTTTCCCTATTGTCTTCCTGCTTCATTTTCAGAGCTACCCTTACATCCTTGCACATGATCCTATTAAAACAGTCATACCCAGCCTTTACAACAGTGCCTAGCTGGAAACAATACCAAATAATTGGAATTATAAGTAACAGTTTAGAAATGTGACTCATCTGAAGTCTAGCAGCTGTACCAGGAATCTAGGCATTATAAGAGTTTATAACTCTTGGGAGGTAGAGAAAAAAAACAGGGTTTAAAAGTGAGCTAGAGGGCTGGAATGGGGTGAAGGACAAATTATGATTTTTATCGGGAGGATGGAATGGGCATCCCTGAGAAGGTCATGTGAGCGGAGACTTGAAGGAGGTTAGGAAGGAAGGAAGAGCATGGCACGGACTAGCGCAGTACCAGTGTGCCTGCCCCAGGAGTGGGGTGGAAATAGTGTGAGTGGTCAGACTCGGGGGAGGGCACAGTGAATGCCATTGTAAGGACAATGGCTTTCCTCTAGGGGAAATGGCAATCACTGTACGGTTTTGAGCAGAGGAATGAGAGATCGTCTCTGTTGCTTAGGGATCACTGCAGCTGCTGGGTTAGAACAAAGGGGCCAGAGCAGAGGCTCAGAGACAGGGTAAGAAGCTATTCTAATAACCCACCTGGGAGCAGGTGCAGCCACAGAGGCTGAGCAGGGAAGAGCGGGAGTCTGGGAAATGATGGCCCCACAAGATAAAAAACAGTCGCAGAAAGAGATTGAGATTTTCCAAGCATGCACGTCCTCGGAACATAGTCTTGAAAACACTGCAGCTCCAACTTAGACAAGGGATTTGGAAACTGATGTGTGGAGGGGATCCTAAGAACACTAGAGCATCGCTTGTTTTCCTGTCAACGTCCTTCTCTGTAATTATCCTCTTATATTTACATTTGAACAATTTAACAGGGATATGCAATCCAACTACAGTAACACAGAGGGCTTTTTTTTTTTTAAGGACCATTTCCACCCCATGGGCACAAGGGGATTGATTAATGCACAGCATGGTGACCTGTGTTCACGTTCCTCAACTCCCAAATGAAAAATCATAATGTCCCCAGGCAACACTTTACTTCTCCTCCTGCACCTTGGCCTTCGCAAGAAGAAGCAGCTGGTATATTTCTTGTAGCTTGGGTCCTGGCGTGGATAGCTATACGTGTTACATGTCAGAGACGCAGCCACTGCCGATCTATCATAAACAGGGTGAACAAAGGGAGGCATCGCCCATGGTTGTACGTATGCCATCAATAGTGATCTCAGATCCCCACATTCGCTATAAAGCCAAGATTCCAAGAATCCAATATGCATGCTTAGCAATAGAAAAGGATAAACTATCCACACCCACAAGAACATGGATGAATCTCAGACTCATTATGCTGAGTAAAAGCAAATTTAAAATTCTCCATACTTCGTGATTCCATTTAGAACATTCTAGAAAAGGTAACACTATGGGGACAGAAAACTTATTAGTGGTTTCCTGGACATGGGAGAAGGGGCTAACTCTAAAGAACAGGGAGAATTTGCGGGGGGTGGTGATGGACAGGTTCTGTACCCTGGTTGTGCTACTGGCTATAAGACTGCCTGTTTATCAAACTCAAAGCTATATACTAAAAAGAGTGCGTTTATTGTATGTAAATTCTACCTCAACTTTACAACATTTTTTAAAAGAATATGCAAAGGGTCAGTCTCATATATAAGCCAAATTTAAATTTGAAGCTTACTGGTAAATATCTAAAGTGATTCCTATTGTTCAAGGAAGATATAAATTTGAAAAAAAATATTTGTATTTTTTATTTGTCTGGGGCACCTGGGTGGCTCAGTCAGTAAAGCGTCTGCTTTCCGCTCAGGTCATGATCCGAGGGTCCTAGGATTGAGTCCCACATTGGGCTCCCTGCTCAGCAGGGAGTCTGCTTCTCCCTCTGCCACTTACCCCGTGCTCATGCTCGCTCTCTGTCTCTCTCTCTCTCTCAAATAAATAAATAAATAAAATCTTCTAAAAAAATAGAAAATACAAAATTTATAAGATGGGATTTCAGGTCACTAGAAGACCAGGTCACTGGCCTGGAAGATGACTCTGCAAGACTTCACTTACTTGGTTTTTCCCTCGTCAAAGATGATGCCCACAAGCCCCAACTCATCTAAGTGGGTTGCCAAGGATATTAGAAAGCAGATTGAAAATGCCCTTGTGTGATTTTTGTACAACTGCTACTTTGCTTTGGCGCAGGATCCCTGGGCTTTCTGGCCTGTGAGTAAATAATGTGTCTGCAAGAGATTCGAAAGTCCTAAGAACAGGGACCGCATGTGCTACATCTTTAAGCCACAGTAGACGTGTAAGGCAGTACACCTGTCTCAGGGGGGAGCCAGTCTACATGAAAGGATGGTATATCACATAACAAACGATACATGTAAATTAGCTGCTGATGGGACTTTGCAGATAGGAGATCAATGAGGTGTTGAATAATTATTGGAGGCTTTAGGAAGAGCCAGGAACTGAGATAAATCTGGAAGTTTGTGCGGAGACCATAAAAGGGTAAGATTCTGGCAGCAAAATGACCAGTGTTCTAAAGACAGTCAAAAGGAAGGAAAGGAGAAATGACCTGGCATCAAAGTTGCCTTTCTTCTCAGAAGTAGGGTACTGTCTTTTCAGCTGCAGGGTAAATCTGGTTTTGAGCGGGTCTGGCACACGCTGAAACCTCAGCTTGGCTTGCTTCCATCCGGGAGGGTTCCGCTGCCAAATGTTGCTCTAGCCAAGTTCACCCCAACTGCAGAGCTCACATATCTGAGGGGCTCCACCTTGGCTGACAAGGTATGAGTGACACCCGTTATTACAAGGCGCAAGATAAGAGGCGTTTGGTTGAGCAGGAGGAAGAAGTCTCAATAATGTCCTTGCTGGGCGCATGATATGTATGACTCTGTATGAGATGTTCTGGAACAAGTGGCATTTCCTCAGTTCTCTGGGGCTCTCCAAACACAAAGAACAATCTTCAGAGTAGAAGTACACATTTGGGTCAAGATAAAGGAAACCATAAGATGTTCAAACTACTTTCTAGCCTTTAGTGCAAGAGGAACTTTCATATTTAACTTGAGTGTGTTCTGAGAGGAAAGATTACTCTTTTATTTTAAATGAAAGGTTTGAAATTTGCAGTTACTGACCCCCTCTTGGTCAAGACTGTACTGAGTTCTATGTCCTAAAGCAAAACATATATTTCCTTAAAGTAAAAGAAGAATAAGGAGGTGGAGAAGAAGAAGGAGAAGGAAGGAGAGGAGGAAGAGGTGAAGGAGAAGATGTGGCAAATGAGAAAAAAAAATTAAGGCTCAAAGAGAAAATTGGAGTCCTTCAAAATGTCGCTTTTTGTTATTTTCCGTAAGACGCCATCCAGAACCATGGAGTGTGAGTTCACACACACACACACACACACACACACACACACACACAGCTAACGTGTGCTGGTTGGTCGGTCAAGGGCATAACATAAATGTGAATCAGAACACTAGTTCATCAAGTGACACTATGAGCTCCAGGAAGACTTTGTTGTGACATCAGCACGGGTGGGCTGCATCCTGTCCCTGTCCCTAGGTGACCATGGATGGATTACCTCTCTGCACATCAATGTCCTTACCCTAGAGCCTAGGATAATAATGCTTGCTCCAGAGCTGTCATTACAAGGAAATGAAAGTATGTGGAGCGTCCAGCTGAGTGCCTGGCCCATAATCAGTACCAGTAAATCAGTGCTGTCTCCAAGACAGTGTGAACATTTAATAGAGGAAAAGAAGGTAAGGTTGAAATTATGCAATCAATGCAGATCCTTTAATCTAATCCAATGACATGTGGAATTGATGAACAGACCAGTCATCCAGGAAGGGACATTGAAGATCAAGGTGCATATTCTTGGTCTTCCGGTAGAACAATTTGATCAGCTTTGCAAAATAACCCTGGAAAGGTTTTCCAGATTACTGTAGGATAGCCACTGAGTCCTGGATTGATGGTCATCTTTGCAGAGAGGTACTGCCAGATGATCAGGAGATGTAATGTCCCAGAAATAAAGTAAGCGACCCCCCCTTCCTTTTCATCAGAAGGCAAGATTGATGGGCATAAAATTAGTGACATGTGGGTAAAGGAAGCTAAGAGTCCTCCCCCATGTACCTGACAAGGAAAGGCCCTGATGGTTGATACAGATCTTACAAATCCATAGAGCCATAAAAAGGCATATTCGGTCAACTGAGTTCTCTAAACTGATAGGAAAACTCAGGCCCAGCATGCAGACTAAGTGAAGAATATGCAAATTATATAGCATTTGTCAAATCTACCCTTAATGATTGTAGGGGAAAAACATCAAAGCTACTGCTAAAAGAAATTCTTCATCAGTTACATAAAATTATTCAGGTGATTTCATTTGGAATGAAAGTAAATATAGATGGTTTCACACATTTTAAAGTTTTTGAGATTGTGTTTTTGGAGTGAGATTCTTGAGAGGGTTGGGTGCGTGGCATTTCCATTGGCTGTATTTATTCCTATGAACTTCCTTCTAAAAAGAATCCAAACATGGAAATTATGTAATTTTTGATGTTTTTAAAATTTAAATTAAATTAATTAACATGTAATATATTACTGGTTTCAGAGGTAGAGGTCAGTGATTCATCCATCTTGTATGACGCCCAGTGCTCATTACATCACATGCCTTCCTTAATATTCATTACTTAGTGACTCTCTCCCCCCACTCCCCTCCAGCAACCCTCAGTTTGTTCCCTGTGATTAAGAGACTCTTATGGTTTGTCTCCTTCTCTGGTTTCATCTCGTTTTATTTTTTGGAAATTATTTAAAAGACAGAATAAGAAACAACCTTGCAAGGAAAAAAAGTTTAGAGTAAGTTTGTGGTTTCCCACTTTGGACCACTTTCTAAAGTCTTTTAAGCCAAGAAGTGGCTTCATTTTGGAACACAGTAGTCATTGTTGTAGGTTTTGAAATAACTTTTACAGTTCTTAAATTTTTTTAAAAAGATTTTATTTTTTAAGTAATCTCTACATCCAGCATAGGGCTCGAACTCACAACCTTGAGACCAAGAGCAAGCTCTACCACCTCAGCCAGCCAGGTGCACCCAGCTTTTCCAGATTTTAATACAAAACATGATTAAAATGTGGAAATGTAGAATTTTAGAATAACATAGTAAAAAATGTGCTCATCCTTGAACTTGCGCCAATTTTATGTTAAACCATTAGAAGTTCTCAAGTCTGGAGATCCATGTTCCTTAGTTTCCTTCCTAAGGAGAAGACCACACCTTGTGGGAAAGCAGAGTCTCCAGCCCAATTTTTCTAATCTACTCCTAATTTCTGAACCCTTTCCTAAGAGGATAACCACTTTTTCATGCGGCACCTGGATGGCTCAGTCATTCAAGCAACTGACTCTTGGTTTTCGCTCAGGCCAAATCTCACTGTGAGATTGAGCCTTGCATCAGGCTCCCTGCTCAGCACAGAGTCTGCTAAAATATTCTCTCTCCCTCTACCCCTTTCCCCTGCTCAGGTGCACATGCCATTTCTCTCTCTCTCTCTCTGGGATAAATAAATAAATCTTAAAAAAAAAAAGAAGAAGATACCCATTTTTTCTTTCCTGTTCTTTCTCTATCTCACTTCTTTCCTGTTCCTTCTCTACTCCATTAGCTTACCTGAAAACCTCTGCTGTCTGTATGACACTGAAAAACCTCCGTAAAATTACAAACCAGACTTTTCAGGAAATAGGTTAAATCCATTTTGGAGTTAATTTGGAGAGTTTCACAGACTCTGAGGGAAAGAAAAGCAAGAACACAATTTTAATTTCTACTCCATTGATTACAGATCCCAAATGTAGAAATAAAATGAACTCATGCTGGAGGAAACACTAGGCTTTAACCCGTTTATACTCTTTCCTACAGGTTTAGATATGCCAAGTGATCAGGTCTAGCCAGCATTATACATTTTCAAAGAGAATGACTTATGAATGTAATTCCGGCAAATTCTAGGTGCCTTTGCAGTTTTTAAAGTGATTTCATGCAAACTATAATTAATAATAATAAAGATTATAAAAGTGATTTGTATCATTGTGAATTAAACACCACACTAAGAATGAGAAATTAACAGAACAAGTTTGGTATTTTTATGATCAATATGAGTTAAATGACAGATTACAAGCTATCACCATTTATCTAATTATATATATTATATATGTATGTATTACTGAACAGATTGTACTCCTGCAGACGATTTATGGTGTCTGACCATAAAAAGATAATGGCAGCATTTTCTCTTAAATGCTCTGCACAGTACCAGTCCCCACCAGTTCTTGCTTAGACTTTGTGACATTGTTAATGTCTTACTCCTCCATAGAACATCATAGAACATAGACCACTTTCTCTACAATACTCTAAAATTCCTATAAATGCCTATTTGCTGCTTGCTTTTTATAATTTTCATCACTGATTAAATGAACTAATTCCTGTAAATTGCTCAAAATGGGGTCTGACACAGAACAGAAATTCAATAAATGTTTCCACTTACTATTATTATCATTGTTATTGATGAGACCCATTTGCCCCTCACTTAAGATTTTCTAGAAGTTTGATTTTTTAAAAAAATTTAGATTATGCTATAGTTAGGGCTTGAGTTTTCATGTCTTTGACTCCCTTTAATATTTTACTTTATTTCTATTAAAAGAAACTTGAAAAGGAAACATACCAAAGAACATAAACTTCCATTACTATTTTAGGCATTCAGTCTTGCTGTTTGGAAATTATGGAAAAATATTATGACCTAATGGTCTAATTCTGTATAAAACATATGTGCATTTTTGTGTATATACATTCATCCTATATGCAGTGCATAGTAAAAAGTCTGGAAGAGGCATAGATCCTAGATTTGGGATTAGTGTAGACCTATCTTTACTTTTTAAGCAATACGGTTCCATAAAAATTTTAATGTTTCAGTAGTTTATGCTTTTTTATAATCATAAAAGCAATATAAAAAAGTTTTTAACTTGATTCTCTTCCCAATCATATTGGTCAATACAAGCCACATTCCCTTGAGATACCAACACTACTGTACATTTGTGTGTGTGTGTGTGTGTATGTGTGTGTATACACATACAAATAGTACAGAACCCAAATCCCATGTAATAAAGGTACAGAGATTACTGGGAAGAATGAAAAGTATTTTCCATCTTGTTCATAGCCCTTAATACTACCTTAACCCTGTTGTCCATTAAGACTTGTTTCCATCTATTTTCCTGAGACTCCCACCTGGCCTGGCCTAGAACACTCAGGCTCATCCTTTTGGCCCAGATCCTGCTTCTATCTCAGTGGACTTTGTGTTTGAAAGTGGACTCTGATGTTGGACCCTACATGTTTCCCCATGCCCTCGACTCACTCCTATGGGAGCCTCGTCCCTTGCTTCAGCCTCATCATGGGAACTCAATTCCTGAGCCAATTCATTCTTTAGGAGGCAGATTTTCTGAAAGTGTGGTTAAATTCTTGGGGAAAAGAGGAATTGAAACAGAATAACCTGCAGCACTTGTACTCTATGTAAATCCCTAAAGCCTAGAGCATGCCTGGCTTTAACTGGAAACACTACCTCTTGACCGAAGCATGGCCAAGTCATGGTGATGTCATATTGGTGACAGACATTAAATCACATGAAGTTGGAAGAACAGGTGCGGGCAAGAATGAAAGATTTTTAAAAAGTCAAATAATAAAAGTAACATGAGGATTTCATCTTTAATCTCTCCCCAGAAATGACACAATTAGGAGGCATGAGAGCCACTTCTGCATATGAAACCCAGCAATGGGGATGGGTCATGGGAGAGGGTACCCCAAATATCAGGGGGCCTCCAAAAATAGAAAAGTCTGCTTCACTATGGGAAATTTGCCTCCAAGACCACCACCCAGACAGAAGGAAAGTTTGTTGACAACCTGGGCTCCCTCCTGAAACCTACCTCACAGTAGGTACAGCATTGAGCAAGGGGCCTTATCCCTCAGCACCTTAGCAAAATTCAAAGGTCAGGTCACAAATTATCAGCAAGTCGTTGTGATGAGAAAATCTTTTGCATCACTTTTCTAGACCTTTTCTAGGTCACAAACTTAGACTCTGATATCTGTGGACATTCTTCCCAGGGAAAGGTGTACATGAACACGCAAGTTTGCATTCAGTTTCAGAGACTTCAAAGACTACTCTCCACCATCTGCTGCTTATAAACTCAGAGAAGACCTTTGGAACAGAAGCTAAATCCCATTCTATAAAGTTAAAGCTCAGTGGGAAAATATCCTTTTGCACTGACCATATAAAAGTAAGGAATTGATGACCTTTAATACTGCCTTATCAGATAGTGGGGAGAAGGTCCTTTGAAATAACTCACATCAATTGAAAGTTATGTGTGAGCGACTTCCCCCCCCCTTCAAAAAGAAGAATTAACTCACATCTCAGAGTTCTAGCTTTTGAAGTTCCTAGCCAATAGAAACAATGATGGTCAAAGTAAAAATCAATTAACTGTATACCTACCACATTCCAGGCCTCAGGCACAAACTATATTTAATAAATAATAGCTGAGAATTTGGGGGTGCATTTTTTTAAAGAGGTTGGGGTGGGGCAGGAACAGAGGGAGAGAGATAAACTTTTTTAAAAAAAAAAAAGATTTTATTTATTTGACAGAGAGAAAAACAGCCAGAGAGGGAAAACAAGCAGCAGGGGTGAGAGAGGGAGAAACAGGCTTCCCACCGAGCAGGGAGCCCGATGCGGGACTCAATCCCAGGATTCTGGGATCATGATCTGAGCTGAAGACAGAGGCTTAGCCGCTTAGCCGCTGAGCCGCTGAGCCACCCAGGCGCCCCAAGACAGAGAAAATCTTAAGCAGGCTCCACATCCCAGCATGGAGCCAGACATGGGGCTCAGATTAGAGATCATGATCTGAGCCAAAGCAAGGGTCTGAGGCTCAACTGACTGAGTCACCCCGGCGCCTCCTAGTGGCCACTTTAAATAAATTAACGATATAAAGCTTAAAAGGAAAGCTTGACACTTAGCAAGTACTCTAGCTATTACTATTACTGTCAAGAAGTACAACAGTGCCAGTAGGTTTATATAAAAAGGCATCCCCAAGACACCACCCCGCCCTGAAAAGTCAATGATCTTCCCCAGAAATCCTCATGAGAGCCAAATATTCCTCTTACAGCTTATATTTTGTTGAAGACTGCCGGAAAGTACTTTTAACATAAACATCAAAAAACCTGCTGAAACCCAGGATTGAACCAGGGACCTTTGGATTTTCAGTCTAATGCTCTCCCAACTGAGCTATTTCAGCTTGTTCAGGCAGCTTTTCCTGTATAACTATAATGGAATAATATTTGTTTTACAACAGTAAAAAACGTCAATATTCAGGTTCAGTTGGAGGTAGACATTTAACAAATAGTGTAGAGGTGAGGAGACAAGGTCCCTGTTTCTAACTTGAAGAAATAAATAATTTTACTTTTCTTGGTTATGTTTTTAACTGCTCTGCAAAATGTGTTTCTCACTTAAAAATATATCATGGGCTCTTCTCGTGTCAAAAATAAAAGTCTTTAGTTGCCATTTCCATCTAATATATGCTTAATTTCTAGAAAAATGGCAGCATGGTCCACTTAAATACTTAATGAAGTATCAACCTCCATAAAAGCCATGTTCCCAGAGGTGCGGAGACACAGCCAGGATGAGAAGCCAGCTGAAGGCGACAGCTCCAAGGAGACCATGGAAGGGAAAGGGCAGACACAAACAAAGGGAACAGGACGGATGAAGTAGACTGAAAGTAAACAGTGGTAGCAGAGTAATGGGCTTCCAAGGACCCCTGTGTCCTAACCAACCCCTAGAAGACACAGTAGGTTAGGGTTTCTGACAGACGAGACGCAAGGTGGTCATGGAATGGAGGTTGCTCATCAGTTGATACTAACATGGGGAGAGGATCCTGGATGATCCAGGTGGTCCAAGGTAATAGCACAGTCCTTCTAAGTGAGATGAAGAGGCTGACAGGCAGAACCGAGAGAGGAAAGCTGCCTGGCATTGCTAGATTAGAAGAGGAAGAGGGCCACAAGGAATGGGACAGCCCGGGGAGGCTGGAGAAAGCAAGCAAGCGGACTCTCCCTGGAGCCTTCGCAAAGGAAGACAGCCCCACTCACATCGTGGTTTCAGCTCACAGATGCTCATTTTGCAGTAAGATAATAAACGCGTGTTGTATTCAGTCACTAAGTCTGTGCTCATTTGTTACAGCAGCAATCAGACACTACTGTAAGTTCATAAAAATGTATTTATCAGTTCCCAAGGAAGGAACACATGTGAGACTCCTCCCCTCACCACCACAGTGGGGAATCAGAACTGGCCGAAGACAATGTGCCTGGTCCCACTGATGGTAGAGAAGCTTGTCTGCAGTCAGCAGGTGGGGGCTGCTGAGCAGGAGCGTGTCCCAGGGCTGCCCACAAAACTCCCTGGAGAGTAAGTATCGGTGAGTCTTCTGCAAGCCCCCGCAGCTGTGCTTTTCTCTTTTCCCCCCACGTTTTTATGTAAATTCCAGTTAACATAGAGTGTACTGTCAATTTCAGGTATAGAATTTAGTGATTCATCATTTATATACAAATGCTCTGTGCTCATCCCAAGTGCCCTCCATAATCCCCATCACCTATTCAACCCACTCCCAGCCCACCTCCCCCTCAGTAACCATCAGTTTGTTCTCTACAGTTAAGATTCTGTTCCTTAGTTTGCCTCGCCTTCCCTCCACCATGTTCATTCATTTTGTTTCTTAAATTCTACATAGGAGTGAGATCATATGATAATTGTCTTTCAATAACTGACTTCTTTCACTTAGCATAATATCCCCTAATTCCATCCACATCATTGTAAATGGCAAGATTTCATTTCCTTTTGTCACAGAGTAATTTTCCATTGTAGATAGATAGATAGATGATAGATAGATAGATAGATAGATAGATAGATAGATAGATAGAGATAGATAGATAGATGTAGATATAGACATACCATCCCTTCTTTATCCATTCATCTGTCCATGGACATTTGGGTTCATTCCATAATGTGCCTGTTGTTGATAATGCTGCTATAAACATCAGGGTGCATGTATCCCTTCCAAGTAATATTTTTGTATGGCTTGGGTAAATACCTAGTAGTGTGGTAGCTAAATCATAGAGTAGTTCCATTTTTAACTTTTTCAGGATTCTCCGGTGTGGCTGGACCAGTTTGCATTCCCACCAACAGAACAAGAGGGTTCCCCTTTCTCTGCATCTCTGCCAACACCTCTTGTTTCCTGTGTTTTTAATTTCAGCCATTCTGACGGGTGTGAGGTGTTACCTCATCGTAGTTTTGATTTGCATTTTCCTGATGATGAGTGATGTTGAGTATCTTTTCATATGTCTATTGGCCATTTCTATGTCTTCTTTGGGAAAATTACTATTCATGTCTTATGCCCTTTTCTTAAACTGGGTTATTTTGGTTTTGCTGTGCTTTCCCATGAAAGAGAAACCCCCTCCCCTACCATGCCTGGTCTGTCTCTTCAGTGCCCTCTATTAATGCCATCTGGCGAAGGGGATATTGTTATAGGGAGCTACAGTATCTCGAAGCAGGACAAAGAGTGGAAAACAATGCATTGATTGATACGAGTAGAGTATACCGATCCTGTTTTTGTAAACAAAAATATGCACATAGATGTAATATTTGTTCACACTTATTATGTATTTACTCTGTATGCCAGTAGCAACTCTAAGTATTTTACCTGTATAAACTCACTTGCTTTTTATAACAACCCTCAACTGCAGAAATTATTAATATCACTGTTCTGTGAATGAAGAAGCTAACACACCACACTATTAAATAATTTGCCCCAGGTCACATGGTAAGTGGCAAACAAGAATCATTATGGCTTCGTAAGCATAGAAAGAGAAACAAGAAAAAAATGTGTATCTGTTTAAAAGCTAACTGAATCTTAGAATTTTAGAATGTATAATATTAAAAGTTCTGATACCTTAAATGATTTTTTTTTTATGTCTCCAGTGAATTCTGCAATTTGAAGGTACATTATCTTTGGTGAGTTAAAGTCTCGATCCTTTTACCCTAAATAATTTAAAAACTTATAAACTCAATAAATAGGAAAGGTAGGGTTGTAGCTAAATTCCAGTATTGGTTTAAAATATATTCTGTGTGATTTGAAGTAGGAGACTGAATCTAACTTCATTTTTCTTAGATACTTCAGTAGAATCAGTGTGGTAAGAATCCGATGACTCGTTTCCCTGTGCCTCCATTTCCTCAGCTGTAAAATGGAGATGATACCTGTTATGGGCTGAATCGTCCATGCCCCCCAGATGCAGATGTTGAAATCTTAATTCCTAGTACCTCAACATGTTACTGTATTTAGAGAGAACAGTTAAAGAGGTGAAGTTAAGATGAGGCTGTTAGGGTGGGACCCCAATCCTCTCTGACTGGTGCCTTATTATAAGAAGAGACCCCAGGATGCTTCTTCAAGAAAGACCAGTGATGACGCAACAAGAGCACAGTCATTGACAAGCCGAGGAGAAAGGCCCTCAGAGGGAGTCAACTCCGATTGAGGACTTCCAGCCTCCAGAACTGTGAGAAAATCTATTTCTGTTGCTTAAGGCACCCTTGCTATTTCCTTGTGGCAACCCCAGTAAACTAATATACTACCCAATGCACAGAGTAAAGAAGGAGATTAAACAGGGTCAGACATGTCAAAAGTACAAAATAAGTATCCAGTGGTGATGGTATTGGAAATAATACAAAGATGTGAAACCAAGGGCAAAATTCTAATTTTTTTCAGATTTTGTTTTTAATTTCAAGGATTGACTCTCCATTAATCCCTTTGTTTTGTCCAGTAAATTTTGTAGGAGAAAAGCACACTTGCGTCCCAAATGCAAACCTTCTGATTAATACTGTAGGTACTTTGGGGATAGAAAACATTTTCCAAAGTGCCCAAGTGTTTTGTCTGAGAATAATATAAGCACTGTAGCTACAATTTCTTTCTCCAAGAGTTTGGTAGAAAAATACATCTTTTAATAATAGAACACTGTTTCAGCCCTGACAAGGCCCAGGATCATTTCTAAATGTTTCTTTGGAATATACAATTAAAGCATTCTATATCAGGATACCTTCAAGCTGTGGATATCAGGCGTTAGAGTTTAAGAGACCTAACCCTTTGAATGAAAAATAAAGTGACAAACATTTTTTAGCAAACTTCTGAATGTTGTGGAAAACAGCTTTTATCAAAATGAAACCAAAACCAAAACAACACAACACAAAACAACAGCCAAAAGAAGTCAGAATGAAGGACTAAGGGTCTTGAAAACAAACCTCCTCCTCAAGTCTATGACATTTCTCTTGAAAAGCTTGGCTCCTATAAGTCTATTTCCCGTAGTTTTTCTCAGGATAAGCCACAGTGATGTTACACGAATAACAACCATAATGTTTGGGATATCTTTTCCAAATTGGCTTTCTTTCTTTCTTTTTTATTTTTATTTTTAATTTTTTTTTCTAATAATTTACTTTAATTTGCCAGTGTTCCAAGATTCATTGTTTATGCCCCACACCCGGTGCTCCATGCAATTCGTGCCCTCAATACCCACCACCAGGCTCACCATCCCCTTTCCCCCCCACTCCCTTCCAAAACCCTCACTTTGTTTCTCAGAGTCCACAGTCTCTCATGCTTCATCTCCCTCTTGGATTTACCCCAGTTTACATTTCCTTTCTTTCTCCCACTGTCCTCCATGTTAATCCTTATGCTCCACAAGAAAGTGAAACCATATGATACTTGACTTTCTCTGCTTGGCTTATTTCACTCAGTGTAATCTCCTCCAATCCCATCCACGTTGCTACAAAAGCTTGGTATTCATCCTTTCTGATGGAGGGGTAATATTCCTTTGCATATATGGACTAAATTGACCTTCTTTATAAATGTGTCCAGAGAGTCCTCTTCCTCCTATGTGGTTGGCCATTTCATTTATCCCAAAGGAAGTGAAACATTGGCTCTAGGAAGCAAAACCCTGAGACTCTAATTTATTAAATACAACATACCATCCATCAAGGGAATTAATTCATGGCATATCAAGTATTAGAAATTCTGATGTTCACACAGTAATTGGTACAGTTCACAAAGCTTGCTTCTGTCTGCTTCATATTCCTTTTTATGCTCTTCCAGTGCATCTGTCCACAGTAGAGATCGCTGGGGAGACCTGGCTGGGTTGCCCCGGGCTAGTCCAGGCAGCGGTGATGGTTGAGTGGAGACCTACAGGGAAGTCTCCATCTTCTGCAGTCTTGAGTCTTGCTCCATGGGACTGCTCACATTGGAGACACAGCTTCCATGGCCCCATTTACTTCCCTGCCCAGGCACCATCTCATAACCCTGCTGGCTCCCAGATCTTCCTGACCCACATGGTCGGGCTGTGACTCCAGCTCCAAGAGCAGAGCGGTGAGATGGACCAGAACTGTCTGGGATTCCAAGGACTGAGCTTCAAAGTTGGAACTGTGTGACCATTCTACCTGAGCTGGAATGTGATTCAAGGTCCATATATCCTTCACACTAGGAGATTCCAGAGTTCCCCAGAACATAATTCACTCCTAGAAAGTGGATGAAGTACCTTTAGAAGTTCTGTTTCCTATTATGGGTGTCTCTACTCATTGTGTATTGACCATACTAAATGCAGGTTTGGTTGTGGTATGACCTAGTCATGGTCTTGATGTCATGTCTTTCACACAATGGAAGTGAGCCACTGATTACAGTCTTACCTCCCATCAGCCACATTAAAATCTTAAGTCAAACATCTCTGGTCCTCAATTTTCTTAGTTCTGAACTCTGCCATTCAGATCCTGGCCAGGTCTGACTCCTAGGATTCCATGGGTTAGCCACGAGGTGGAACAGAAGAGACCAGGGGGCTGAGGGGTGGTTATGACCTTCAGGGAGCAACCTGCAGGACTCAGGATGGAGACCCAGCATCTGAAAGACTTGTAGCTTCTACCGAAAGCCTTCATCCCCCGGTAGCGTGTTCTCCCGGTACGTTTCTCTGCGGCTGCTGACTCACCACACACTCGCTGTGTATTTTAAGCAAACTTCTCATTAGAGGTGCTAGATTTACACCATTGCATTTACAGTTGATGGAGCTAGAAGTTCTTTTGTGGTACAAAACAGAGCCTCTCTCATGCTCTGAGTCTCATTAGAATGAACCTCTAACGGGCTCCATAGGACCTTGGTTTTTAATACATGTAGTCAAGTGTTATGGAATTCCCAAAAAAGTACCTAGAAACTATGGTTTAAATACAAGCCTAAGTTAAAAATTGCTTCCAACTCTTCCACCAGAGTTTTAATTGGCCATGATAACTGTTTTAAAGTTTATAAAAGTTTTAAAAATAAAATAACATGGAAATTCATCTGATTATAAGAAATAGCTGTCCATCATGATTCCGTTAGGTGTCAGAGTGTTTCATTAGAACAACTGTGAAGTGCCTTGAGAATTATCTTCTAAACTGCAGTTTCCCCCTCCTCCACCCCCACTGAAGACTTTCTTGCCTAAACTTTGTGAGATTCTGTTACCCCTAATTTGTGCAATACAGCTGATCACAGCATCCATGTTATTTCACAAGCCTCAAAAAAAATAGCAGTCCACTTCCCACTTTTTTCTCGAAGATTTTATTTATTTATTTGAGAGAGAGAGACCGCACATGAGCAGGGGTGTGAGGAAGAAGCAAGCTCCCCACTGAGCAGGGAGCCTAGTGTGGGGCTTGATCCCAGAATCCTGGAATCATGTCCTGAGCCTAAGGCAGGCACCCAACCAACTGACCCATCCAGATGTCCCCACTTCCCATTTTTTTGCCAAATCGAGAACCTTCAATTTGGCCCTTGGTTAACTCTCAGGTGACCTTTGACACCTAGAAAGCAATATTTAAGGAAATGACTTCCCCTGACTCTGCCTCTTTCCCCTCCACACCAATGAATTATGAAAATTAATCCTTGGGAAACCAAAGGAGGGACAAAACTATAAGTAACAGTTGACAAAGTCTGAACACAAGCTTTCCGTGGCTCAGAGCTCCCCCTCGCTAGCAACATTCTCATTTTCCAAAGTAGATTCTCAGTTTCAGATATGCCCCTTGATTTTTCTTTAGCATTTGAAATCACAAGCTTCTGTGATTTCAGCCCCCCCCTTTCATCTTAACCCCACAATGCATTAAAGTATACAAGGACATGAAGACTCTGAGGGGCTAGTTCACAAGACAGACATGTGATCACTCTTCGAAGACACATTGAGAATTGTTTCTTTCTTTCTTCTTTTTTAAGATTTTATTTCTTTGACCAAGGGAAACACAGCTAGAGAGGGAACACAAGCAGGGGGAGTGAGAGAGGGAGAATCAGGCTTCCTGCTGAGCAGGGAGCCCAATGCGGGGCTAGATCCCGGCGGCACTCCAGGATCATGACCTGAGCCAAAGGCAGACACTTAACGACTGAGCCACTCAGGCATCCGGAGGATCGTTACTTTCTATTCTGTGATTGTATCTTATTTTATTCTTCCACAGTCTTTTCTTCAATAGAATTCTCTTATTTTCTGAGGAAAACCTCTTTTATTCTCATTTAAACCCATGCTCAAAAGCAATCCCCTGTCCACAAGACTTTTATGTGCAAGAGGAAAAACCAGCTCCACTGGAAAAGATCCTTGTGCTCAGGCCCTGAGAGACTCCTAGAACCACATCATGGCTTCCACAGCCCAAAGTCCTCATGGTTAATATAAGGGAAATACTGTGTAAGCCTGTGACCAGGGTTGTTCTCTTCCCTCTTGGTGCCTGTTGCTTCTCTAGGAAACTTTCAGATTCCCTTCTCCTTCTACTCTCACGTGGCCTCCTTAAGCTTTCTGCTGTGGAATCCAACATCTCCTTCCCTGATCTTTACTCCCTCCAGCCCCTAGGTCAAAAGTATCTATTAAGGCTAGGACCTTACATGATGGTGATAAATTATCAAAATTATTTGGTAGTGCTATACCTAGGTAAGTTGCCTCAAAGTAGTCAGTCTTAACTAAGGGAAATGTTGGTAATGGTGGGAAATTCAAGTTCATGTCAAGTTTTCAGGACTGAGACTCTGTATTCACACACACAAACCTTTTACTTGAAAACTTTAACTTGATTAAACTTTAATCAGTTTAATCAGATTCTGGGATTTTCAGCATCTCCACCATGACCTTGAAGCCTGTCTCACCATTCCTTGGTGCTCCCTATTATGTGCAGTTGGAGAATTTTGAATGGTTGCAAGGTATTCTAGGATGTAGAAAAAAAATTACACAAAGTCACTTAATACAATTTCATTTTGATAATCAAGCACCAGAACATCAGAACAGTGCAACTTTTCTAAGTGCTCTGTGACCTCCTTTCTTATATAGAGATCTAGAAATTAAAAAATTAAATGACTTTTGTCAGGATGGAAAAACAATAATATTGCAGAGAAGTATAGCCATATTCTGCAAGTCTTGATCTATCAATCGGCTGGGACACAGCTCTGCTGCCTAAAAGAGGCAGAAGAACAAAGATTCAGTTTGGGGACATTATAGGCTTAGCAGAGAATAAGCATGCAATTAAAGTACAGAAATTGAAAATACTGTGCTATTCAAAACTTGTTCACCAGTAAAATATTTCAAAATTATAGCAAATCCCACCAAAAGTGCAATCTGAGTTTATTTGCTTCAGAAGTATTTATCTGATTAGAAGTGTCATGCATTTCTCAGTTTAATGTGAATGATGGGTGTTTAGTCACATACAGCACCAAATCGCAAGACAGTAATTCTACGTCATTTATTATCAAATAATTAATTCATATAACTTATGGAAGAGAGAAAAATCAAAAGGCAACTCTGGAATTAGAAAATTAATACCCATCAAAAATAAGAACTTTTCTTTCACTTCTTTGGAAATTCTAGATGATAATTTACTTCACTCTTTAAGTCACAATTGAGATCACCCATTTCAAAGCCAACTCAGTCAGTTGCCTTTAGAAATGGATAATCAACTGTCAACCGTGTGTAGTCTGGCTATCTCTCATGAAATTGTATCACACAGTGGTGTTGGAAAAGACACAGCTTAAGTTGGATGACCCTGTGAGTGATCAACTTATCAAGTGAGTCACCCACTTACAGAAATATTTTTCTATATTAAATGTATACACACCAGGGAAAAGTCAACTTTTGCTTGGATTGGTGCACTGTTTCCCACAGCTGCAGCAAACAGGTTGACGTATTTTATTCTCAACCATACTATGAGGGATCCTGCCTATGAACCAGCAAAGGAGACCCACATATTGTTGGTAAGCCCCATTTTCCCCGCCATGATGGTTGGGAGATTGTCAAGGAGGTAGTGGGGGCTGCAGGTACTTGGGTCTCTGCGATTAAAACACAACCACTTGATACAGGCTTGACTTTGAGGCCAAAGAGCAAATGTTGAAAACACACTGAGAATTTTGTCCCCTTTCCACTTGGAACATTTGAATGAAAACGGGAGGAAGGAAGTTCTGATTAACAGTGACACATAAATGCAAGCAGCAGAAGGAGGAAGTCTCATTTGTGTATGTCCTGCCCATCCTGAGCACTCGATGGGAGCTCCAGACACCTTCTCATAGCAAGATAGCCTTCCCTTGGGCACTGGGCCTGCCAACCAAACTGGGCAATGAGCTATTGGCCTGACTCTAATGGTAGCTCTTATTAGAAAGGAATAAGCTGCCATTGCTTCCCTACTTTCTGAGAATTTAGAGGCCCTGTGGTTAATCATGTGGAGGGTATTTTCCAGTCTTTTTGGCTGCCCTGCTGCATCCAGATAAGCCAATATGAGCTTGAATTTCCTAAGTTACAAGGGAGCCAAATAACACTTCACCATTTTGTTGTTTTTCAGTAAGTTTTTTCTACAGGCCTAAGGAAGTCTCTTGTTTGTGTTAAGGTGTCCTTAATCCTTAACACCACACACAAAAGATACCCTCTCTCCTTGCTGGAGATACTAATTTCAAGCAAAATAATACTCCAAATGACTGAATGCAGACATCAAAAATGGGCTAAAGACATAAAAAGGTACTTCACAAAGAAGAAATGCACATAGCCAATGAACATATGAAAAAAAATAAGTCTTACTAATAATCAACAATACAAATATAATGATGATTTGTTTTTTTTCTGATTTTTTAAACACCATCAGCTTAAAACTTCCATTCTAGATAGAGAGACAACCTGAATAAATGATGAAGGGATGGTTCACATTGCTTAAGGTCCACTCTAGGAGGTCATGTTTAAAGAAACATGGGGCACCCAGGTGGCTCAGTCAGTGAAGCATCTGCCTTTGGCTCATGGCAGATGAGGTTCTGGGATCAAGCCCCACATCAGGCTTCACACCCAGTGGGGAATCTGCTTCTCCCTCTCCCTCTCCCCAACTTGCCTCCCCCCACCCCCCGCAACCCGGTTCATGTGCTCTCACTCTCATGTTGAACAATTTGTTTCAACGAAAGTACTCAATGTTGGCAAAACCTAGATGGGGCAGATAATTTTGTAAACTACTGAAGAGAATACAGTAGGAGAATATTTCTGAGGAGCACTCTGGCTACCTATATCTGGGTCTTCTAGAAGGCAAAGGAACTTTTGACCCAGTATCTCAT
The DNA here is from genome assembly GCA_004023965.1 of Spilogale gracilis. NCBI lineage: Eukaryota > Metazoa > Chordata > Mammalia > Carnivora > Mephitidae > Spilogale > Spilogale gracilis. Next base: position 69,158 of record PITA01001564.1, on the reverse strand, counting down.
GCTAGGAGCCTGTGACAGGTAATTAGTTGGCCCGAAATATCTATTCTCCCTTTCTTCTCTTAGAAAAAAAAATTACCTAGGTTCCTAGAATTAAAACTACATTTCCCAGCCAAAGCAATGTTATTAGAAAAATAGAACCTTGTTTTGAAAAAAATTCTATATATTTAGCCACATGAAAAAAGTAAACAAATGTAAGCCAAGAGTTTAGCATCAAATGTCTCTAATTTAAAGTCAGATTATGAGTAATGTTTCTTTCTTTTTTTTAATCTTCTGTGCTTTCTCCCAAAATACAAATTTTAAAACCAGGAAAAAAAATATCAAAAAGTACCACTAAAAAGTAGAGGCTGATATGGTTCACAACTGTTATGCAAGTGTTAATACAGTAAGAATCCCTATCGTATTACATGATAATCACAGGCCCTAACTGTATGAAAAATAGCAGTCCAGGACAAAGTAATGTGCTAAATATTTTGCTTATTAAATATTTATTTTAAAATTACTGTTTCAAAAATAAATAGTGATTTCTTAATCACCATCAGCTTAAAATTTCCATTCTAGATAGACAACCTGAATAAATGATGAGGGGATGGTTCACATTGCTTAAGGTCCACTCTAGGAGGTCATGTTTAAAGAAACATGGGGCACCCAGGTGGCTCAGTCAGTGAAGCATCTGCCTTTGGCTCATGGCAGATGAGGTTCTGGGATCAAGCCCCACATCAGGCTCCACACCCAGTGGGGAATCTGCTTCTCCCTCTCCCTCTGCCCAACCCCCCCAACCAGGCTCATGTGCTCTCACTCTCATGATTAGAAGGTAGAGCAGACAATGGGGAGAAAAGGACCTGGCTAATAAAGGATTTTCTGTAGTAAATGGGGAAGGGAGGAGTAACGTAAACACTGAAGGCTGATGAGTTTTGTCTCAGCAAGTAACGAGCACTTGCACCCCAAAACAAGTGATTGGATCCCTTTGATGGATTACAGATTAATTCTATGGAGTGTATTAGTTAATCATTGTTTCTAACTCCATCAATCCAACCTGTGAATTTGGTCAATACATGTCCTTCCAGTTTTGAAAAATGTCTCAGGACAATATAGGAAACCTAGCCTTGAAAGTTTTTACGTAATAACAAAATTCTGACAACACCCACACACAAATCACAATTTCTAATGAAGAAAGGTAGAGCTAGGGAAATTACTGGACTGTCATCACATCATAAAATAGACGGTGACTTAGAATTCCAAAATCACCTTTTTTGCAGCTAAGAAGAGACCTATGCTATTAACCTAATGTTATTAATAGTTTTCCATTCTTCAACAGTACCAAGAATTATGACTCATATAATAAAGATATCATTTTACTGACATTAATGGCATTCTCAGGGTTGTAGAAAGCATTCCGTGTTCCTTTTAAAATGAGAGTAAAACTCTTTGCACCAATTTTTGATCTTAAAACTTTTAGAAGCACCTTATAATTCATTTTATCTGATTGTATATATATATTAATTATAAGTAGGGGGGAAAGTCACACTTCACCACACAAAGCATAACAGTATTAAGTGGAAAGAATAAGATCTTGAGGAACAGCTAGGCCTCCTTCTCCTGCCCCTGAGTTGCCACCACAAGCCAAAAATCTGACATTTTACTTAACAATGACAAACTGTTTTTAATAAAATGGTCACTACTGCCTCCGAGTGGTAGATCATTTTCAGAGTTTAAATTTCATTAATTTCAAGTCCTATCAGCCTAAAAGAAGAAAATTTTGAGACTGACAGGGTATATATTGTTTCAAGTTTGAATTCTGAACGTGATACTGCAGTTTAAGGATACGAAGAGTATGTTTTATTTAGAAAAGTGTATGAACAACTCATAAGCGTGAGGTTGACTGGCTTTGTCCATAAAATCTGTGTTCCGCAGGGAAGCAGAGGGCTTTCATTTCTCACTGTTTCCTTGACATCCATGTTTTGCTAGTGGCACTTTCACCTCCAATTATCAGAAACACTGAGCCACCAAGTACCTAGAACTCATCACTCACGAAATGCATCTGTGGAGAGAAAAGCATCATTTTAAAACATTAATGCCTTAGACTGGAATTATCTGTTTGCTACTTCTTTTCTTTTCTTTTTTCTTTCTTTCTTTCTTTTCTAACAAGATTTTATTTATGTATTTGTCAGAGAGAGAGAGAACACAAGCAAAGGAAGTGGCAGGCAGAGGGAGAAACAGACTCCCCGCTGAGCAGGGAGCTCAACACAGGGCTCCATCCCAGGACCCTGGGATCATGAACTGAGCCACCCAGGCATCCCGATTTGCTATTTCTAACAGTGGAGTGGTAGTGCAATTTAGTTTGTCAAAAATGAAGATTTGGATGACAGTTCTGAGGCCTGTTTTAAGCAAGTGACATGGCAAGGGCTGTTCCCACAAGTTGCATGAATTTGTTGAAAATTGTCAACCAACAATATAGTTTGCCCAAATCAAACCCTACATAATTAGTACATTGGATTTTGGATGACATGATAGATCAAAGGCACCTCTATATTTTCTTCCACTCTGAAATGAACTAAACACACGAAGGAAATTAAACAATAATGGTAACTCACTGCTCAAGGAAAATAGGAAACACTAAATATCCAAATCATGGAGAGATCTGGGAACTTTGGGAAGAGTTGTCAAAGCACAGGCTTCTTCAAAATGATGAAGCATCTATGGGACAAGCCGAATACTCCTTCTTGTGTGGAACAAAAAGATTTATGTGCATGGGCTGGACTGTGGGATACAGAAGACCCCTTGAATCCCACTTGACTCCATGGAATGGCAGGCAACAGTTAAGAACGGTCAGAAATCGATGTAGCAGCCAATGTGGGTATTTAGACAAACAAAATGGATCCAAAGAAAGCACACACACAAAAAATGAAGACTAAAAAATAATAGAACTAAAAGAATGAATCTAATAGTTCTTTTTTTCTTTTTCTTCTCTTTTCCTTGCTTCTTCTCCCTCCCTCTTTCCTTCCTTCCTTCCTTCTTTGCTCCCTCCCTCCTTCCCTCCTTCTTTTCTTTCTCTTTTTCTCTTTTCTTTCTTTCTCTCTCTTATTTCTCTCTCTCCTTCCTCTCTTTTCTTTCTCTCTCTCTCTCTCTCTCGCTCTCACTCTCTCTTTCTTTCTGTCTTTCTTCCCTTCTCATCCTTGTTTATTGCCCTCATGCCAGTCTACTCCTTCAGTGTCAAGGGGGAAGGGGCAGATCATGACTCTAGGCATCCTACAAAGTAGGCAGCTCTTCTCAGAGGCAACATTTACCCACTCAAAAACTCATCTAACATTAGCGGTAAGTAAAGATTCAGGCATCACTCTGAATCCTCATTTTCCTTACTCCTAACTTTAAGGCATCCAAAAGTTGTTTCTTTAAATACAAAATGAAATGTAAAAAAATCTAGAAAAAACATCATCTAATCTGGTAGTTCTAAACATAGGTGATTTTGTCCACCCCTTCACCCAAGGGACATTTGGCAATTTCTGGAGATATTTTTGGTTGTCACAGTTGGGTAACAATGGACACTACTGGCATCTGGTAGGTAAAGGGAGGGATGCTGCCAGACGTGGCAGGTCAGGTCCCATAACCAAGAACTGTTTGACCCAAAACATCAGTAGTGCCTGGACTGATAAACCCTGGTCTGATCTGATTATTAAAAAAGTATGGGAATTACAGATAAATAAGAATGAGGGTGGAGAAGTAATCTGACCCAGAGGCATTTGAAAAATTATAAAACACTTTACTCAAGCCCAAGCCAATCACTTTGAGAGTCTGTATGTAATTAATGATTTCCTCAGAAAATGTGAGTTACCAAAAGAAACTGTAAAAAGCATAAAGCTTCTAACCAAATTATCATGGAAAAAATGGAAAAAGTTGCAAAAAAAGACAAAACAGTAAGAGAATGAGAGAGAAGTCCATCAACATTTTAAGGAATAGATTGTTTCAGTGTAATTTGAATTGTTCTAGAGCATCTAGTAAGGAAAAAAAAAATCATCCTTTTCTTTTTCTTTTTTAATCAGAGTTAACAAGTTAATACCGAAACCTGACAAAGAAACTCATGGAAAAAAATTATAGAAGAATCTCAATTACAATTAGCAATGCATTAAAAGTAAATATTAGCCAGAAGATTCTTTCAGTACTTTAAAGCAATAACATATGATTCCAGGTGAGATTCATATTGATGAAGAAAAGTTACAATATTAGGGAATCCAATATAATTTACCATTTTAATAAATCTTACCACAAACTTACCACTTTAAAAAATCACAGAAAAACAACATGATCATCTTCATGATTTCTGAAAGGTAATTGTTAAAATTCAGCGTTTGAAAAAACTTCCATCTTTGTCTTTTAAAAAAAAGAACATATAAATATTTTCATATCATGATTTTATATACCATAAAACTTTCTATGAGATACACATACATACATGTATATATAGTTGTGTTTAGTTAATTCTAAATATATGTATTCAATATACGTTTTTCCCTAATGTGAACATAAAGAAAAGAAAACCTCTTTCTCAAGATAAGTTATACCAAATATCTCATGGCCCAGGATGCAGAAATTATTTCATAAGTGCACACACAACTCAAACAGCACCAAGTAAGCACTCTTACCTAGAATTGTAGGTTATACTTTCAACAAGACTTCTTCTGTCATTTGTATGACTCTAAACTTGTGACTTCAGAGCCTGATAACCCTTTAGAGATATGTAGAATCCAGTGGGATATATTCACAAAATTATTAGGGTTTTGGTCCTGCAAAATAAGAAGGATATGAAAGGGCCTCTGGGTGTCTCAGTCAATTAAAGGTTCAACTCTTGGTTTCGGCTCAGGTCATAATCTCAGGGTTGTAAAATGGAACCCCACACTGGGTGTGGAAACTGCTTAAGATTCTCCCACTCTCTCTCCCCTCTATCCTTCCCCTATTCCTTGAAGAAGAGGAAGAAGAAGGAGGAGAAGGAGGAGGAAGAGGAGAAGGAAAAGAAAAAAACTCAGAATTAAAATTAATCAATTAATCAAGTGCTGAAAGCATCTGGGCTGGAGTTTATAGCTCTAATCTGATTTCAGAATTAAATAATGTGCAATTTGAAGAGGGCAATAAGGCCTCGCATCTGACACACATGGACTTGTAGTCTCACTTGGTTTAGCAGCCATTAAAGACCGCTCTGTCTGTCCCATCTGGATGCTGAGAAACATACCCTTCCAGCATGCTGCTCCAGATCTTATATATTCTGACTAAGGCTTCAGGTTGGGCGCCTGGGTGGCTCAGTGGGTTAAAGCCTCTGCCTTCAGCTCAGGTCATGATCTCAGGGTCCTGGGATAGAGGCCCACATCCGGTTCTCTGCTCAGCAGGGAGCCTGCTTCCTCCTCTCTCTCTCCCTGCCTCTCTGCCTACTTGTGATCTCTCTTTCTCTGTCAAATAAATAAATAAAATCTTTAAAAAAAAAAAAGCTTCAGTTTGTATGCAACCATTAAATATGGAAAGAATACCAATCTGTACTTATTGGATATTTTAAGCATTGGTAATGCTTAAGAGGATCTGAGTATTTAACAGATTAACTGCTACTCCAAAGTAAAAGGGTATTTGGATAATTGATTTAAAGTTGCATTTTTAGGATGAAAGGAAAAAGAAAAGTCGACTAATGTTGTAAACAGTGTAAGACCGTTTAGGAGAATTTATGACTCTCCCCATATGAACATTTTTAATGTACATGATTTATCACAGTAGTATCTAAGAACTTGGGAAGCTTTGTTTGTTAATCAGACATTTGAAGGGCTTCAAAGAAAATTAAATATATTAAATATATAAATGCAGCTTACATGTTTAAGGGAACTTTATTAGATTATACAAGCACTCTTAAAAGAGACTGCTGAAATTTGATAGCTTTTGAAATAGATGATAAGATTTGTAATTTAATTTGTAAAGCATAAGGAAGAATTAGACTTCTACATTTGTAACTTATCACCATCACTAATGTGGCTAGAATGGAATTTGTAACTCATGAAAGTTACAAATTTTGCTAAAGTCACATTTTAATTTTGTATATGGCAATTAGTCTCTGAGTAATCTTGTTTGAGTACGAACTACCCCCTTAATGGCATCAAAACACCCTGCCTGGGGAGATCAGAAGCACCAAAGATCCAGTAGCCTGGAGAGCCCCAGGGCCATTTGCTACTAGAGAGGAAGTCTGCCCAAGACCAATCAATGCAAAAGGCACCAAGAGATTAAAGGATGATCACCTTAAACCTCTGTATCCCACCATGCCTGAAGTCTTACTGCCCTGAATTTTTTGAGTCAATAATGGTCCTCCTTTATGCTTAAATTAATTTAAGTTCAGGTTTTCTCATTTGCAAATGAAAGCTCCTGTGTCTGCAGCTCAGAGCATTTCCCCTCTCGTGACCTTCTCTTCTCATCCAGCTTTGAAATTGACAGGTGATGTCAAGGCAACAAATCTTTGATCTTATGGGTCAGTTTATCCAGACAGAGGTCAATTGTTCATGGTTGATTTTTCATGAGACTAGAAAAGAATCAGGCAAGTTAAGCACTTTTTATATGTCAATGGAACTCTTACAGCTGAGAGGGTGGAGTTGATGGGACACCTGATAGGAAAATGGACAAGAAGGAAATGGGCAGTGGACAAGTGCGTAAACGGACAAATGGAAAATGGCCACAAGTTCTAACAATTCACAGAAGAAAACTGACCCTGCACTAGTATCAGAGAAAGGCAAATGTAAGCCACCCTAAGATACTATTTTAACCCATCACATGATCAAAAATGCACAACGTGGATAAAATCATGTGTTAGGGATGTGGGAAAACAAAAGTGCTTGTGCACTACTAGTGGAACCATGGCTCCAGTGTTCATTTGGAGAGCGATCTGACAGGATTTCGTCAAATGGGGCACACCATTACCTCCAGACACAGTTTTTATACTCCTGTGTCTATGACCCCCCAAACTCTCTCTCTCCGATGCCCAACAGACTATATACTAGGGGGTTGACAACAGTGTTGAGGGTTCCAGGAGTTAGAAGACACAAAGATATCAGGGGGGGCCTGGGTGGCTCAGTTGGTCAAGCATCCGCCTTCAGCTCAGGTCATGTTCCTGGGGTTCTGAGATCGAGCTGCATGTTGGGCTCTCGGCTTGATGGGGATTCTGTTTTCCCCCCTCCCTCTGCCTATAGCTCCCACTGCTTGGTCTCTCTCTCTCTCTCTCTCTCTCTCTCTCTCTCAAATAAATAAATAATCTTAAAAAAAAAAGAAAGAAAGAAACCACGAAGATGTCCATCAAAAAATGTGAAAGTAAAGATAAGTAAAATGTGCACCACCCATACACCAGGTCACTGTGCAGAAGGAAAGACAGGAAAAGGAAGGAATTGGCTGCACATATGGAAACATGGACAGATCTCAAAACCATAGGTTGGCTGAAAAAAAGAAAGTATGAAACAGTACATTTTCTAAAACAGAAAGCAATACTATATGTTTATCATGGACACACATATAAAGAGACTTACTAAAAGTCTTTTAGAAAAACATAGAGTAAATATACCAGACACAAGGAAGGGAATGAGACTGGGGACCAGAGGGAAAAGAGAAGAAAATAAAATAAACTAAAATAATATAAGAGGGCCTGCAAGAGAGAATGATGGTCATGATATACCATGAAATTAGGAGCATGATCGGCTCGATTCTATGCACTTAATAGATCTTCATGATCGTAATTTGAAATTGAAAGAGGAACAAACTGAAGGCCAATGGAAGTAATATCTCCCCCAAAGGAAATGTGGGCACATAAACTCAACAGAATGGTCGGCGAGCACCACAATTTACCTGGATGTTAACTGTGGAGTAAAATGGAAGTTTATGAAATAGTATTTTGTGGCATGTCAGAGAGCAAATGGAACTCAGAATTACTAGAAACTAGGATTGCAGCCACATAAAAAGGAGAAAAATGCCTGAGAGCACAAGGAAACAGAAACAGTTGTGTAAGCAAGGGGATGAGGAGCCAGTGTGAGAGAGGGAGATGAAGAGAGGCTCCTCTACTGCCCTCTACTGAACAGTCTTCATGACTTTTTCCCCAGCCCATGAACAATCCGGCCTCACTTCTTGTTACCTCCCAGGAGATGCCGCAAGACTCCAATCATAAAATGACAAGATACAAATGAAGGTATCACTATCCCAGGATTAAAATAAGTGGCATGTCTGCTTGAATCCAGGGTTCTTGAACCTTGGGTCTTTGTGTCACTCTTGAGATTCCTTGGGTTCTATTGATATCCATCTCTCTCTGACTCCTTCGTCTCCTTTTCTTCCTCCTCTTCCTCCTTCTCTCATTCTTCATTATCTATCTGATTATTGACCATGCACACATGCTGAGTTCATGGAAATTTCCAAGGCTTCCCAGAATGATGAGACAGTTGACAGGTTCCCTGCTTCTGAAAGGGCTTCTAATTTAGTTGGGAGAATAAGAATCGCATGAGATGTCACGCACCTGTGCTGAGCATCAGAGGAAAATTTCATACAATCCCTGAGTGATACCCAAATCTTAGGGAATTCAGAGCTTCCTTGGACAGGGAAGGACATCTCCTGATCAGGTAGAAATACAGACCAGGGCTTCGGGAAAGTTGAAAAGTCACTGAGAAGGCTCAAAAGTCAAATGGTCATGGGAAGCTTTTAATGGCTCAAGAATTTCTTCTCTCTTGACCACTCCATTGCTCATTTTTTTCAGAGCTAGAAGGAATGCTGTAATTATATGGAATAAGAAGATATGATTTCAGGGATGGACTCCAACATACTATCCCAGCACTAACCAAGAAATAGATAACCATACCCAAGACATCAAGCCTGCTCTGACGGAGGAATATGGTAGATGAGCAGGAGAATTGGTGCCAGGTCCTCTAGAAGCCCTAATGAAGCTGTTACCCAAATATCATCACAGAACTACTAAACTAAAGGGTTCCCATCTTCCCAGTACTGTTCCCACACATCTTCCAATGAGCCATGTTAAAACAGGAAGTAGTCATGTTAACATTGGTCTCAGGATGTAATTTCTGGGCTGAGACCCTAATGTTTCCCCCCACCCCAAGAGGAGAGCTTGTCCATACCTGCTTAGGGTGCCATTCAAACTAACATTTCAGATGCCTTCCTGTGATCAAGATGTTCTTCCTTTGAAATGCCAGGTAGCTTATACATTTTAGGGTCCTGGCTTATTCTTTCCTTATCTAAGTTATTGCTGAGAATATCTGAATGAGGCCTAGATTCATCCTTCTAACCAATGGAAAAAAAAGACCTGGATTTGCCCCCTACAAATACACACCCCTTCCATGCTTGGCAAAAGAATGTTTCTGTTCAATGTTAGTTAACAACATGAGATATTATGGGTGCTGGAGATGAAGGACAGAGGGTGAGGACAGGGCTTAAATCAGGGCTCATGAAAGATCAGGAAGAACTAGTATAAGGACAACAGACTTTCATGAAAATAGTGCCACCGCCACCCATGGATAGCCTTCAAGGAACACACAAATCACAGAAACAATTGATAAGAAAGAAATGAGTGAAAATTGCACAGAAGGTGGCTAGCACTCCAATCCATGATCTTCCTGTTGGGGGGGGGGGGAGCTAGTTTCTGAAGCATAAAAAAATGGTTCATGTTCATTTAGAGTCAATGTGAAGTTTTTCCTGCTAGTAATATTTTGCTTATTTTAATTTCTAGTGGTTAGGAATGTTCTCTCTGGAAAATATTTACAAAATATTTAGCCTGATTTTATAATAATCCTCTCATCCAAAAAAAAAAGTGTTAAATCAAACCAGGAGGCAGCTCCAATCATCTCTGACAATGAAACTTGGAGCGATTTTTAGTATTTCCCTTGAAGGGATGTCTAGGACAGTTTGGAGTTCCTACAGTTTAATTTAATGGGTGGCCAGATATTTTCGGTATCTAGCCCCAAAGCCACCAGATTCAGTTTATCTGAGAACAGGTGTGGCTAGAGACTTTAGACACATTGGCCCCTTCCCATTTCTTGCCCATTTTAGGCTAATGCAGATTTTTAAAAATTTTCAGCACAAGTTTTTGTAAATACATGTAAAACAACAAAAGAAAATGAAAGAATTGATCCAAAGCCGCTGAGGAAAGCTAATTCTTATTTAAATGATGCATTACATAATCAGCTCCCAGAATAAAAACACTTCTATCTCTGATCACAAGGTGGCAACAGCATCCTACTCCTTTAAAGTAGATGAAGCCCAAGCTCTGGGAATTGGCGAGCACTCAGTAAAAAGGTGAGAGTGTATTGCGAGTGTGTGACGCCTTTTCCCTGTTCAGGCCAAGACTTTTTCAATGAGTTAACGGAATGAATATCCACTGCATATTACTCTCAAGGAAGCCCAAGGATTCTGTCTGGGCTTCAGTGTAGACCTCCCAGCATTACTTCAACACCAGTCTAGGCTTCCAGAGAACGATGAAATCTTGAGTGGGGTCCCAACACTATCTGGGATTGTATTGGCTTGGAGAGCTCCAACGAGACATGGTTTTGTAAGCTTCCCAGATAAGAATAGTCTAAAATGGGCTCTTTGTGACAAATTACCACAATGGTAGGGGTTCCTTCAAGCCAGCTTCATTCTCCCTGGTCCTCGCGGACAGTAACTGGACCCCAGCTGGCCTGGCTTGAACCTGACTTCCTACCAATCACGCTGCCTCCATGTAGCCCCAACTCTGACCTCTCAGACTCGATACCCTCCCAGACTTGTGGCTGTGATACTTGGAGAAATGGTTCGGGACTTCCAGCCGCATTTCTTCTGGGGGGTAGCTCCTACCCGTTTCCCAATGTCAAGCATGCTTCTCCCCAGGCTGTGTCTTTGTGTTCCCAGCCTGCTCGCTAGGTGGGGACAGTGGCATAGCCCACCCACTGGAAGCCCACCCACTTGCTGAAACCAAGCCTTAATTTTTACATTTTTTTAAAGTGCATTTCAATGTGAGACAATTAACTGGAGTCTTTTTCAACAACTACCAGGACAGAGTATCATTATGAATCATTATGAATATATAGTTCTTATTTTTCTTTTTTAAAGATTTTATGTATTTATTTATGATAGAGAGAGAGAGAGTGAGTGAGAGCATGAGAGAGGAGAAGGTCAAAAGGAGAAGCAGACTCCCTGGGGAGCTGGGAGTGATGTGGGACTTGATCCCAGGAGCCCGGGATCATGATCTGAGCCGAAGGCAGATGCTTAACCAACTGAACCACCCATGCACCCTATTTCTTCTTTTTTGGTTAAAAAAAAAAAAAAAGATTTTATTTCTTTGTTTGTCAGAGAGAGAGAGAGAGAGAGAGAGAGAGAGAGCACAAGAAGGGGAGAGGCAGGAAGAGGGAGAAGTAGGCCCTTTGCTGAGCAAGGAGCCCCATGCAGGGTTCAATCCCAGGACTCTGGGATCATGACCTGAGCTGAAGGCAAACCAGATGCTTAACCAACGGAGCATTCCAAAATATATATATTTCTTCAACTCACCTGGCCTAGTGATAACCTAGTAGATAATATGTCCGTTTATTTCAATGAAATTTTGTGTGTAGGTATTTTTCATTCATTCCGAACATAATCTCTTACTTTTCTCTCCAATGAGAACAGAATACACCCACCTTCCTTCTCACCGAGCCCATTCCCTCTAGCACTCTAGAAGTTTAGGACTCTAGCAGTTTTCTTAACCACTCCACGCCACCTCCCTTAAACACCACCAGACCCCTTTGTGGTTCTCCAGAGCCACGCCAGTTGGTAATCTAATTTAGAAATTTACCAGCAGCATGTTCTGAGGCAAGAGACCTAACCTAGCTAAAACAGCAAGCTCAACAGGTTCCGGGCTTATACATGTGGCAGAGGCCAACCTTAGAACAGGTGTTCACTCTGTGAAGTTTACTCTGTTCACTTACTGTTCTGTACGTCTGCTTTCTCCATATGCATTATTCTCATGCTTTGGCATCTGGGCACTTGCTGTCCATGGAGAGACTCTGCCCCTGTCAAGGCTGGCCAGTTCCTAGAGAGAGTTCAAGATTTACCCAAAAGCATGCCTTTCACATGTAAGCCAGCCAATCCAGAGCCTGCATCCCCACTACCTCCTTTCCTGGCTCACATAAGGCTCTTCCAGGGAGGCTCTATTACCCCATCCAAATTACTCCAGAGACAGGATCCAAAGACTCAGAGCCTGCTGAAATCATTCAAAGTAGCCATCCTAAATCTGCACACCCTGCTTTGCCTGCTCCTTCCCATAGAAACCACAAAAAAGGCTCTTGCCCACACCTGCCCCCTCCTCCCTCTGCTCCCTGCCCAACTCCGGGGCTTCTCCACATGTCCCTGCATCACGTGGCATGTCCCCTCCTCTTGGGGACCCTCTCTGTTCAGCAGTGGTCCTCTCCTGGTCTGTTGGCCTCACCCCCCCCCAAACAGTAATAAAACCTACATCAAATATATTTTAGCAAAGTTCAGGGCAGCCTTGAAATATTGATCTTTTCCATGTTGTTAGAATAAAATCTAACACGGTTGCCAATATAAGGTGTCAAATTATTATTTAATGTCTGTTGCAAAACTAACACCCTATTGTGTGATTTGGGGACTACAATAATTTAAGACAATCTTTCCCTTTTCCCATTTCACCACCTCTTAGGGGAACGCGATACAGGTGAGACATAAAACACAGAAATCACAGGATAGATGGACCACGATCACGGCAGTTACAGAGGCACGAAGAAATCATGCAACGGCAGTAACAGTGAAGATTTATTCGAGGACGAGATTACCACTGCTGATGGACTCCAACATTTTTATTTTCTCTTGTGTATTCTGCCTTTCTTTATTCTATACAACTGAGCTTTTCCAACGTTAATGTGGAGATGGATAGACTCAAAATCATTCTTCAAAAAAGACCAGCACTTTCTCCATTGATTCAAGGAAACAATGCCCACCTCACAAGATTTTGATGCTGTTTTGAGGCAGACTATGAATCTTCATAGCACACAATTCCTCCCAACACAGAAATGAAGTGCCAGAACTTGTTTATACGTGGAATACTTAGTTCTAGATGCGGGCAGGTTTTACTTGGTTGCAAGCTCACCTGGCCTAGTGACAATTTATAGAACACCTGTCTGATCAGCCTAAAGTTTACCTGGCAATGAACATGAGAAGTATTCATAGATCTTTTAAAATCCTTCCATTTTATCATTTGACTGCCTCTGTGGATTATCTCTTTTTTTCATTTAAGGGTGATTTGTATGATGAATAGAGTTTCACACAGAGGTGAGGATTCACCTAACATTAATATCACTGAAGCACCTTCCTGTCCGTATGATGTTGGGAGTGGTCTTACGTCTTACATAAGAGGACTGCAGAGATGCCCAGTGCCGGATCTCTAGGTGGCATGTGAAGGCTTCTCCAATGGCAAGTGTCCTTGCCCCCTTGTCCCTGTTTCTGTCTCCTCCACTTCTTTGAGATCAAAATCACCCTGATAAGACACAGCTTGCCATCCACTGACCCCTTCCTTCTGTACCCAGGCAAATGCTCCTGAGGTCCTTGCTAACTCATCTGATGAAATGAATGAGAAGCATTTCACCCATGCTCTCAGCTCTCGGGGCTGCTTCTGGGAATCTGTCCTAACACACATGCAACGCCTGTGTCCCATACGTACCATGAGACCATGCTTGCACCTGGAAAAGAGAGACGCACCTTCCTGGTCTCTCTCAATGAACACTGGGTGCCTGTATCCAGGACTCTTCCACAATTAGTAATGTAGGACCAAAGTTTGTGACTGATCAGCATTTTTTTTAATTAAATAAGATTCTTAACAGGAGCAAAAAGGAGGACCCTGCTGCTAACAGAATGGAAATATCCCCAGACCTCAGCCCCTAACGGCGGGCTGGGATCTGTGTGCTGTGAGCTCACTTTGGTTTTTACATCCCTTTCCTTGTCCTTCTAACTGTGGATGTAATTTTATTAAGAAAGGGACAAGGGAAGATAAGAAGGCATGAGTAGGGGCACTTGCACCTACATTGCTGGAGTGCAGAATAATTCTGTGAACATTCCTGGGGGTGTCAGTTAGCAATTGCCAAGCCAAACTAATGAGGCAAATAACAGCACTATGTCCTGACACATAATCAAATAATATTTATTTTATTTTATATTTTTATTTTATTTTATTTTATTTATTTTATTATTTTATTTTATTTATCCTAGTTGGAGAGAGCAAAAGGGGGGAGAGGGACTGAAGGAAAACAGACTCCCTGCTGAACAAGGAGCCCAAAGCAGGGCTCAACCCCAGGACTCTGAGATCATGACCTCAGTGGAATGCAGAAGCTTAACTGACTGAGCTGCCCTCAAATAAAGTTTACATAGGTTTAATTCTTCGGCACTATCTACTTGTTCATATTCTTTGTGGACTCAAAGTAAAAAGAACTAAAACCACGTGTTAAATTTATAATATTAACTTTTTAACAATGAATTTTGAGATCTTTTGAATTTTCTGACTCGTGTAACTATAACATGTTTATTATGCCTTGCCTTCGCCAAGCACACACAAACACACACACACGACTTGGGAGCCGATGGTGTTGAAATGTGAGCGTATCTGTGGACACAAGCTCCCCCCAACCAAGGACATCATCTCTATGTGTCTCTATGAAAAGCATTGAGAACATGGTGTATTAGTTTCCTACAGCTGCCATAACAAATTTTCACAAACGTAACGACTTAAAACAAACACAAATTTATTATCTTCCAGTGGCCCAGATCTGAAATGGATATGACAGGGGTAAAAACAAGGCATTGGCCAGGCTGGCCTCTCCTGGGGGCACTAGGAAGAGTCCCTTTCCTTGCCTTTGCACCTTCTAGAAGGTGCCTGTGCTCCTTGGCTCCTGACTCCCTCCTCACTTCACATCATCTGGCCTCCCACATCATGTCATCTTCTGCCTCCCCTGGGTTAGGACCCCTCTGCCTCTTTCTTGTAAGGATGCTGTGATTACATTTAGGGCCCACACACACAATCCAGAATCATCTCTCCATCTCGGGACCCAACCTTACTCACAGCTGCAGGGTCCCTTTCACCGTATCCAGGAACTGGGGAGTGAACGCGGTCGGGGGCCCGTGGGGAGTGAACGTGGTCGGGGGCCCGTGGGGAGTGAACGTGGTCGGGGGCCCGTGGGGAGTGAGCGTGGTCGGGGGCCCGTGGGGAGTGAACGTGGTCGGGGCTCGTGGGGAGTGAACGTGGTCGGGACAGACCACACACAGTGAGGTAACATGGGGCCAGGACTTCGAGTCAGCAGGCCTGGACTCTACCTCCCAGTTACTTGTGCTCTGTTTACTACTTTGCTTCTGTTTCCTGATTTGTTAAATGCAGATAACAATGGTACCTCCCTAGTAGGAGTCAGTGAGTTAATATAGGTAAAAATCTTGGACTGTGATTTGGACACTTAATAAGAAAATCTTAGAATAGTGCCTCAGACATTGTGTCAGCCATGATGATTATTATTTATTCTTCTAAAGACCTGAGCATCCCATGGGCAGACACACACACACACACACACACACACACACACACACACACACACACAATCGATCTCACTGTTTCTTCTTCACAGGCCCAAAGCCAGGGGGCTCTGGCACTGATTCCATGTTGGCTATGGCATCGTACCTAAGATGCTCGGGCCCTACACACTTTTCTTCATGGCAGTTCATTCACAGGATGTCAGGGAACTTGGTTCAGCTCTTGTCACACTAGATAAAACGTCCAGTCCTCTTGCCGCGGCCACTGGCCACCAAGAGCAAGATCCTAAGCTGGTCCTTCTCCTTACCTGTGTTCCCGTGGCTGGCTTCGCTCCTAACAGACTCACCCCTTTCTTCTCCCCTGGCTGTCCCATCGCTGACCAGAGACACACATTCCTTTCTTCCTTCCTGCATTCTCCTGGGACAGTCCCCACAGTCACTCATCCTGTGGCAGCAGACCTCGCTGGGTCTTTTTGTGACCGTGACCCAGGGATATTGAAGCAGAAAATATGGAGCCATCGACTTAGCAAGGCAGAGCCTCCACCTTTGTGTAGAAACTGAACTTTGGCTCCTCTTTCTTAATGAATTTAAAAATTTCTCTCAAGTTTGCCTATTCCTGGACCCCTCCCCTTCACTCCATTGGGAGTCAGGGAACAGGTCATAGCCTCATGTGACAGCGGAGAGGATATTCGTTTATTTCATTATGCACCTTGCTATTCTCTCTCTCTCTTTTTTAAGATTTTATTTATTTATTTGACAGAGCAAAACACAGCTATAGGGAATACAAGCAGGGGAAGTGAGAGAGGGAGACACAGGCTTCCCACTAGCAGGGAGCCCGATGCGCGGCTTGATCCTGGGACTCCAGGATCATGACCTGAGCTGAAAGCAGACACTTAATGACTGAGCCACCCAGGCGCCCCACACCTTGCAATTTTCATCTAGTTCTGTAGGCTTCCTGCAGTAGTCACCTTATGAAACGTAAAACAGGCACAGAAAACACCATCTTAATTTTAACACGATGGAGGACAGAAATACGCCTGGAGTATAACTTCATGGTGCCCAACATATTAAATTTAACCTACTGAATTTACAGGAACACATTGCAGACTGTAGGCAGATGGTGCAGGACACAGTCATGCTTTTGCCTCCTTCCTAAATTATGCTCACAACAAAAGGGAAAAAATTGTCTCTCATGAAGTCAACTCCAATCACCCCCTTGGCATATCTCCTGTTATTGTGAAAACGGCAAATATTCCCCAAGTCGAATTCGGCATTAAGTGGCCCCCCTCCCCCAACTCTCACGGGTGTGGCTGAACACGAACCTGGCCCACATCGGTGAGGCGAGAAGTGGTGCTCAGCTGAGCGCCTCCCGGATGATGATCTCCTGGCTTGACTCCAGTCTGGCTTCCATTCCTGGAGAGCCCTTCGTGGGGGTTTGTGGGGCAACCTTTGCCGCAAATCATTATGTTTTTATGCTTTTGCCCTGGGGGAACATTCTGTGGTGTCTGCAGGGCCCCCAGAAAGCCCGCTCATTTAGCCCAACAATGTGCAAAGTAATGGAAACCTGGCTGTGGGATGTACAGTGACTCCTTGCGCAAAAATGTGAGGGCTCTCCGAGAAGGCTGCCGGAGTCAGTCCAAGTCTCTCTGACCCCACACCAGGCGCATGTCTCCTGAGTGTCTCCCCCTGTGTTGCTGGGTGGTGTGGGCTCAAGAACGTCCTGCCGAGAGCGGTCTGGAAGCTTCCACATGCACATGGGTGGTCACACACCAGCCCTTGAGGCTGTGGGGTACCACTGCTGTCATTTAATTATCTTTGTGACCATGAAGTGTCTCACTAGAAATTACTCCATCGCTACTCCTTTCCCAGCAGGTGTAGGTGTTTCAGACTGACAAGGTAACTGCTTGGCTAGCAGATCATGTTAATTATTATTATTTTTTTAATTAAATTGAAGGCAGTCAGCAAGAAGGGTTAGCCTCCTGCCTTTCAATCTATTGAAATCTGTTTAGTGCCCATCTGAAGCTTCCTTTTCATGCCTCAATTGTTCAGGGCCAAGTTAAAGAAATAAGAATTGGGGGGCGTGATTGAGTTGAAAAGGAGAGGTAGATTAAAAAAAAAAAATAATCGAAGGTTCTGGACACACAGTGACTGCTCGTTTCACCTGTAATTTGAGATGAGAAACACATCCCGAGGAGGGGGAAAGCTAAAAATTATTTACAGCTGGACAGGCAACAAAAGTAAAACCAAAACTACACAATATGTATCTATATTTGTCTTCACCTTCTGTTAATTCCTGGAGGCATCAAGCACAATATTGGACACTTAAATTTCCTTGCTCTGAATTAAAGGGCAAAAATGGTAATCTACAGTCAGGAAAGAAAGGCTGCAGGGAGTGTGCATTTTAATGAGGGACAGAGATATATGCGTCCTCAACATGAATAAAATGGGTTTGGAGCAAGACCAAATGTATGGAGGAAGCACTAGGGGACACAAGCCAAGGAGAACAAATCTTACGTACTTGTATTCAATCAACTAACATCATAGAGTATCTACTCTGGTTCAAGCACTGTTTTAAGCCCTATCATTTTTTCCCAAGATCCTATTTATTTATTTGACAGAGAGAAACACAGCGATAGAGGGAACACAAGCAGGGGGAGTGAGAGAGGGAGAAGCAGGATTCCCGTAGAGCAGGGAGCCCGATGCGGGGCTCGATCCTGAGTCTCCGGGATCATAACCTGAGCCAAAGGCAGTCGCTTAACAACTGAGCCACCCAGGCGACCCTTAAGTTAAAGATCTTGAGATCATTCTGCATTATTCTGGTGAGCCCTAAATCCAATGACAGGTGTCATTGTAAGAGACAGCCCAGCCGGAGACATAAAGAGGAGGAGAAGGTGACTGAAGGTGGAGGCTGGCCTTTCGCAGCCACAAGCCAAGGAACTCTGGGAGAAGCTGAAGGGGCCATAAAGGATTCTCCACTTGGGCCTCCAGAGGTGGTGTGGCCTTGCCAACACCTCGATTTCAGACTTGTGGCTTCCTGAGCGGTGATACTATAACTTCCGGTTGCTTTAAGCCACGGTGTTTGTGGTCATTGGTACGACAGCGCTCGGAATCTAACACAGGCCCTAAAGGAAACAGCACAGCCTGAGGGAAGCCAGCTGCTGGGTGGGCTCACCTTCAAAAGGCAAGTTCTTTGTGAGAAAGAGGTGACCAGGAGCCGCTGTCCAGGGGCCTCCTCCCAGGGACCACGCAGGGAGGCTCCTCCTTAGCAGCTAAGTGCCGGCTAGGACTGAACACCTGACCTCTTCAAACCTCTCCGATTAGGAGGAAGACTTTCCTGTGGGTACCCTCTCTTTCTTCCTTTCTTTCTTTTTTTTTTTTTAATTTATCTATTTATATGAGCTAGAGAGAGCGTGCAGGTGCATGCACAAGCGTGGGGGGAGGAGGGGGAGAAGTAGCTCCCCCCCCCACTGACAGGAAGTCTGATGTGGGGCTCCATCCCAGGACCCCGACATTATGACCTGAGTCAAAGGCAGATACTTCACCGCCTGAGCCACCCAGGCGTCCCATGTGGGACCCCTTTCCATGATGTTCAGGGGGGGCTGCCTCCCTTCTTCCTGACCCCTCAAAATCTCCTTGCACAAATAGACTCAGAATCGAAGCCTCGTCAATCAGTCCGGACACACTGATTGGTTCAGGGGTGAGCATGGGACTCAGGCCGGGCCAATCAGAGGCCTGTCCGGGAATTTTCTTCTGAAGTGCTGGGAAAAGTGCTAGGGAGCTAGCTGATGAGATGAGACCTTGTCGCTGTGGTCAGTCTCTTAGTCATGCGACCTGGTAGCTTGCCTTTTCCCCCCCTTTTGTTTAAATGAGTTCTCGTCTCTCTTGCGTGTGAATGGAAGGGTTCTAATTCAAGGCTCTTTCTGGGGACCTGTGCCAGACCACATGTTGGATTCTTTTTGTCGAGTCTGGACAAAAGTCTAGAGGCTGAGTCACTTCTCAGAAGGGACCCCTGACCCCCTTCTGTGGAACCCATCCTGCTTCCTTCCTAGCGTGGGAAAGGAGAGGGGGCAGGTTTTACTGCCGCAGCCATAAGGAAGAAGAAAGAAGCAATCCAAAAGGAAAAGAGCCAGAACAATCAAAGCTAAGAAAACTTCAAAGAGACATCGAACCCCCAAATGAATAGTTTTTACCATCTTTGTTTACCCCTTTGAAAATTTAATTCACTAATACAGTGCCTCAGTTTTGTACTTGGCCTTAACCCCTCTTAACATTTCATTCTGTATCGATCTCAGTTATTTGGTGCGTGAATGAATGGAGCTGATGCCGGCTGATTTAAGCTGAGAATTCATTTATCAGAAGCCTGAGGAATCGGGCTCAGAAAATGCACAAGAACAATAGGAAGGTGGACAGGCAGAATCACAACCAAAATCAGGCCCCAAAATCAATGTGGGATAAAGGCTCAGCCAAAGACACAACATCACTTCTCCCCAGGACCAGAACTCTGTGGCCAGCCCTCCCTCTACCCCCATGACCCACCTAAAAGAGCTTTCCCATCCCTGCTGGGAGCCTCAGAATTCCAGAGGGGAGCGTGTGACTGGCCAGGTCAGTGCTGCATGTCCCCTCACTCCGCCAGATGTAAAGGGACCCTATTTTTATAATGCATGCCTAAGTTTCCTGCATATAGAAGGGCTTGTACTGGGTGTTAGGGACATTTGCTAGCCCCTGTTTGTGATATTGGTCCTCCTGCCGCGATAGGACTCCTGGCCAGCACAGGACATGTCCTGTCAAATCCATTGGCTACCTTGATATGCTTTGAGGTACCACTCTGCAATACAAGTTTTTTTTCCTTCAGGAAAAGGAGATGAAAAATGAACAACAAAAACAAACAAGCAAAACCCGTATGCATCATGGGTCATGTTTTGGTGGTTTTGCCTCCTACTGAGATGCCTTTAGGGGAAATTTCCTGAACATAAGTTAATTTAGAATTATCTCTTTGTCCTCTTTTGGGGTGAAAAAGAGGGGAAAAAAGAAGTTGGAGCTGACCCCACGGCGATTAGATTATCACAATAGCGGCCTCTTGTGACAGACTCGTGATATCCTGTGAGAAGACATAAAAAGGACCACAACTTACGGAGGCTAGCTTGAATAACCATAGTCTGCAGCTGCGGGAATTCAAACAGCCCTTGGGATGAGCAACAGCGTCCTTTCTGCCGTGATGGTCCCGTGTGGCTACATCTTAAAAGAAAAACCTGCTCCTTTGAAGTGAGGCTTGCTGGCCGACGAGGCACGGGGAACGGGGTCAAGCTCCTGGAGACAGTGGCAGGGGTGCCCTGTAAGCCGACGACCATGTCCCTGCAGTCAGACATAAGGCACAGGGCAGGTTTCTGGAATGAACGGAGGAGGCCAAGCCTTGGGAGTGGGTTGCAGGTAGAGCACCGCTATACAAACAAGGACGGAAAAGTACAGTGACGCTCCTAACCAAAGGGGACAGACTAGATGAGGCCAGATGGAAGAGATCTGCAGTCAACGGGGAAATGAGGAAAAATACACCCAGGAGAAAATGAAGAAAGCAGAGATGAAAAGAGGGGCTGTCTAGAGAAGACCAGGCACTTAGGACACAGAGTGGGGTGAAGAGTTTTCTTTCTCTTATGGACTGAAAGTTTGTGTCCCACCAAATTCATACGTTGAAGCTCTCATTCACACTGTGATGGTAGTTGGTGACTTTGAGAATTAGGTCATGAGGGTGAGGCTCCAGGAGTAGGGTTAGTGCCCTTCTAAGAGGCACAAGAGACCTCCTCCGTCCCCCACCATGTGAGTGCACAGCAAGAAGGTGGCCTCCTACAAGTCGGGAGATTTCTCACCTGAATGCAACCCGGTGAGAACTTGGTCTTGGACTTCCCAGCCTCCGGGGTGGGATACACATTCCCGTTGTTGAAGCCCCCCAGTGAGTGGTATTGCATCATAGCAGCCCTAGCAGCCCAGGAAAATCTTTCACCCCTGGCATCTACAGAGCCGAGGTCTCGTCTGTGTTCCTGCCCTTGCTATGCATTCATTGGGCAAAATATTTGTAAAAGCGTCTGCTCCGGTCCTGGCGCTGGGCTAGGGGCTGGGTTCCAGAACTGCTTCAGTAGGGTGCTGTCTGGTCAGGTGTCTTGCAATGGGGATTTTAACCTGAACCCTAAATGATGAGAAGGAACCCCCGCAGGCAGATCTGGGCAGACGGTAGGAGTGGGGCATCTTCAGAAGCAGAAAGGAAACTGAGGCAGCATGTCATTGTCCAGAAGCACGGAGTGGAGGCTGTGGGCACCAGGCAGGAGCTGAGACCTCCCTGTCTGGCACCCCACTTCGAGGGCAGGAGGCTCCAGTGGTTGTGGGCACAGCCATGCCACTGACTCATTGACCTCTCTGAGCCTCAGTTTACTCACTCATAAAACGGGGGATAATTATAACACCTACCTCAAAGGATTGGTAGAAAGATGAGAGCACCTCTCATGTAAGAAGGGCTGCACAGGTTGTCCATCATCTTCACATTTAATGTCATCGACACTCGTTAGAAGTATTTATTGTCCTTAAACGTCTCAGAAACATCTCTGGCAGATGTGGGACTTGTAAAAACAACACATTTCCTCTCATGCTAAGCCAGAGACTGTACGTGTCTTCAGTATCCTGGATAGAGTCTCCGGAATAACTCGACTTCTAAATGATGTATTTGAAATTAAAGTTTGCGAGGACTGTGTTCGTAATGACATAAATTCTAGTTATGTGTTCTCTGGGGCCATCAGCCCCTGTTGTTTTCCTATCACATACTATAGCCAATTTTTTCAGTTGCTAATTGTAAGAAAAGCATCAGAAACATCTCAGACCTCAGAGAAAGGTCCAATAGGCCTCAAAGAAGAGAGCTGTGGAGAGACCAACATTTTTCTAAGCGGTGCGGGCCTTGTGGTCCCAGAGCAGATCCTGAGTGTGAGTTGGAAAGTGGGGTGTGTTTCCTCAGAGCAGAAGTGGCCTCTTCTTCCTCATTCTCCCAGAGCTGAGCCAACAGGTCCATTTATAGCCTCTTCAGGAATCCTGAGAGATGCCTCCAAGATAGAGTATTTCAAAACCGAGCAAAGAATGAAGAGGGTATCAAATCTGTGTACAGGGCACAGGGTGGGGTTGGGAAGGGAGGACTCAAAGGAATGAAGAGAAAAGAAAGAAAAGGAAAGGAATAGAATGGGCAGGAAAAAGTGAGGGAAGGAAAGAAGGAAGGAAAAGGGAGAGAAAACCCAAGCATGGGGGCTTAGAGAAGTTTCAAGAATGGCTGACAGTATTAAGTCATCTCAGGAATTTCTGAATAGGTTTTTGTAACAAAGAGATGAAATTTAGGCGATTCTAATGAACAGAAAATAGGTTCCACTCTCTTCTCTTTGGCTTCCCTTCCCCTTTCCCCAACTCTCTCTGGTAGGGGTGAGCAAAGTGTCGGGGTCCTGGAAGGACCAGATCGCCTCTACAAAGCGCCATCAGAGCAGACGGTGGATGGGGAGCAGCTTAGGCTCCCGGCCCAGCTCCCTTTGTAAATTGAGACCTTCCGACTCGCCCTTCCCCGGTGTGTCCCCACCCCCCCAGGCCCCTGCTCTACTTTCACTAATGAACAAACACATACAAAGGTTCCCAAATGCTATCATTTCTGCTAATGTTTAACAATATCCAAATAACACTTGCAAAGAAGTATAAGATACTGTTAATAAGGTTAAAAATAGTCAAACATGGGGCACCTGGGTGGCTCAGTCGGTTAAGCGACTACCTTCGGCTCAGGTCCTGGGAAAAAGCCCCACGTTGAGCTCCCTGCTCAGCAGAGAGCCTTCTCCCTCTCCCTCTGCCTGCCTCTCTGCCTGCTTGTGCTCTCTCTGTCAAATAAATAAAATCTTGGAAAAAAAAATCACCAAACAACTGCAATGCAACTGATTTTTAGTGTACTTATAAAGAAATATAAAGTAATCTGATTATTGAGAGTTCCTCTAATTTAAAAAGTGATATGTTTTATATTTTTTAAAATACAGCATAGGTAAGTAAAGAGTCTGGCTAACTTAATAAATTGGATTAAACTAGTTCATAGCTTATTCCTGTTGCATACAATCTCTTTTGGACTCTAGGATATATTTGATTCTCTCCATCCATAGTTTTCCTCCTAGCTATGTGAACATAAATAGCACACATAGCAAAAAATGTTTATAGATCTGGGCTTCTTTTTTTTTAATTAAATCACTGATTTTACTAAAAGTTCTTAAAAACAAACAAACAAACCTCTTGTTGGCCTGAAGAACCATTTGTAATAATAATACTAGCTTACGTATTTCTAGGGCTTAAAGATATCCAAATGCTGTCATGTGCATCATCTTGATTCCCTTAAGAACCTTTTGTTACAACAGGAAAAGCAACAGAGGATCAAAGATACTGGCAGTTCAAGATCCTATAAGTAGCAAATTTAAAAGCTAAGGCCCGGGGCGCCTGGGTGGCTCACTTGGTTAAGCAACTGCTTTCAGCTCAGGTCATGATCCTGGAGACCTGGGATCAAGTCCCACATCGGGCTCCCTGCTCGGCGGGAAGCCTGCTTCTCCTCCCTCTCTCACTCCCCCTGCTTGTGTTCCCTCTCTGGCTGTGTTTCTCTCTGTCAAATAAATAAATAAAATCTTTTTAAAAAATAAATAAATAAATAAAAGCTAAGGCCCAAGGGGGGCTTTTGGCACCCTGACCCTCCGGAATGTCCGTCCTACCATGTTGTAAATTGGATTCCTATGTTGAGGAGTAGAGTCGGGGCCATTTTAAGAGTGTATTATTTTACAAGTCAATTTTGTAAGACATTCCTTCATTTTCCAGTATTCTTCATAATTTCCATGTACTTATAGTCTCACCCATGTATTATGTTAAAGAATTCAGGTTACCTCAAAAAAAAGTGGGAAAGAAATTTCAGAACTGTCCCCCCCGCTGTGCTTCTCAAGGCAACTCCATACTTCCATTTAAATAAGACTTTCATTTTTTTTTAACTCCTATTTTAGAAAATCAGACCAAATTTAAGTTCTTCATTCTACTTCCTAAAATCTAGCTCTAGTCTTGGGGGCAGGGAGAAAGAAAACGTGAATGGGAATATAGTGATGTCCTGAGCCCAGAAAAATAAAATCAATGTAGAAGTCTTGTCTTTGTCGATTTGCAACTCTCTTTCTTTTCAGTTTTTCAAGGTCAGCAGAGCAACAAAACTCAGCGATGTCCCTGACCTAAGACTCACCCTTGAGCCTGAACTCATCTTTCTCCCCAGGTGGGTATGCCATGTATCAGGGTCACCAGAAGATCCAGCTAAATCAGCATTTATAATCATATGTAACATCTGTCCTGGAAAATAAAGTTCATGGGCTCAAATAACCTCATAAATTAACCGCAACTGGGCACCTGGGTGGCTCAGTTGGTTAAGCAACTGCCTTCGGCTCAGATCGTGATCCCAGAGTCCTGGGATCAAGTCCCGCATTGGGCTCCCAGCATCATGGGGAGTCTGCTTCTCCCTCTGAGTTTCTCCCCTTTCATGTTCTGTCTCACTCTCTCTCACAAAAATACATAAAATCATTATAAAAATAAAAAAATAAATTAACCACAACAGAGAGACCTCATATATTTTTTAAATGTGTGTATAGACCCAAAAGAAAAATACAGCACATGAGCAATAAGAATTTGTCCTTTATGGTTATAATCACAATTCATAATATGCCCAGTCTCCCCCTGCTTACTACAGATTTGTGCTGCAAATGTGAAAATCAGTTGTGGAAAGGGGTCCCAGAGGAATTAAGTTAAGACTTCAACATATTTTCAAGTGTTGAAAGAATGGATTTCTACTGTGAGACCATAAATACCTTTTGGGTTTGATGGCCACAGATGGTATGTGGACCATATATCAGTGTCTTATTCAAAGGTAGGTGCTCAATAAGTATTTGCTGAATGAATGAATGTATAAATGAATGAATGCACACTGAACATGTCCAGAAAAACACAAGTCCTGCTCCAACAACTCATCCAATCCAGCCTTCCTTCCAGAGATCTGGTATCATCCAATCATGCCATGTTCTTCTCTGGGTAGAAACAGGAACCACTGGCCCTTTGGAGTCGGGCAGAAACAAATGAGAAATGGAGGAGCAGGGAAACCCTAGAGCCTCCTTTTCATATTTTCAACTGATCTCTTGATTTCTAGTGGTTTTGCTCATTAAACAGGAAAAAAAATTAATTGTAATTTTCCAGACACTTGCATGTGAACTCATTCTAGATGCAAATTTTAAAGGCAAAATCACCAGAGGCTATGTGGTATACAGGGCCTCGTTACCAAGGGAGGTCACATAAAAATTAAAAAACACTAAAGAATAAGTAGTCCATGTTGTCTAGGGGGATGAGCTATGCAACCCAAGTAAAAATTAAAACCGAATTACATCCACTCATCAGCATTGCATAACACACCCGACTCATTTGCATACAGTGCAATAATTCCTGATAGGTACGTTAGTATATCTCCAGGGACACAGGGCCTTGGGCTTTCTCCCTCTGCATTGGCTGTGTTTCTTTATAACCATGAGGCAAATAAATAATGCTTCATAGAACCATCAGACCATGCACATTTGAAATAAAAGCAATACAGATTTGTGAGTGGCTAACATTCAGGCCCCCTCACATGACCAAGAAACTATCTGCTTTAGGTCAGTGCTCCATTTCTAGAACACTGATCTTGTGTTTTAGGAAACTACATTTGTTTTAAGCTATATAAAGAATTCTTCTTCTTTTTCTTCACCCTGGACTGGCAGGTGAAGGGGACATTTTGAGATTATCTTCCTTGCACCAAGATCCCTTTGGCCAGCAAGTGACAAAGAATGGGTCTTCCCCTTAAAGATTCTATTGTTCTTGGAGGCAGTCACCGGGAAGGAGGAGTCTGGCAAGCACGATGGTGCCTGACTGGTCTGGAGATCCTTTGAAAATCTGCTCAGAAAAGATTGTCGGGGTTCAGAATTGACCACGGTGCAGCCCGTGTCCACATTCGTTTCTGCCTCCAGCTTCCCAAAGCTGTCCTGCGGGCGGAGGACTTTTTCTCTGGCCCCAGGCTGGAGGTGTGGAGAAGGCAGATGGATCTTGATGCCCAAGGCAGAGCTGCTGTCCTGGGATGAGCAGCCAGGGCTTTTCCATGAAGTGCCACTAACGCTGCCTGACACAGGGTTCTCAGCAGGCTCCGGGCACTCCAGGGAACCCACCTTGAGCCTCCTGGCCCGGCTCCTTCGGCATCTTGTCTCCAGGGTCCTCCTTGTGGAGACGGGGGTCAGCTTGGAGACCTGGAGAAGTGTGTCGACTCCCGAGGGGTCATTCAGAAAGGAAAGCTCGCCATTCCTGACACCAAGTCCTGGATTCAACTGGACCTAAGCGACAAGGGGAAAAGAAATACTCAGCAGGTGTTTTCTATTAACTAAGTGCTGAGAACAGACCGTGTCCCATTCATCCTCTGCCATCCAGTGCCCACAGCACACTTTCATAAAGCCAGTTGATGTGAAGTAATAAGTACAAGCTAATCATGAGTTATACCAGCATGAGCTCCAAACATCTCTCTCTCTGACTCCCTAAATGAACGTTTGACAAGGCAAAGAATCTGAGAATCAAATGCAACAGCACAGTTCTCGTAGATCATGTTGTTCAAATGATGCCAAGATGTTCACAGGTGTTATCTGGTGGCCTCACTTGAGGTTGCGAACGATGTATTACCAGCTATGTAAAAATAAGAACAAAAATCAAGCCACCAAAAGAAAAGATTGGAATAAGAATTCAATCTTCCAAACTCCTTATCCATCATACTAATGATATATATCTTGAGTTATTGCAAGACAAGTGGCCACTCCAGGCAGACTGATAACTGGACGCCTTTTAGGTCAATATTCTTTAAATTTAGGGGCACCATTTATTTCTAGTACAGGCTATGTGTAGTAGTGGCATGTGGAAAAACATCAAAGAAAAGAGGGGGACTGCCTATATGGGACCTGTGGTATCTTCATCCCTACCAGGTCTATGCTGGTTTCGAACGCACAGACCCTACTCGGCAGAACTGCCACCCTAGAGTTAACTGCTTTCTCCCTCTGAACAATGAAGTTCACTGGCCCGCCTTCCATCCCTGGACTCTTGGGAGACTCATCTGCTACTCCTTACACAACACTCCCACCGAAAAGATTTCTGGAAAAGGCAATGTTCTCTATCTTGTCAGTAGTCCTTAGAAATCGGTATCCCGGGTCCACCGCTGCCTGGCGCAAATATTAAAAAGAATGTACAAAAGAACCTTACATGCATTTACTAAGTGAAAGAAGCCCATCCTGAAAAGCCTATATACAGTATGATTCCAACTATATGACATCTGGAAAAGGCGAAACTATGGAGGCCATAAAAAGGTTAGTGGTTGCCAGGGGTTAGAGGGGAGGGAGGGACGATTAGGCAGAGCACAGAGGATTTTTAGGGCAATGAAACTACTCTGTATGGGACTACTGTGGGGGAGACATGTCATTACACACTTGAAACCGTTAAAATGTACAACACCAAGGGTGAACCCTAATATAAACTATGCACTTTGGGTGATAATGATGTGTCTATTCAGGTTCATCAATGGTAGCAAAGGCAGCACTCTGGTGGGATATGGACAGTGGGGGAGGCTGTTCCTGCGAGGGGTAGGGGAGCACATGACTCTCTGTCCTGTCCATTCCATTTTGCTGTGAATGTAACACCACTCTGAAATTTTTTTAATTTATTAAAAGAAAATAAAAAGAAGGCAAGAAGGAAGGCATCAGAACAATGAGAAAACTGGTCTAGAAATGAGTATATTATGGGATGTATTTATACATGTAATCCATGTACATGGTCTCCCCTCAGTTTCCTCTCTGACGGAAGTGGTGGAGTGACTGCCACCAAACTACAAAAACCAAAACAGCTGCTTCCATCAATTCCTTTAGCATTGAAGTTGACAAATATTTCCTGTAAAGGCCATACAATCAATATCCAAGGTCCGTTGGACCTACGGTGTTTCCCTCCATGACGGGACCCTGCCAGAGAGTAGCCATGAACAATGTGGTAAGTGGGTGTGGCCGAGTTTCAATCTTGTGCAACTTTTTTTGAAGATTTTTTATTTATTCATTCGACACACAGAGAGAACACAAGCAGGGGGGTGGCAGAGGGAAAGGGAGAAGCAGGCTCCCCACTGAGCATGGAACCGGATGCAGAGCTGGATCCCAGAACCCCAAGATCATGACCTGAGCCGAAGGCAGATGCTTAACTGAATGAGCCCCCCCCAGGCACCCAATCTTGCACAATTTTCATGTGTCATGACATTTTTTCCATGCCCACTTAAAAATGGAGACCTCTTCTGAGCTCCCAGGGGCCTTCCACCTCTGATGGACCCACCTCTTTCTGGCTCCAACATTCAGTTCTCCTGTTACATCAACTCTTCAGCATTACACATCCTTCCACATCAGTTGGAGTCCAAAGACCATCACTTCAACCATTTCCTCACCAATACATGTGACTCCCCTCACCACTCCTTTTCCATCAAAGCCCCCCCAAGACCTCCCAGCTCCAGGTCCCTCTGCATGCCCGTATTCCCCGAACTTGCACCTTGAACTTCAGGCTGTCAAAGAAACGCACATGACTGTTCAGAGTGACATCACCATAATGGTGCGGTCTCCAGCTTTGCTCAGTCTGCCCCCATCCGGCTTCCTTAGCCACCTATGCTTTTGCCACAGGCAGCTGTTAAAAACCTTCTGAACTGTCCTCAAACCTTCAGTGGCACAACCTCTGCCTAACCCCTCACCATCTAGAAGGTCTCACCATCTAGGTTACAGAGAAAACAAAAGCTATCATCAGCTAGCAACTCTCAGCTGCCTGCCACCCAACACACCCACAACGTCACCATCTCCTCCACAAGGAAAGGGACCAGTCTGTTTACACAGTGAATTCCATTGCCTCCTGCCTTCCTGGCCACCCCAACTTATCAATGATTCATTTTCTCCCATGTTGTTATCTTGTTTCTCCGATCTTTCTCTCTTTCTGGTGCTCTGCTCATTCCTTTGCAAAAGCAATTAAACCTGCTCAAGTCTATCTTCAATAATGCATTCCTTCCCCTTCTGTCCAGCTCTCTCTCTCCTCTCCTTCATAGCCAAGACTATAAAATTCATCTGCCGGAAGCCAGCCCCGGCAATGGTCAGGGT
This sequence comes from Spilogale gracilis, assembly GCA_004023965.1. Taxonomy (NCBI): domain Eukaryota; kingdom Metazoa; phylum Chordata; class Mammalia; order Carnivora; family Mephitidae; genus Spilogale; species Spilogale gracilis. The sequence continues at coordinate 39,387 of PITA01001564.1, read as the reverse complement.
TCCCAGAAGGTGGTGACGGAGTCGGCGATACGAAATGAGACAGCCCCGAAGATTCTTTTCCGATCACCTGCCAGGCATCTCCTCATCTCTGCCTTGCTGACTCTCAGTGTCTTTATTTATAGGCAACAAGTACAGAGGGTGATTTTCGATTACACAGTGTCTTTGTTAGAGAAACACAGCACTTTGATTACTGAAAGATGTTTTTGCAGGTGCACCTATCTACAGTTCAGAGTTAACTCCCTGAACCAAACCAAGGACATGTTGCTCAGTAAGGTTTTTTACAGTTTCTTACATTTGGTGCCTGGACGATAAAAGGTAGACTAACGATATGGTGTTTTTTAAGCAGATCTTACAAACAAGAAGGTAATTGAAAGGCTTAGAGGAGTTGTGTACAAAGTTTTAGCTACATTATTAATACAATGACCAAAAGTTAGTCTGTCTGGCATCAAGAAGAAAGACAACTTATTTTGCAAGGCTAAAAGCACTTGTTCAAGCCTGTTTTCCATGCCTGGGTACAGAACTCTTTATTTATGGATCCTTTGTGTGCGTGGCAATGTCCTTGTTAGCATACTTTTATTTCTTACATTAAGCCCTTTATTTAACCATTTAAAAGCCCTGCCAATCTCCTCCACAGAGCTGCAGGATATCTAAGATTAAGCTATTATTAATAATGGTAAGTAGAAACAAAGCATTTTGCTATACACCAGATATGGTTTTTAAATGACAAGCATTCCATACAAAGAATGGCAAACAAGCAGGCTAGAGGAATCGCTGCCCCACGCAAACTCCTCCCACTTTGTGGGAGGTCCGATGTTCGGAGCCTTGCAGAGGGAAATCGCCTAAATGACCTTGCAGGTAGCTCGTGGCATGGCGGGAGGGGCGGGTCACGCACCGTCCCCGACATTCCTCCACACTCATTTATCCTAACCACCACCCTCTATTTCCCCTACCCACAGCACTGAGTCTCCCTCTTATTAATCCACTGAAACTGCTCTGCCAAGCTCATTCTCAATCAGCTTCCTTGCCGTTCATTGTTACCTGGGCTCTGGCTGAATGTTCAAGGTTGATCTTTCTCCTTTACATTTGAAGTCTTCTTCTTTTTAAGCTTCTATGTCAACACATTCTTCTGGATTTTCTCCTTTCTTTCCATCCACCACTTCTTAGTTTCCATTGCAGGAGCCTCTTCTCCTATCAGTTCATTATATGCTGCGTTTCTTCAGTGCTGACCTGGGTTTTCTTCCCCCTTTATATGCCCTCCTAGAGTAATCTCAGGGACACCCATGCCTTCAATTACTATCTAAGTGGGGAAGGCTCCCAAAAGCATAACTATAGCTCAGATCTGTCTTTTAAGTCTCATACTTACCTATCCAACTGTCTTCCCGGAACCAGCTACTCAAACTCAACATGTCCAAAATTGAACTCATTTTCCTACTTATGCTAATTCTGTTCTGTGTAGTCTTTTCCCTTTCTTCGAACACTTTAGCCCCATGTTCGTCAAGCAAGAGCATCATTTTCCTCCTTCATCCCCATGTCATCTATTCCCATGGATCCTGCCTCCCAGAGATCTCTCAGATCTTCCTGTCTCTCCATGTACAATGCTACTAACCCTAGATCAGGCTCTCGTCATCTCTTGTCTGAATTATTGCAATGGTCACATGATGATGGGGCCCCCATGAATGCTCTTGCCTCACTCTAATCCCTTCTCCACTCCACTGCAAGTGGAGCTTCAAAAAAGTTTTCATCATGCCACCCTCATGCTTCAGATGGCTCTCTACTCTTCTTGAGATAAAAATCTAAGTCCTTTAATATGTCTTATCACACACACACACCCCATCCACAGTTTTCCCCTTCTTCCTCCATCCTGGTCATTCACCCTTTCCTCTCTTTCAGCCTCCACTCACCAAAATTGAACTTCTTGGATATTATTGGCTCATTCCCAGTGCCAGTATTTGTGTATATTATTTCTTCTGTCTGAGATATTTCTTCTCTAACCCTTTTTCCTAAAAATGCATGGCAAACTCCAGCTCCTACATCATTTCCTCTTGTAAGATTTCTTGATGCACTGAATATGGAGTAGGTCCCCTAAATATTGGCTCTTCCACTTATTAGTTGTTGCACTTTAGACAAGTTATCTAATCTTCCTATGCCTCAGTTTCTTCATCTGTAAATGGAGATAATCATAAGTACCAGCATCATAGAGTTGTTGAAAGGATTAAATGGTAACAGTGCCTGGGACATAGTAGTGCTGAATATGAGTTGGTCATTATCATAGTAATTAGTATTGTTACTAGCTCTTCTAGCAGCCTGTACTACCATATCATAGTAGTTACCACACTGTTATGCACTTACACACTTACTTATCTGTATCTTCCTCTAAACGTGCCATCTGGAAGAAGGACTGCATTCATCTTCTTCACTGTTGCATCGATAGTACCTAGCAGAGTACTTAGCATGTGATAAGTAACAATTAGATGTCTTTTGGATACATAAGTTCAGCACCTAAAAAAATATAAATTTTTACATGTGGAAGAATCAATGTATTGGTCCCTTAATTTTAGTATTAAGTAGTTATAAAGTCTTATCAAGAAAATTCAAAAAGGCTTGCATCATATGGTTGGCCATTTCTGCAAACTTTAGGAGAAGGAAATGTCAACGTTTCTTTCTTAAAGAGAAGTCTAATATCCTTAGATCACATAGCACAAGTGAATGCAACATTATTAATGTAGAAATGCAATTGTGTGCAGTTAGAGTGAAGAATTTCTAGGAGAAACATAATGCTGAGTGATTGAGAGAAATCTCTTGAGGGAGAAGAAGGCTCATCTTGCCAAAAAATAAAGTGAAACAAATTTTGTAGGATTTCTGATCCTTTAGAGCTCATCTTTCCATGAAATATTTGTAAAATGTTACAAATTGAGAGCTAGCTTTTTCAAGTTTCAGGGAATATTAGCAGTTATCTTGATGAATAGAAAGATCATTGTCACTCATTTGACTCTAAACACTTGAGAAACAAGAGAATATATATCACTGAAAAATAATGAAGCTGTTTAAGAACAGATTCACATCATGAAGGGAAAATAATATTGTCTCTTACTAGAAGTTATTGTAAGAGGTAGCAAAAGAGAATTTTTCCTACACTGGGAAAAAATTAAATGGACACAAAGTATACGGCTAATAAGAAACCTAAAAATAATGCCAAACTTGCTTACCTAAAAGTTGAAACCAGTCCCTTCCATATAATTGATCTTTAAATTAAAAGTATTTACTTTAACAGATTAACCAAAGCCACTGATGTTAACCTGCTTTTCTATAATACAAGTGAAAATCTTCTAAGTCCAAGTGTTCTTTCAGGCCAGCAAAAACCCAAGTATTGAGTGAGAAGAGATGGGAGTGTGTGTGTGTGTGTGTGTGTGTGTGTGTGTGTGTATTTGTGTGGCTGCATAGGGTACATCAGGGGTGGGGATGGAGAATGGAAAAGAAACAAGGAAAGGAACAAAGAGGGAGGAACAGATTCCAAGTATGCACAGCTGAGAGACTCAGAAATGAAAAAAGATCCTCAAGAAATACTACAGAAGAAAATCAATTACTTTCTTCATGTCCTTTCATTTTTCAATAGCTAATGAAGAGCATAGGGACAAACTTAGCTAAATGTCTATTGATAAAATGAAAAGAACCACATACTCACTTATACCAAACTAGCTTCTGGAATATACACCTTTCTGAAGAGACAAGACTTTTTTCCTGAAAACAAGCAGTCAATCAACTCATGCTTCAGAAACAGCTGTCTACCTACTAGTCTACTGGAAATAGACATTTACAACAAAATACTGAAAAGAGGTAGAGAGTCATAAACTCCAAAATTACATGGGGCAAGAATAAGAAAACATGTAATCAGTTGTGTGTTACAAATATTTCCATGTAAAACATACACCAAATGGGAGTGAATTGTGCACTTGAGCTTCATGGCAGATTTCAGAAAGAAATTGCTATTTGAGCAGAGCCTTGAAGGGTGGATAAGTAAAGAGGAAGCGAAAGACATTTCTGGACAAGGAACAGCTTGGGCAATACGCAGATGCAGATATCCATAAAATGGAGCATTTTCAACCTAAACAGAAATGAAATTCTGACACATGCTACATGGATGAATCTTGAAAACATCATACTGAGTGAATTAAGCCAAACATAAGGGCAACAATTTTATGATTCCACATATGGGAGGTGCCTAGGGTAAGCAAATTTATAGGGACAGAAGGAAAAATAGAGGTTACTAGGAAGTGGGAGGAGGAGAGAATAAGTGGGTTGTAGTAATAGGTACAGAGTTTCTAGTTGGTGTGATGATGAAGTTCTGGAAACAGACTATGGTGATGGTCATACAACATTGTAAATGTACTTAATAGCACTGAACCCAATGCTTAAAAATGGTTAAAGTGATAAATTTTATGTTATGTGTATTTGATGACAATAAAGAAAATACCTGAGTGCAGGAGTGAGCCTAGAGTTCTGGAAAGAAAGTTGGAATATCCATAAACATAGCAGTCATATAAAAATATATCCATCTATGATGTGCTGGATAGAATGGGTTGCCTTGAGCTAGAGTGAAGACAGAGAATAGTGTGCATTTAAAGTTATGAGGCTTAAAAAAAATAAAGCTATGAGGGCTTAAAGAAGGAAGGGAGAAGAGGAATGGCCCCAGAGGAACAATACAACAGTTGGGTGTGACTGAATGTGGGGCTTCTGGAAAAAGAGGCTTTAATAGTGACAGTATTTCAAAACCAGAGCAAATGGGGAGAGAGTGACCAGAGTTGGAGAAGATGGGGGAGATGGTGACTTAGGTTTAGCTTGGACTGAATGTAAGATGAGGATTAGACATTATATTCAAACTGTCTTACACGGAGCTGGAAATTAGATAGATAGATAGATAGATGATAGATAGATAGATAGATAGATAGATAGATAGATAGATAGATAGATAGATAGATAAACTCAAGAGCTAGAGATGCAAACACAGGTGTAAAAAGAACAAAGATGATACTAAATCCACAGGATGGTCTGTATTTCTTAATCTTAAGGAAACCTTTAGTGGAGGACAGCAGTTCTCAAAGAGGGGAAACTTCATCCCCGCCCCAGAGGCATTTGACAAGGTCTGGAGACATTTTGGTTGTCACAGCTGGGCTGCAGGGCTCATTGCCAGAGGTGTCTTGTGGCAGAGCTGCTGACATCAGCAATGCATAGGACAGTCCTCCATGACAAAGAGTCCTCTAGTCATCTAGTCCAAGATGTCAATACCACCATGGGTGAGCAAACCTGATTCAGGGACAGGAAGAAAGAGGTGAGTCCTCGGGGAAAAAAACAACAAAGGGACAGCAGACAGTGAAGAGGACTGCTTAGTTAAGAGCTGGGTTATGGAAGCCCACGGAGGAGAGACTTTCGAGGCAGGGGCAGTCAACATTTGCTGATACTGGTGGCCTTAGAGCAAAAACTCTTCCAGCATCTGTAGGAGACGGGAGGACGCAGGGCATACAGCAGCCCCCAAGACGGGAGAGATGACAGACAAACACAGGGAATCATGGCTTCTCGGAGCAGAGACTCATAAGTGGAAACCACAACAGGAACCGATGCCAGGTGAGGAAAACCTCAACTGTGACTGAGGGATTCTGGAAGGCTCAGTGTCTGAAGGTTAAAAACTCCAGGGGGTCCCAGTCCTAAAGGAGCCCCGCAGGCTTGTGAGATTTCCCTCCAGGAGCTTGACCAGATGCTCACAATAAATATCAGAGAAAAATCTCTTTGTGCTTCTAGAAGGGAAGGATAAAAAGCAGCACATTTAAACACACCAGAAAACTGGGTTCAGAGAAAACTAGTTAAGCAGAAGCTACCCTGAGCCAGATTGACTGGGGGAAGGGAAATACTCAACTCCAGCCCATTCTAGCCATTGTCTCTCGCCACAGGAGGGAGAGAAAAATTAAAAATACTTGTGAATTCACAGTCTAAGGCATAGACTCACTAAAAGACTGTGTGTAGTCTAATCATAGAACTTCCTCTCCCCCAACTCCACACCACCACATTACAAAAGGCCTATTTTCAGCACTTACTTTTACCTGTTACATCACGTCTAGCTAGCAAAAACAAAAACAAAAACAAAACGAAGCACAAGGCATACTAAAAGGTAAAAATAAATTAAAAAACCACAATTTGAGGAGACAGAGTAAGCATCAGAACCAGGCATGGCAAAATTGTTGGAATTATGCCAGGAAGTTGAAATCGCTATGATTAATGTGCTAAGAGCTCTAATAGATAAAGTTAACAGCAGGCAAGAACAAATGGGCAATATTAACAGAGATAAAAACACTAAGAAAGAACGGAAACCACTAGAAATTTAAAACACACACACACACACACACACACCGTAATAGAAATCAAGAATGCCTTTGATGGGCTAACTAGTGGACTGGACATGGCTGAGGAAAGAATCCTGAACTTGGGGTACCTCAGAAGAAATTTTCAAAACTAAAAATCAAAGACAGCAAAGACAAAAAACCAGAAGAGAATATTCAAGAACTGTGAGACAGCTTCCAAAAGTGTAACAGACACATAGTAGGCAGACCAGAAGGCAAGAAAAAGAGAAAGGAACAGAAGAAATATTTGAAATAACGATCACGGAGAATGTTCCCCGCAAATTAATGCTGGAGACCAAACCACAAATCCAGGAAGCTCAGAGGACACCAAGCACAAAAATTCCACAAAAACTACACCTAGACACATCATTTTCTGAACTACAAAAATCAAAGACAAAGAAAAAATTCTAAAAGACACCAGAAAAAAAAAAAAAAGACAAGAGTGGGGCATCTGACTCTTGATTTCAGCTCAGGTCATGATCTCAGGGTTGTGAGATGGAGCCCCATGTCTAGCTCCTCACTCAGCTCAGACTCTGCTTGTCAGAGTCTGCTTGTCCCTCTCTCTCTCTGCTCTCCCCCAAACACTCACTCTCTCTCAAATAAATAAATAAAACCTTTTTTAAAAATCCAAAGTAAGCAGAAGAAAAGATAACCAAGATTAGAGCAGAAATCAGTAAAATTGAAAACAAGAAATCGGTAGATAAAATCAATTAAATCAGAAGACAGTTCTTGGAGAGCTGTGTGGATTCTAACTCAAGTACTAATTGTAGAGGATTCAGAGGTGAGCCCAAGGACTGGAGGAAGGATATTCGGGCCTGAGTTCTAGCTCATTCAGCAGAATAAACTGGGAAGAGCTGCCGGAAATGATGGCTTGTGAGCAGTGTCTATTGTCGAGCAGGTTGTACGCATGTTGGATTCATGTCCTGGTGCAACTGAGCCCTCCTGTCCATGTCTATGAACGAGACACCACCACTGTGGGCAGGAGGTGGTGATGGGTGTGAACTTTCCCCTTTCACTCATCTTGGAAAGCAGTCAACTCTTGTCAAGAAAGACCTGGAAGGTGGGCCCTCAAGGGCCTAAGAGGGAAATTCCCTTCTTTTGTTTTGTGCTTGGCCTGGAGCACCTCCTAGTGATGGGTGTGGAGAACCCAAGGAGGAGACCTGGGAAAGGACCTCCAGGTCACATCCCCTCCAAGGAAGTCTGAATAGTGACACCCAAGGTCTTTTAAGTCACCTTCCTTGCACAGAACATATGGTTGTTTCCCCCCATTTTATCCTCAAATTTTCAGGAAGATCTTGTTGAAAAGTACAGCCTAGTTTCAGTAGCATAGTGGAGACATTGGCAAGGGCATGCCCATAAGTGCAGGGTGGTGGTGGCCGCAGCTACCAGTGAAGGTGGGCTGGCTGTGCAGCCCATGCTGACCTCCCAGGATCCACCAGCAACCCACCAAAGACCAATGGCCTGGTGAGGAGAGCAGGATGAAAGAGCCGTAGGGGTGTGTTCTAGCGCACCCGAGAAATCCCATCTTAGGGACTATGGCATCTGCCAAGTGACGCACTGGCTTCTGTGATATCGTAATTCTCACCTGCTTTCTGGATGTTCCTTCTCATATTCCTTCACTCGTTCTCTTTTTCTACTCCTAGGAAGTGGATATTTTATAGGTTGTGCCTTCATCTCTTCTCATTATATGCTCCCTTCCTTGATAATAGGGCTTCAACCACCATCCCCAGCCTATGTCCCCAGTCCAAGTTCCAGCTCTCAGAGGCCCTCTGACTCAGGAATGTTTCACCCAAATGGTCTGCCAACATCACAAACCCAATGCATCCAGACTCATCATCATGTCCCTCTCTTTGACCCCTACATCTAATTCATTTCCAAATCTGTTAAGTGTACCCCTGAACTACAGTTCATATTTAACCTCATACTTCCATTGTGGGTCCCCTTACTCAAAACTTTATTGGGCCCTGACTGGATGACTGAAGCCACCTCTATATCAGTCAGTCTAATACTCATGCAATCTACCCTATGATGGTGGCAGGGTTAGAATCCTAAAGCATAGACCACATCGTGACTGCCCCTTCTCTAAGAACATTATTAAATGCCTCTCTAATGCCTTTTGTAGATCCTCCTGCACCCACACTCAGTGAACCAAAAATCGTTCTTCTAAACCCATTTGAACTCTCTAGCTCTACACCCTTGTACCGCCTGGCTTGGTCACCCTCCAAGTCACCATCCAAGTCACACATCCTCCACACAACTTTTCCAAATTTGGTCAAAATAACCCTTTCTGTCCCTACATTCAAGGTAAGGACAGGGCATTTACCAAAGGCCACTTGGTGGGAGAGTCAGCCCATCGTCACACAGAACACCTAACCAAAGGGTTGCAGAAGGATGGCTGCTGTCTCATCTCCCACAAGGCAACCATGGGGAAAATGCAGGGACAAAGGAGGACTACGAGAAGCGGGGAGGGAAGAATTGACCCACAGTACTTTCGTGGCTACTGGGAACTAAGACAAATGGAGAATAGGGCCTACAAGAGGGCCTGGCATAGGGTAGGCACTCAGGAGGAGTATGTGGTGAATGAAGAAACATGAACGTATTTGATCAATTCTTGATACATTCATTTATTCACTGAGCATCTACTACGTGCCCTCTTATCACTCTCATCACAAATACACATTCTAGACTCTGAGAAGCATCAGACTGTCTGCACTGACAGGAGGTCATGTGGGAAAGGAATGATTCCCTGTGTACATCTGGCGAGACAGCTGGTGGCTTCTTACCCACGCAGACAATAATCACTTTGCTTCTGTCTGATCTCCTACAGCTTCTACATCACAGAGCACCTCCATTTCTGTTCTCTTTTCTCATCCTCATAACCAATTATACATATCAGTACCACTCACCGGCCCCATCGGTGACTGCTGACTGCAGGAAGGATAAAATAGAAGCTCTTAACAAAATTCTGCTTCATCCACACGAGAATGTATCTGCCTCCCATGCATCAGACACTGTTCAAGGTACCAGGAATACAAAAGTGGGCCAAGAGCTGCCTGCCCTCAGGCTGCTGACTTTCCAGTGGCTGGCCGTATCCCTGAAGATGCGGTCTCCATGCACCTGCTCGTCTTCTTCCCCTCAACCCCCCTTCCCACCCCAGCCACATAGAACCTCAGGCAGTTTTCTGAGCATGCGCTGCTAAGGAAATGCCACACCACACACGGTCACCCACTCTCTTCTCTTTGAAACACCTTCCTCCTTTCTCCATCTGGCTACTTCCTTCTGGGCTGTCCAGCCTCAGTTTCCTCAGGAAGCTTTGCCCATCGCGTGCCCTCACCGTGTCTAGAACACCCACACATGTGTCCGTTCCAGCCTTGGAGAGGTTAATTGGTGGTTATGGTTTTCCCTTGGATCCTTGGATAGCTATTCTTTTCTTCTTTTCTGTCTTGTCTTTTTTTTTTTTTTTTTTTGGTCATCCATCATTTGGGCCACCCCGCCTTTGTTCCCCTTTTGATCTTCACTGGGGGCCCTTCCCCTCCACTGGGAGTGCCAGGAGGGTCTGACTCCAGGCAGTCCAGATGTAGAGGGCTTAGCCTCTGCCTGGAAACTACACCAACCCCCATGATCCCACTCCCTTAGATGCAGTCATTGCTTTAGAGAAGAGCATCTGAGCCAAGTTGGTTGGGTTGAGCTCAAAAATAGGAACAGTCAAAAATGTGCCCCCTGCTGCACACACGTTTTAAATGTTTGACAGTGAAGTTGATTTTAAATACTAGAGATTAACCGAGGCTGAAGGAGAAAGTTTAGATGCCTTGGAAACTGCTAAGTTAAATAAAAGGCACAGAAACACTGCCTGTTAATCTTAGGTGAACAACAAGGTAAATAATCTAGATATCTTTTAATATGGAATCAATATGATTCATATGTTATTAATAACACAAAGTGGAAGACAGTAAGATTAATCAAGGAGAAAGACTATTCATCTTCTATCCTGTTATTTACCCAATAGGCCTGAAAGGGGTTTCTGACCATTTCTCAAGGACGGAAGCCACAGAACATTCTGCAGTGAGCATCCCACACCTCCCCCTGCCTGCAATCACTTACACACTCATGCACACCCACTAAGCACTGGGCGATAATGAGTGACTGCATGGGTGTGGGAGCCACTTTCCTACCTGTGTCTTGTGTCTTAGGCAATTAACTGAGTACCTCCATTTCCTTATCTTCCTTGTGACTTCTTAGGTTGTTGTAAGAATTAAAGTTATCAATGTATAGCACTTAGTCTAGGTCATAACAGATAATAGTAGCTAAAATTGCAATCCGGGCACTATATTAAACACGTGAAGCATTCTGTCATTTTACGTGGATAACAACCCGCACTCTAGGAAGATGTTAGTATTACCTCCTCGGTGCTAACGAAGGAGTCGAGGCTAAGCGAGGCAGCTACTGGGTGCAGGGCTCAACGGCCAGGGAACCCTCCCCGAGAGATGACACATCACAGTAGCAATCACATGATTGTGCTTAAACAGGGTGCTTACAGAAGAAGGCCTTCATAGCCAGGTTTTCTTTTTAAAGGAGTTCTAACCATTGGGCTTGAGTTGGGGAAAAAACGCATGGTGATCCAAGCTACTAAAACATTAAGTCAACAGGAAAATAAATAAATAAATAAGTCAACAGGACTGTAAACATAACATCACCAACCATAATTACAACTTCAGCTTCCTTAGGTCAGGTGGGGAAGAGCTTACACTCTCCCGGAACCCAAAACGTGGGCAAAGTATTTGCATACAATTTTAGAGAACAATCTGAGAAACGGGGTGTCAGCGGATTCTACTGCAAACCACTTGTATAAGCTACAAGCTCCCGGAGCATAAACTCCATTATCTGTCAGATGAGGGGATGTTATGAGTTCAGCGACTGTCACCCCTGATACTATATATTTGAGTCATCCAAGGTGCCCTCAGTGGTGCCGATCGAACTGGCCTGGGGTGCAAGTATATGGCATGGGAATTTCTGCAAGTTCCCCAGGGATTCTGACGTGCAAGCAAGGTTGAGAACCACTGCATTAAATCATCACAAAAGCCCATCTCAGATGTAAAATCACACAGTTCCATGCGTGTCTACAAAGATCAGAGGCAAAAGCGGAATACCTGAAGCAGGATCTTGTTGCCATCATAGTCCTGTGTCTGCCACCTGGTGCGGCTGATGGGGACGCACGGATGGGGAAGAAGAGGCACTAACTGGCCAATCTCTTGGACCTTGAACTGCAGCACCGAAGACTCTTTGGGGTCCACTGACATTCCCAGGGGCAACTGTGTCAGGGAGAATTGCACAGCGAAGCTCTCAGTGGCATAGAGCTCGAAGACACAGAAGTTGCTCTTCTGCATGGTGGCTTCCTTCTGCAGGATCAGCTCGTAGAGTCTGATGGCATCCTCGTAGTTGTCAAAACTGCAGTAGAGCGTCACCCTCAGGATCTCGGCGCCGCAGTCCACCTGCCTCACACCCCAGACCGGCATCTGGCTGTCCAGACTGTAGAAGTCCTGGTTGGCGAGAAGGTAGGGGCACGCCCTCCCCTGAGCATTCGGGGCAGGACAGCCCTGCCACGGCCAGCGCTGGAGGGAGTCAAGAACCCGAAATAGCCGCTCCTCTCCCAGGCTCTCGCGCAGGAAGAGCAACACAGACATCCCCGGGAACCGTGAGCGCTTGGAGTGGCACTTGTCGAAAGATTTCACTGGACTGACGCGCTCTGACACCAGAAAGGGACGCACGTCCGGGCACACGCCGTCCAGGAGCTGACCCAAAGTTTGCTGCAGAAGCGAGCCATGCCCAGAGTTGGCGAGGAGGTGGACGGTCATGGCCAGAGGCTCCGGTGTCCCATCCATTCTGGACTGTCCGAGGAGCACAGAGGGAGCAGGCGTGGAGGGTCCACCGGTCAGGCTTCTGCAGTGAAGGAAGAGGCGGGCGGTTCTCCTGCGGAGCCTTCAGCCCACCAGGAAACCTGCAGCCAGTTCAGAGCAGAGGTCCTAACCTGGGCTCCTGGTTGCGGCGGACGCTCAGCCACACCGTCCACACAAACTGGACCAGGACAGCCTTGGGGTCAATGCCCTCTAGCGGCGCATAATGTAACTGCACTTGGGCTTGTCCAGGCACTCCCCCAGGGTTCCTGTTTGACCTAAAACCCCATAATCCTGAGAAACACCCAAGTGGGTGGTTCTTGCAGACACTCAGTAAAGGAAATGACCAGGCAAAAAGGAACAGGAGCCAGCTCTGTTAGGCTGATAGCGATCAGTTTAGTTAAAAAGACATCCATTTTATGGACCCACAATAGGCTCTGATTTCCTCCTTAGCTGGCAGGCCACCTGAATACAATGACTGCTTTCAAACAATTTTCGAAACTTGTCCCCTAGCCAGGATTTCTTCCCCTCTTTGTCTTTTTACTTTGTTACGGGACAACTGATGCTAGGGCATTGAAGTTACTGTATCGAAATAATACTGTGTTCACTGCAAATGATTTGCTCTGACGCAAAGTCTGAGTGTATGGACTGAAATGTTGCAAAAAATAAAAAAGATGTTGCAAAAGAAAAAAATCTCCCATTATTCATGCTGATGCTTCAGGAAGAACGAGAGCTTTCCAGTATTGATAGTATCATTGCTCAGGTCTATTGAGGACCTACTGGGCAACAATCATAAACAGTTCTAAAACTTTACATAAGTGGATTTAGTCCTGCAGCAAACCTATGAAGAAAAGACTATTTTTCCCCCAGATGACTGATCGACGAGCGAGGACTAAGGGACAGAAAAACTAAGTAACTTGCTTAAGATCTCACAGCTAGAAAGTGGCTGAGATGCCTCTCAGGGACCCGGAAGTCCTGGCCTCGATTTTCTTCCTAAGGATAGGGAAAGGACAGCAAAGCAAATTCTCATTGAGGACACGTATTTATCCTAGGTATTTGGTGTGCTGTTGAATCTTAAAATGAATAATCTTTAATAAAAGCGTTCAGGCTCAAAGCATAACACCCACCCTGATGTGTTCGGAGTATCCATTTGAAAATCATCTATTTGGATAACTGCGCTCCTGAGAAGGTGTGGGTAGGCACATTTTCCTAAACAGAATTCTTAAAACAAGCTACTTATGAATGCTTATAAATAGAACACGTTGTGACAATCTTTTCTAATTTAGAAAGCACTTTTGTGATTTTAAATATAACTTACCTTGACTTTTACTTTATGAAGGCAGATTCCTTTATTAGTTTAATAACCATATTTGAAGGTAAATATTGTTATCTGTGGAAAGGAATCATTTCTATTCAGATTCCTTTTCTAAACCGAACCTACACTTCCAAGCATTCTAGGCTCATAAATTCTATGCTTTTTGCATTAGAAAACTACATACATATACTTGATAACCAATGAATTGTTTTTTAATTAACACAGTAATTAAATTCATTTAGCTTTCACTTTCCAAAAATCATTAGTTTTTTTTAAAGACATTATAGTTCTCAATCTTTAAAAAAAAAAAATAACAACTCTTAACTCATGTCACACAGTAGCCATTGGTGGACAATAACTTTCTCATCTCTTAGTAGGACATCCTCCCCTTTTTTCTGTCCTTCCACTCACCGAGCTGACTGTTCTCAGGCACTTTAGATTTCAGACATGGCTTTTGAAATATTCTTTGCAATTCTGGAAATAACGCTAAGAGTCAAGGAGAAAAAACATACCCCTGAGACAAAGATATTAACTCACAACATTTTGCACAAGGCAAACATTGAAGCCCATATATAGGAACGGGTTTTCTTCTTTGTGTTGTTTTAATCTTTTATCCAGTGCAAAAACATACTTTTTTCCTCTGGAGGTTGTCATTTCTGTCGGGACTGGAAAGATTTCATTAATCTGAAGGCAGCAAAGTGCCAAGAACCACAGGGGTGGGGATGGGAGGGAGTACCACGGGGCTCCTTTTTGACTGCTTGCCTTTGCCATTATTTTCCTAGAAACAACCTGAAATACTGACCCTCAGAGCCACTGCCTTCCTCCTCCTCACTGCCTGCCACCCACCATAACGGCCAGATTCTCAGCTCAGCTCGATTCTGCTGTGCTCTTTCTTTTTGCAAGCTGCTTCTGGTGAAGGCACAGATGAATATTATATGAGGGGAAATCATCATCTTTGACTCCCAGTACCTGGACAGCTGACACTCCGCTATTGACCTTACTTTTCTTAAACTTGGCAAAGAGGCCCAGGTATCTGTCGGTCACCAGCCCCTGGAGGGCAGCCAGGTGGTCAGCTCCTCTTGGCAGAACGGAGGAGCTGGTGACAAGTAGTGCAAGGAAAGGTGAGATGTCAGCTAGTTAAGAGGATCTGTCGGAGCCCTGGGCGGTCACCGTGATCCGTACTTGCTGTGAGCTGCATAAATATATAATTTAATATACATTAAAACTCTGACACCCCACCACCACTCCGAGAAAACTTGGAGAAAGTTTTGTCTCTCTTTAATTTAGAAAATGTGTCGATTTATACCACATGTTGAGAGGCAGGCACTGTGCCAGGAGCAGAGGAAAATCACAGGGTTCCACTTTGGAGGAGCACCTCAACTAATGTCATCAGCCTCCAGGGAGAGGAGGAGATGTTCCTGGAGGGAAGGAGCCAGGGAGCTGAGGAGACTTGGCTAGGGGAGGGGGAGGGGCTCCAAGGATAGAAGCTGATGGGGACAGGTCATACCTGGAGGAGCATGTAGGGATTGCAAGCAGTTCAAGATGGCTGGAGGATGGGGACAGAGAAGGAGGAAAGGTGGCAAGAGGCTAGAAAGGCAACCAGGCCTCACAGGTCACCCCAAAGGTTTTGGGTTTTCTCCTGATGGGAACAGAAAGTTGGCTTGATTGAGGAAAACATGGACAAGAGTGATAGATGGAAAGTCAAAATCAATGAACGCCTTGTTGGTTGGCTATGGGCAGAAAGCTGCAGGGACAGGTCCAGGAGACCTCCCAGGGTGCCGAGGTGAGGCTCCTTGTCCCCAGATAAGGGACCCTGGGGAAAGAGAGCAGCCAGGAGTGAGGATGAGGAATGCAGGTGGGACATGGGGGGCAAACATGCGTGCAGGACATCAGAGTGGAGATGCGAGTGGCCAGACAGCTTGTAGGGCAGCAGACCAGAGAAGATGGGTTGGGGACAGTTGGTCTTTGGGTAACATGGGAAGGCAGGTGGTGACCCAGTGGAGAACATGTGATGAGGAGAGGAGACGTAAGAAGATGGGACTCCGGGGTGCCCAGTGTCAGGACCGAGTGGCAGGTCAGTGGCATCCACTCAGTGGCGAGTGAGTGTGTTGTGTGAACCTCACGTGGGTGTCTTAGGTTATTGGATTTCAGGAAGTGACACCGGCCAGACAAACGCCGTAACTCCAAGTTTCAGAATCACTCTCCCTTCTGGACTAAGCAAATCCTGAAAAAGCACCAAGCAGACCTCAGAGCCATTCAAACCTCTGTTTCCCTCGTTCCCCAAACAACATTAACTCTGACTTCGTGTCCGATACTCAGCTGTTAACCAGAGGCCAGCACTGCCCAGCCCAAGGCAGGAAAGGGAGACGGGTGCTGGGGAAGGGCCAAGGGAGGTGCTGCACTCACCCTCTCACCCCTGACGGCCACGCCGAGGAGGAGGCGCTGAATAGGTCTGGAGTGAAGAAGGAATTTGGCCTCTCTGAAGGAATAAGAATCCCAGGGAGATGAATGCTGTCCAGCTGGTTAGTGGTAGAGCTCAGATTTCTAGTTTTTAAACTCTGCTTCCCCACCACTCCAAGCGGAGCCAGGCGCAGCAGCATTCGTTACCTGTGTCTATTCAGATAAGGGCTATTCAAGTTCCCAACACACAGCCAGCACATAACAAGGGAAGAGGAAGGTGGGAGGAACAGGCATTACTGGTTACCATGTGTTTCCCCCATCATAAGCATTCCTGCCCCACAGCCATTCCTGCACTTAGCTTTCACCATCCTGGCCCTTCTCACAACACACGCACACCCACACACAGAGATGGGCATGTGTGTGCACATGCACTCACATACGTGTGCGCTCACACACGCACACACAAGCACGTGCAGACAGGTGTGCATGCATGTGCATATATGCACACAGAGATGCACGCAGATGGGCATGTGTGTGCACATGCACTCACACGTGTGTGAGCTCACGGGCATGCACACACAAGCACATGCACATACCAATGGACATGCACAGGCACATATGCACATACAGTGCACACGAACACACGGCAGGCAAACAGTAGAGGTTATGCACTCCCACCCCCTCTGGGCTTTCCCCCTCGGAAGGGGCCACGGCAAGCCCCTTCCCCAAGCTGTGCCTCTTGGCGGGAAGCCTCTCTCCTAGTCCCCCAGAGGCTACCCCTGTCCAGCCCAAGACAATGCTATCAGGTTCCTACTAAATTGCCATCTGTTTCCCCCTTTTCCCGGACAATGCAGCCCAGCAGCAGCCTGGGAACTGAGACCCTGCATTGTCACAGGTACAGTAACGAAGGCGGGTTTCCTCCTTGTTCTTTGTTGTGGCCTGTGACTGTGACTTCATTTCCCCAGCTCTGACCAGCATTAGTTCATGGCCGAACCAATTCAGGACCTGGGTAAGGAGAGGGAGAGGTTGAGTGGAACAGCCATGTGCCAGAGACCGGGCCGCTGCTGCTGGCTCTGCTGCACCCCAGCAGGACCTGAGATGCCTCATCTCTCGGGTCTGGTCTCATTATCTCACTGAAAGTAAGAAGTAGCAGTGGTAGGGCACCTGGGTGGCTCAGTGGGTTAAAGCCTCTGCTTTCGGCTCAGGTCATGATCTCAGGGTCCTGGGATCAAGGCTCAGCAGGGAGACTGCTTCCTCCTCTCTCTCCACCTGCCTCTCTGCCTGCCTGTGGTCTCTCTCTCTCTGTCAAATAAATAAATAAAAATCTTAAAAAAAAAAAAAATAGAAGTAGCAGTGATAGTAATTGGCCATAGATCTCTCCATAGATCAAAGGAGCTAAAATACAGAAGGGCATAGAGGTCTCAAGTGCTCTATTAAACATCTCAGTGTGAAAGATTTTCTATTTAATATTGTTTTAATATTGTTTTAATCACCCTCCTCCTCAAATAATACCCAGAAAATGTAGTAGGGAAGGGGGTCCATAAATTAACGTACATTATTTTTGTGGAATACTGTGTAATAAAGGGGTAATAGACAATGAGAGAACTTAAGAGAAGCAGATTAGCACCAGCTAGTAAATTTAAAGAAATACATAGCCTCCACGTCAGCATGTCCCTTTCCAGGTATAAACTGTGGAGAAACTGTCTCACGTATGCACCAAAGAAGGCAAATTCAAGAACATTTTATAGCTTCATTGCACGAAATAGTAAGAAAAGTGGGGAACTGCTTAAATGCACATCAATAAAAGAATGGATAATTAATTATACCATATTCTTGCCATAAAATATGCTACATCAAGGGAAATGAATGAACCTGAACTACCCATTTCAGTTTGAGTGAATCTCACAGACATAAAATTGCAAGAAAATGCACACAGAGCCATAACTTTTATACAAAATCTGGAAATACACAAACACCCCCCAGTGATTATAGAAAAGACCTAGGGAGTCAAAGAACTGAGAAATGCACGGGGATGAGAAGCACCCAATTCAAGATGGTGGTTGCCTCATCTTGTGGTGGGGAAGGAGGTTGTGGTCAATGTCTTCAGAATCTATGTCATAAGCTGAGTGGTAGGTTCATGAGTGCCTACATTATTTCTAGAACTTTCTGAAGTATTTCATAATCATCTTAATGCGATATATAATCATCATTTATATACTGACCTTGAAAGGTAGCTCCAGTGTTCAACAAAACAGAAGCATATGCAACATATGATTCTATTTTCCTGTTAGAACCATGTAGGTGCATATGAGTCTGTGTGTATGATCGATAAACACAGAAAAAAATCTAGAAGGATATAATCAAGCTTACATCAATAGTGTATCATTAGTGGACACGTTTTGGAGATGGAGTTACAGGGTTTAGAAGCAGTTCCACTTCATATATTTCTCTATTATTTGTGTTTATTACAAATACGAGGTACCACTTCTATATTAAGTAATAAATTATGCATGAACCAATTACCAATTCAAATAACACATGAACTACAGCCTTGTAATCCAGTCTTTCAACACATGTTTATTAAGCATCTATTATGTAATTCAAGTACTGAGCTATATGGTAGGGATTCATGACCAATAGAAATTAATACTGCCCTGGTTCTCATGGAGCTTACATCCTGGTGGGAAAGACAGACATCAATCAAATAATCACCCAGTGAAATATAAAGTGGCACCTGTGTTAGGTGTTACAGACAAGAGGTGCACAGGATGGGGCGCCTGGGTGGCTCAGTTGGTTAAGCGACTGCCTTCGGCTCAGGTCATGATCCCAGAGACCCAGGTTCAAGTCCCACATCAGGCTCCCTGCTCGGCCGAAAGCCTGCTTCTCTCTCTCTCACTCCCCCTGCTTGTGTTCCCTCTCTGGCTGTGTTTCTCTCTGTCAAATAAATAAAATCTTTAAAAAAAAATGATCAATGGTTCAAAGTGAGTTGTCACCCTTACCAATTTACAGATGTGTCACTTCATGAATGTGAGCCCTTCTGGAAAGAGACTTGTCTAAAACCAAGGGGAGATTTTCTAACAACAGTCATCACCCCCCCCATTTTTTTTTTTTTGTAAATGCTGGTTGTTTTGTTTGTTTTGCTTTGTTTGGGGTCATTTCTTAAACTTCTAATGAGGAAAGACAGCTTTGGCTTATCAGTTACAGTTGGCCTACCACCCAAATTGTTGACAAATAGAAAACATTTCTCTATCAGAAGAGTAGAAATGGTGTGTGTGTATCACACAGAAACTCCACCATATACCTTCAGCCAACAGCTGATGCCAGTAAACATCTGTGAAGTGCCCACTAGGGACTGGGCATTGCATTTGGAACAGTGGGAGATAACATAGATATGATCTCAGCCCCTCAGGGAGCACAGAGCTATTTCCCCCAGTTCAGCAAACGCCAAATGTTCTGTAAAATTTTTGTGTACATATAAAAATATAGGTTTTTTTCCCCTATCACTATTGTAGCAATAACAACAAAGAATGCCAGATAATTAAAATCTGTTTTGGCTTTACGAATCGAGATGTCATGTGATAGAAAGTACTCAATAAGTATTAGGAACTGTTGTCATCTCTCCGGTGACTGGATCTGCTTTTTCTCTGGGTTGCTAGGAACATTCTGAATCAAAGGACATTTCCCCAGAACTCATATATCAAAAACCTCCTAGCCACATCCCAGCCAAACCTGCTCTTCTCCCAGAATTTTCTATGTTAACACAAGGTACCACCAACCACATAGCCAGTCCTTCACTCCACCATGCTTCTGTCTACCACAGGGCCTTTGCATGTGCTGGTCCCTGTCCTAGAATGTCCTTCCCACTTCTGTTCAAACACCAGAGCTGCATTCTGCTGAGGTGGCCTGTCTGACTCCCTGAGGAGCTCTAATCCTGTGCACCTTTTTTTTTTTTTTTAAAGATTTTATTTATTTGACAGAGAGAAACACAGCCAGAGAGGGAACACAAGCAGGGGGAGTGAGAGAGGGAGAAGCAGGCTTTCGGCCGAGCAGGGAGCCTGATGTGGGACTTGAACCTGGGTCTCTGGGATCATGACCTGAGCCGAAGGCAGTCGCTTAACCAACTGAGCCACCCAGGCGCCCCTGAAACATTGATCATTTTTAAACACTTTACTAACATGTAATGTGTGCCTCTAAAAATAATCTAGAAATAGGTAGAGAGTGTAATCATATAATCTCATACCTCAAATTCTCCCAGAGATGATGTTCCATCAAAAAGTCTGGCCTTGGGGCACCTGAGTGGCTCAGTCCTTAAGCATCTGCCTTCAGCTGAGGTCATGATCCTGGAGTCCCAGGATCGAGCCCCACATCAGGCTCCCTGATTGGTAGGAGGCCTGCTTCTCCCTCTCTCACTCCCCCTGCTTGTGTTCCCTCTCCAGCTGTGTTTCTCTGTGTCAAATAAATAAAATCTTAAAAAAGAAGAAGAAGAAGAAGAAGAAGGAGAAGGAGAAGGAGAAGGAGAAGGAGAAGAAGAAGAAGAAGAAGTCTGGCTTAATTTTCAATGATGTGGATAGAACTGGAGGGTACTATGCTGAGTGAAGTAAGTCAATCAGAGAAAGACAGTAATCATATGATCTCTCTGATATGAGGAATTTGAGAGGCAGGGTGGGGGGTCTTTGGGGGTAGGGAGGGAAAAAATGAAACAAGATGGGACTGAGGATGGGCACAAACCATAAGAGACTTTTAATCTCAGGAAACAAACTGAGGGGTGCTGAGGGGTGGGGAAGGGGTAGGGTGGCCGGGTTATGACACTGGGGAGGTTATGTGCTGTGGTGAGTGCTATGAGTTGTGTAAGACTGATGATTCATAGACCTGTACCCCTGAAATAAATAATACATTATATGTTTTTAAAAATGAGGGAAAAAAAGTCTGGCCTTAATTACTATGTAGGTTGCAAATAGAGATGGATATTCTCTCTCATGACAAGAAACACCGCTTCCCATGCCAACCTTGAAATCATTAAAGCTCGCTCAGCAGAAAGCCGGCCAGGCAATCAGACCGAAACCAGCATGCCTGGACCGGCCCGGCGGCCCTGCAAAGCTTGGGGCTTTGCTGTGCTCTTCAGCTGTTCCTCCCTTGTAATTTATACCCCAGCTGCTGCGAAGGGCCACAGCTGTCCCAACCAGACAGCAAAAATAGAAGCGACGGGGAAATAACCTACACATTAGTGACAAATCTGTTTTGAAACCACGAAGCAGGAGTTTTGGTCTGTTCGACTTCATAAAAGAACTTTGATAAGACCCAAACTGAGGTTGTGGTTTCTATGGCTATCTGGTACCCGTGTCTTGGGGCTGAGTATTTTCCCCCTATATGAATCATTCTGAAAGGTTTCAACGTCTGTCTGCGGTATCTATTCTGTGGGATGACATGAGAGAAAAAGAAGGGCAGCTCCTGAATTGCACTCCATCGAAGCATAAACAATAATATTGCTCAAATACCGGACTTGGAAAGTTGAAGTGCAAGATCAGGGAGAGAATTGCTCCGAGGAAGAAGACTTGAGTTGGAATCTCGCTCTGTTATGAGCAAGGATAAGTTTCTTGACTCTTTCCCCAAATGGCTGGCCTCATCCTTGGTCCCTGCGGGGGTTACGGGATAAGGGGTCCGCGTGTGCCTGGTGCAGGGTCAATGCCAATAATGCATTCTTTTTTTTTTCTTTTTTTTTTTTTAGCTGCAGTGCATTTTCAACAATTCTACTCAGTACTAGCATCTTTGCTCACTCCATATATATTTTTTAATTCAGCCAGATCTAGACAAGCCTACAATGACATATGTTTTAACATAAATGTGTTTGAATTCACCAGGCTTCATTTAAAAGGTGAGTCTGTCCACTATGAGGGAAACCTACAGCACATAAAACTACCTGTTTAACAAAGGCATACTTAAAGATGAAAAACAGGAACCTCCTGACTCCCAGCTGCCCAGCCATCACAGAGGCTCCCAACACATACAAAGGCAGGTGCTTGTCAGGAGAGGTTATTTATGGGAAGAGAGGAGAGACAAAATGAGAACATTGAGGTAGCTATTAACACAATTAAGTCATCAAGCTCAACTCCTGAATGGGACCTTAGATGTCTAGTCCACTCCTTTTAAGTTTTTAGATTGAAAATACTCAGCTAAGGAAGATGGCTGGGTTGCCTCAGGTCACCCAGTTTAATATAGTTCAACTGGAATTAGACCATGGTCTGAGGGGCGCCTGGGTGGCTCAGCTGGGTAAGCATCTGCCTTCGGCTCAGGTCATGACCTCAGGGTCCTAGGACTGAGTCCCACATCAGGCTCCTTGTTCAGTAGGGAGTCTTCTTCTCCCTCTGCCTGCTGCTCTCCCTGCTTGTGCTCTCTCTCTTTCTCTAACAAATAAATAAATGAAATTATGTTTAAAAAACCAGTACGGCTTGATGGATGCACTTCGGCTCACAAATATAAGAAAGGATAACCTCGAACTCAGACTAGTTAACCAGTGGGGACCATTTTTAAATACTTCCTGTAGGAGTCATAATTTTTAAATGGCAATTTCCTTTCATTATGAAAAAAGGACCCTTGGGCACCTGGGTGGCTCAGTTGGTTGGGCGACTGCCTTCGGCTCAGGTCATGATCCAGGAGACCCGGGATCAAGCCCCACATCGGGCTCCCTGCTCGCTGGGAAGCCTGCTTCTCCCTCTCTCACTCCCCCTGCCTGTGTTCCCTCTCTGGCTGTGTTTCTCGTGGTCAAATAAATAAAATCTTTAAAAAAAAAAAAAAAGAAAAGTAAAAGGACCCTTTCCCCACACCCCTAGTACATGCACACCATAAGGTTTAGGGTTCCTGGTTCTTAGCGGGATTGTTAGTGCTGATTACCATTATGTCATGGCGGGTTTCTTTTCTAGATGAGCAAAAAGGAAAGAAGAAAGCGAGATGCAACCAAGTGAAAAAGGGGAATCCACTCAACATCTTTCCACTTCACACAGCGGAAAGGGAGATACTTTATAGAACTGGAAGGCAACTTGCTCATAGAGATCATCAGCTATCTGAAGACTGACCTCAGAATCAGGGGAGGTAGGAAGAAATCCCAGCAGGTTTTCACAGAAACTAGGCACTGAGTCAGTGAAAAGCCGCCACTGACTCAGACTCATGGAACTCGATCACATAGATTCTGCCACAGGACGACGGGATGTCAGGTCACATCCAAGCCCAAGTCAGGATTTGGTTTTGGTCTCGGTTTTGTTTTCTTTGCTCTTGAGGTTGAATGTCAGTAAACATCAGATCAAAAATACCAGTTATGGAATGAAGACACCTGGTTTCATTAGTTGGTAAGACTATTTTGCCCGTTGTGGTTGGCTTCTTGTTTAGCAATTAATAAAATGAGACTAATTGTTACAAAACAGCAGACTATTTCTTCACCCAGCCAATGAGGTGGAGGGACTGTTCTAGATTAAGAAAGACTTAGGGAACATGACTAGTGCAATGTGTGAAGCTTCACTGATTCAGGTAAACATTTAGGGACAACTGGGGAGATTTGCAGGGGGAGGGGGGAGGAAGGTGAGTATTAAATACAATTGGTGAATTACTAATAATTTTGTTAAATGTGATCATGGTTTTGTGGTTAGGTAGGATGATGTCCTTACTTTTTAGAGATCTATAGTCCTTATTTACAGGAAAAATGCCGTGATACTATAATAATTTTAAAATATTTAAGTAAAAGTAATAGATGAAATAAATTAGCTAAGAGACCTTGAGATTTCCTTAGGGGAAATAATAACCATTTACCATCCCTTGTGACCTCCCTGGTCCTGTCCATCTAGTTCTATCTAGTACCACAGAAGCTGTATTTCTTTTATAGTCCTTGAAAGAAAAAGGACACCTTAAATTTGGATATTAGGATCCTTTGAAAGTAAATATTACTAACTTTATAAAGATAAAACTTTATAACCTTTATAATATACATGTATTATTTGTAATTTAAACTATATATTTAGCAGCACTTGGCTCTAGCTGATAGTCCAAGATAATAGAGTTCTAAGCAGTAATAATACACATGATGGAAAAAGGGGAGGGGAACATGGCAGTAAGTAACTTCCAAAATATTAGACAGCATATTTCTAAAGTGTTAAAGAAATGATCAGAAAAATCCTTTGTTAGCCTCTCTTATCCCATTCCTGTGTTAGGCGAGTTATGGCTTATATGCTGGCCGGGGTAGGGGGCTAGAAGGTAATGGATGTTTTGATGTGGTTTTGAAAGGGCAGGCTTCATCATCCTTTTTAAAAAAAAAAAAGATTTTATTTACTTATTTCACAGAGAGAAACACAGCCAGAGAGGGAACACAAGCAGGGGGAGCGAGAGAGGGAAAAGCAGGCTTCCTGCGGAGCGGGGAGCCCAATGTGGGGCTCGATTCCTGGTCTCTGGGTTCATGACCTGAGCCGAAGGCAGTCGCTTAACCAACTGAGCCACCCAGGCGCCCCTCTTTTTTTTTTTTAAGATTTATTTATTTAGGGGCGCCTGGGTGGCTCAGTTGGTTGAGCGACTGCCTTCGGCTCAGGTCATGATCCTGGAGACCCGGGATCGAGTCCCACATCGGGCTCCCCGCTCGGCAGGAAGCCTGCTTCTCCCTCTCTCACTCCCCCTGCTTGTGTTCCCTCTCTGGCTGTGTTTCTCTCTGTCAAATAAATAAAATCTTTAAAAAAATATTTATTTATTTATTTATTTATTTATTTATTTGTTTATTTGAGAGAAAGAGAGAAAGCAGGAGCAGGGGGAGGGGCAGAGAGAAAAGCAACCTCCCCGCTGAGTAGGGAACCCATGGCAGGGCTGGATCCCAGGACCTGGGGGTCATGACCTGAGGCAAAAGCAGACATCTAACGGACAGAACCACCCAGGCGCCCCAGCCTTCCTCATTCTTGATTCCATCCATGAATACTGACTGAGTGCTTGTGATGTGGTAAGAGCCATGCCCAGAGCTGGCCTCTGACTGCCAGACAGGAGGTGTGTTGGAAGCTGGCCCCGAGGCCCCCCTGTAGCCCCCTTCCCCGGCACTTCCTCCCTCCCAGGAGCATAGGCAATGCCCTCTTTCTATCGCCCTGAAGTATGAGTTTTGGCAGTTGATGCCTGGTATTGGCAAGGGGAAGTCCCAGAGAAATCACAAGACGTATTTTCAATTCTCTGTTAACTAAGAAAAAACTCACCGTGGTCAAGGATGGTAATGATGACAAGCCAGCCCGGGAGGGGAACGGAGGTGGCTGGCTTGTCTTCTCACACTGACCCATTTCCTCTCATGATAAATCACCCACGTTTAAGAGAGCTGGAGGTCAGAATTCTCTGTTGCGACCAATAGAATTGTTTTTCTGGTGTTTGGGAAATCATATCCTCATTAGCACCACGTTCTTACAAAAAGAGCTAACATCACTGTTCCCCACTCTACCATCTCTATTAATTTTATCTGTTTGCTTTTACGGAGACTTAGAAGCTGTGTGAAAAGATTTCTATAAATAGCCTCATCAGAGTATCAACAAACATGCTTAAAAAAAAAACCTCTTTAAAATAATTGTTCATTTGCCTAGTAATTAGTTAAGACCCTAGCATACCTTCAAAGGGAGCATGACACAGACTTGGTGGATCTCTGTTAGTGACGGAAGCTCCGGAACAAAGGAAATTCAGGGCTAAAGGACTTTTAACCTCACTAGAACTGCTGCTTTGAAGATAGGAGTATTTACACTAAGCTTTGTTGCTTTGGACCTATTGAGGCTTATCAGTCGCCACATGGGCTCCAACGTGGTCTAACCAGAAACTTCCAGCCTCCATGGATATACTGGATTCTATGATCTACAGAACATATAAGCCTACATCAACGCACACACACACTCTCTCTCTCTGTAGACACATACATGTACACACAAAGATGTTGTTTCCTGGTTATTGATCACCACAACCAAAACTGTGAAAAAAACCCTCACTGTGTTCAGTCAACATAATTTTGAAACCGGATATTTGAGACGCAGATGGAAGAGCCAAAAATACTCGATTTACTCAGACCAATCATATCCTACCTCATTAAGAATAAAAAGAGCTACTTTCCAGAAAACGTGTCAGCCCCTTGTCATGGCAATTGTTCATTTTCTTTCAGGTTCAAAATATTTTTATCTTAAATGTCAAAGGCTCTCTTCCAAAGATGTTTACCCAGTTGCCCAAATCTGACAGGATGTGCAGCTGTGAATGAGCTGGTGAAATTCAAAAGCTTGAAATCCTGTTTTCAGACTCAACACACTAGATTTTCTGGGTCTTTTGACACTGCTTCCTTTCAACTCTTTTAATCATGCCCTAAATTCCTCAGGCACCCTGGGACCGGCTGGAATACAGGTATCTATTCAAAAATTGTAACTTCTCACTGATGCAAAGGAATGCTCTGGGAATTTAAACTAACCCACTTCCTCCACTTTCTTTCCAAATTAAAGCTCAGGAAACCAGAGCCGAATACTAACATTTCTCCCTAGAATAATGAGGAAGTGAATAAGCAGGAAGGTCTGGATCGTCTTTGGGTCTTTGGCTCTCCATGCATTGGGACCATTTTTTTATGTAAGACGGCCGCAGAGGGAAGCCAGGCGGGCCCCTGGTGATACACCTCTTGGAAGGATCCAGCATGGACATGAGTCATACCCGCTTTGGTCAAGAGTAAAGTACAATGACAAAGTGGTTCTGAAATAAAGTAATAGTCATGGGAATGTAGTTCTTCTGGAAAACAATTGGCCCATACATTATCAAGAGCTTTAAGAACATGGCTCATGGGGGCGCCTGGGTAGCTTAGTCAGTTTAGCATAGGACTCTTGAATTTGGCTCACTTGGTGATCTCAGAATCATGAGATTGAGCCCTGCTTTGGTCTCCATGCTGTGCGTGGCACCTGCTTAAGATTCTCTCTTCCTCTCCCGGTGCACCTCGCCCACTCATGCTGGTTAACACAGGCCTGTGTACTCTCAAAAAAAAAAAAAAAAGTGACTGTCTTCTGACTCAGTAATTCTCCTTCTAAAAAGCTATTCTAAGTAAATATTAGAAACTTTGACAAATATTTGTGGGCAGGGATAATCACAACATTGCAGATATGTGAAAGTAGGGGAAAATAGCCTAAATTTCAAATAGACTAATAAGCCGCAGGGCATCTACACACTAGGAGCAGAGTGAAATAAATCACGGCGTTATCATTTAAAAAGCTTCTGTCAAATAATACCTCCTGATATAAAACTGCTTATGTTAATGTTACATTTTAAAAGCCAAGGTATAATATTCCCTTTGTAGTGTGTTTCTTGATGGTAAAGAAATATTCATGGAAAGAACAGTAAGAAAGTACAAAGGTGAATAATGCTCATCTCCAGATAATGAGTTAACTGTGCTATTTCATTGTTATCTTTCTGTATTTTCCAAATTATCTCAAATGTGCATTTAGAACTTTAATAAGAAGAAAACAATAAATACATACATTTTTCAACAAAATAACTTAAATGCAGCATCTCCCTCCTTTATTACCGTGCATAGAAATATAGGTAAAATGGGGCACCTGGGTGGCTCAGCGGGTTAAGCGTCTGCCTTCAGCTCAGGTCATGATCTCAGGGTCCTGGGATCAAGGCCCACATTGGGCTCTCTGCTTGGCAGGGAGCCTGCTTCTGCCTCTCTCTCTGCCTGTCTCTCTGCCTACTTGTGATCTTTCTCTCGGCCACATAAATAAATAAAATCTTAAAAAAAAAAAAGAAATATAGGTAAAATAAGTTGAAATACTTAGAGTTATTGGGGAAGGCTTAAAATATTAGACCTTAGAGTACTTCATGCAGCTGGTTTTAAAATAGATTACAAAAGTTCAAAGTAAATAAGTGAATTGCACATATCCATGATGTACATTTATATTTTGAGGACAGAATCTTAATTGTGAAAACACATGTAGACAACATTTATCAAACCAGATACTCTTGGTTAGTGAGCTAAATTTTAATGAGCTCTTGCCTGAAACTTTTTCTTTAATCTTCTTTTGACATGGGTATCCCTAGTTTGGGGGACCCTAACCACAAGTTTTTGCTCTTTTTTTTTTTTTTACAATTTTCTTTATTTATTTGACACAGAGAAACACAGCTCGAGGGGGACACATAAGCAGGAGGACTGAGAGAGGGAGAAGCAGGCTCCCCACTGAGCAGGGAGCCCGATGTGGGGCTTGATCCAGGGACTCTGAGATCATGACCTGAGTTGAAAGTAGATGTCCAACAACTGAGCCACCCAGGCACCCCATGATCTTTCTTTTTAACAATAAATATTAATTGAACACAAGTTATAGGCCAGGAGCCATGCTAGGAACACAAGATATAGTAGTAAATAAAACAGAGATGATGTTTGTTTTCTCTCACAAGGCTCTACATTCTGGTGGGTATTCGACAAATATTCATAACAGATGGCAAAGGGGTCTATTAAGGAAAAGAGTCAAGTGGGGGGTCCAATATAGGGCATCAGGAAAGACTTTTCTGATGGATGAGAGAAAACCAGTCATGGACAAAGCACCCTGGGCATATGGAACAGAAAATGTCCTGGGGCAGAAAGGTACGTGCTATGTTTAAGCAACTATCAGGAATCCAGTGTGGCTAAGGAACAGTAAGTGATGGAAGCA
Organism: Spilogale gracilis; assembly: GCA_004023965.1. Lineage (NCBI taxonomy): Eukaryota > Metazoa > Chordata > Mammalia > Carnivora > Mephitidae > Spilogale > Spilogale gracilis. The sequence goes on along the minus strand of PITA01001564.1, from coordinate 10,730 downwards.
TGACGCTGGGGAGGATTGACAGGGGGGTCGGCAAGAATCATCGCAGTCAATGATTTCCACAGGCTGTTGTAAACTGTTGGACTGGTTGCAGTGAGAAGCCAATAATTTTCTTCATTCTTACCTTACTCAGGTCTTTTTTAACCTCATCCTTAACTAATTATAGACTCAAAGGAAGTTGCAAAAAAATAGTCCATCAATTCCCCCTGTACTTCCACCAGCCGTACCCCCACCCCCATGGTGACACCTACGGGCAAAGTACAAAATCAAAATCAGGAGGTTGACTTTGGTACAACACTGTTCTCTAGACCACAGATTTCGTTCAGCTTCATAGCTTTTGTGTGTGTGTGTGTGTGTGTGTGTGTGTGTGTGTGTGTGTAGTTTCATTCTATGAAATTTTATCCCTTGTATAGATTCTAGTGAAGGATTTTAAATGGGTGGTCGAATCTGTTCTCCATTTTGAACACCAGAGGCTGTAAGAAGGACGAGCTGAGCCACAGCGGTGAGGAAGCCGCTCCTCTCGTGAGAGTCAGTGGGTTCCCGACTAGTGTGGAGGCAGCAGAGAGAGCAACAACACAGTGGAATTCTCTGGAAGGTGGAAGCCCCAGGGCCAACCAGGCCTGGGGTAAACTGGATGTAGGGAACAAGGGGGGAGATAAAATACTCCAGGTTTCAGGTTCCTGGCTTGAACAGCCAGGTGGTCAGCAGTGCCATCTACCAGGAGGAAGACATCCGTCAAGGAGCAGTTGGGTCACGGGGGCTCCCAGCATGTGAGGACGAGCTGCCGTCATCCTCTACTCTGGGTGGAGGATGCACATCCAAGAACCAGCAGCATTTACACAGCATCTACAGCCATTAAAAGCCCCATGTGATTTTTTTTTTAGAAAGATTTTATTTATTTATTTGACAGAGGGGTCACAGGTAGGCAGAGAGGAGGAAGCAGGCTCCCTGCCCAGCAGCGAGTCCGATGTGGGACTTGATCCCAGGCCCTGAGAGCATGACCTGAGCCGAAAGCAGAGGCTTAACCCACTGAACCACCCAGGATGCTCAAGCCCCGTGTGAAATTTGATGACTTTCTTTTTAGTTACAAAGATGTGCCATATAACTAATTACTATAATAAAATAAAATCATTTTACTTTAAGAAAAGAAGCCCTGGGTGATATCACAGAGGGAGTGAGTGTAAGAAGCTGGCTCTGAGCAGAGCTCTCACAGCTCAATATCCTACTTAGTACACACTCATTCTTCTCCACCATTTACTGGTCATTTCGTTGGGACTCATGTCTCCCTAGAGAGACTGTAAACCACCAAATGGCCAAGATGCTATCTTTTAAAAAATTTTTAATACCCAGTGTAGCTAAGATACTGTGCTCTGTTCGTCTCAGGTGTACAATATAGTGGCTCACCTCTTGCATACATTGATTGGTGCTCATCAAGATAAGTGTAGTCTGCAACCCAGACCCCGGCCCTCTCTGGAGAGAAGATGCTCTCTTAAAATCTTCCTCTGCTCTCACAGTGCCTAGCATGGTGACATGAACACTAAGAACGCTCAATAAATTTGCTTTTGTTCAGCAAATGTTTACTAATCATGACGTTTTTGCCTGGTATTAGGACAAGCACAGGGAGACAAAGAACACAGTTTGTTGGGCTAGGCGGTCATTGCCTACTTCTACCTGTATTAACATGAGGACACCCATGGAGTCGAGAAGACATTTCCCTCTCAGGTAGGAAACCCCACCAGCTCTGACACCGATCTGACTGTATGAAAAGGATGCCAATTTAGAACAAGGGTTCGTGTTTTTCTTATCAATACCGGCACTAATCACCTTTAACAATTAACAAAAAAGGACAATATCCTTGAACCATCACATGCCAAAATATCATTTATGAGATACTTCTGAGAGATTCTGGAAACCATTAAAAACAGGTTGTCAAAGCTGTACAAATTCCTACATGATAATGGAAACACAGCCTGTAAATTAATAGAATATTTCAAGTGTCATAGAAACTATTTCTATTATGTGAGGCTCAAGCATCCCCCCAGTGAGAAATCATCTGAGGTATCAGAAACAAGAGAAACATATTTTCTATTGCATAGAACGCCCTTTGACTCTTACATCTAATTTCATGGGCTCTGTGCACAGTTGGATGGTGTGAGTGGCTATTTCCTATGAACCTACAAAATCTCTTCTGAGAAGAGAAAATTCTCAGTATCCAGAAATTTCAGAAGATTTCTCCCTTTTCACTTAAAACTCTGTGCCGTCGTTCATTCATTCGGTGATTACTTATTGGGCTCCTTCTACGTTCAGGATTCAATGAGCTCCTACTACGCACCAGGTGTTGAACTAGATGGTACAGACACAGAGGTGATGAAACAGACAGAAATCCTTGTCCCCCACACTCCACGGAGGTCCTCGGAAAATAGAATGCGACTTATGAAGGAATTCAGAAATGAAATCTGAATGCAGAAAGCGGACACACGGTTGTGATGCTCTACAGGCCAGAACCCAAAGCACAGCCCGAGCTCTGGGATCCAACATGAACCCAGTCTGCTTAGCAAGAGTGGGTTTTGTTTCACTGTCGGTCCTCTGAGTCCTGGAATCGAGAGCAGAAGCCTAAGATGTTTGCGGAGCCAAAGGAGCCATAAAGATGCGCAGTGCTGGGTCTCCTGGGATGGTCCTCATGTCACCAATTCCAGTTGGCTGGCCTGGCCGTCCAACCAGGCTTTCTGGACCGTGAGCCCAGGCTGGCCTTACTCCACATCTTCTCTCCAGCTGCCATCGCCTGACTGCACCAGAGGCTTCTACCTGTTCCTACAGATCCCCTGTCCACCCTTCTCCACTCTGCTCTGTGTCCTGAGACTGACCTGTCCTTTGGTGTCTGGGTGTTGGCCCGTGAGGAGGTCTGAGCACCGCAGGACTGCGAGAGCAGATATCGGTCCCCGGGCTCCTCCCTGCACGTCCTCATAGGCTGCCCTCCTGTGACCGTCCGGACTCCAAGTCACGGTCCCTTCCTGGAGCCCGTCTCTGCCCTGTGTCCTCACCCCACCAAGCTTCCCGCTTACTTGACCCGAGGTCCTGTGCTATCCCTATCATTTCCTTAAGCCCCGCCCACACCTTTAAAAACAGTCCCTTTCTTAATTTAACCTCCAGGCACCCACTTGGAAGGCACCATCTGTTTCCTGATGAAGCCTCCGAGAACACCTGCAGCTTCAGGAGGCACGAGTGAGTTCCTCCCATGCTGTCACCGCCATCTATTAGAGCATGACCCTTGGCAAATAACTGAATCTTCTTTTTTTTTTTTTTAATATTTTATTTATTTGACAGAGAGAAACACAGCCAGAGAGGGAACACAAGCAGAGGGAGCGAGAGAGGGAGAAGCAGGCTTCCCGCCGAGCAGGGAGCCCGATGTGGGACTCGATCCCGGGTCTCCAGGACCATGACCTGAGCTGAAGGCAGTCGTCCAACCAACTGAGCCACCCAGGCATCCCAGGAACTGAATCTTCTTAAAACGGTTTCTTACTTGGTGAAATGAGGATGGCACTAGCACTCACTATTGAAGGTAGCCGTGAGGATAAACACACCCATCTGAGAGGCTTCGCACACTGTAGTGCACACAGTAAATGCTCAAAAAAGAGCAGTTCTCTTTAGAAACAGCTGCACTCCATGCTGGACCGAGTCCCCACCAGTGCCTCCATCCTCTGCTACTCATCGTCATTTGTCCAACAAAGCCAATCAGTTACCATCCCGCTATTGTCCCCTTCTGCCTGCAGACATGGACACAAGGGTCCTCCATTAACTTCTCAAACCTGATTTTCATCATTGACCACCCTTTCCGGTCACTTCTGAGGTCTTCCTTCCTTCCTCACTGTCCCCAGGAGCCACTGCCCCTCAGATGGGCTCCTAATGGTTCAGACTCATTAACTTCAGGCTCATTAAAACATTACCAGCAGCCTGGGAGAGAATATCTAGCAGGCTCCAGACCCAGGTCTCCACGGGGTCCTGCTCAGGTCTGTGTCCTGTGTCCCTTTCTCTCTCTCTGAACACGTTGCCTCTGCCGGCTTTCCCACGCTATGGCTTCTCCTACTGCCTACATCACGATGAGCCCCGAATCCAGATTCTTAGTCCTGATCTGTGTATTTAGCCAAGCACCCCACTCTCATGTCGCATAAGCACCTCAAATACAGCATGTCGAAACTGTCCCTGGTCCCCTGACTCCTATGCTTGTTATAAGCACCTCGCACCTCAGTCAGACTCCCTGGCCAGCAGCCCTGAGGGTCACCAGTGACTCACCCCTCTCCCCTGCATGTCCTTCCAGCTGCCTAGTCCTAAAGGATTCATTTCACATTATCTTGTGAATCAGTCCTCTGACTGATTTCACTGCTGGCCCAGGGGTCTCTCCTCTGGTGAATTTCCAACACAGTGCCATCGGCTCCTCCCTGTTCCGTGCCCCCAAAGCTAGCTTTCTGTGTCCATATTTGATCACATTGCTAAGCGCTATTAATAACAGCTTCTGTTTATTTGTGATGGGCTGGTCACTGTTCAAAATGCTCTACATGCCTTTAATCACTTAGGCATCCCAATAATGTGATAAGGCAGGCTCTGTAATTATCTTCATTTTTAGGTGAGCAAATGGAAATACTGAGGTCAAGCCACGTGTTGCAGGTGCACACGGCTGGTAAGAAAGAGCAGGTAGAGCCTAGAGAGTTAGCCAGCTTCCGGCCACGGCATTATCTGCCTCTGCTTCACTCCCACCCTCTCCCACCGTTACCCCCTCTTCACTTCTCCTTACAGAGACTTAAACTCCTTCAGGGTTCCCACTGTCTACCCTGCAGGATAGAGCCCCAACTCCTAGGCTTGGCACCAACGGGCTCCACAAGCCAGTCCCTGACAGCCTCCACACCGTGGCTATTACTCTTCCCAAAGGGAAGGGGCCCACAGCTTCCTCAATGAGCTGCCTTCTTCCTGCCACTTTGCCTGTAACACCACCTTGAATAACCTCCAACCCTCGCGTGGTACCTGGTGAAGTCCCGAGCTCTCTTAGAGTTTCAGCGTTAGCACCTCTTCCTCCAAGAAGCCTTCCCTGACCTCCCCAGGCTTATCCACGCCCATGTCCAAAGGACAGCACTTGGCATGCTGCTACCATTCCTCTTCCATGTCTGTCTCCAGGGGGCAAGGCCACAACTCTATTCATCTTTGGAACCCCAGTGCCTAACACCTGCTATGCTTTCCAAACATTGCTAGATACATAAATTAATACTGAATACTGAAAAACGATAGAGGAACTTGTGCAGGGCAAGTGCAAAGAAAGCAACAGAGCTGCTACGGACAGCAATGTGATGTCACGTCCATTGTGTATATATATTGTTTTAACACAGAATTCCAGCCTTTGTAACTACAGACCATCTCTATTCATCACACTTCCTCATTACATACTGAAGCTGGAACCTTCCCACGGAGTCTTTATTCTCTCAACCATCCTTGATTAGACAAAGGATGTCATTATGTTGGGAGGGGTTCCTTTATAAAAATCAAAATCAAATAACTTTTCTTCAAAGTTAAGCTTTTTTCAATCAAATACAAATATCACACAGCCCTAGAGCCACTTTCATAGTTTAAATGCAGTCTTGGAAACCATTAAGAGTGTGACCGGGAACTGTGTGTGAAGGGTCAAGGGTCCTACAGAAATGAAAGTCCAAAAAAGAACACATCTGGATGGACATGCCTGATTTCTCTGATAATGTCCAGTAAAACATCACATCCCCTATTGTTCAGGCCTTCCTCTTAGGAAGAACGGGGTCCCATGCTGACGTACACCGATCCATTACTAATTACTGATTTCCTCTTGAAGAGTCAGATGAATCACGAGTAACACTCTCCCTGATTAAATAACAAAATAGTTCCCCTTCATCTGGTTGGAAATGTGTCTGTTTAAGTTAATAGTTAAAATCGCCATATAGGTAGGACTTTTTGAAAAGAGGGGTTACGTTTAATTATTTGGAGAAAGCAGAAAGTTTACTAAAACAATCAAACTTGGTCACCAGTCACTTCATGGGAACTCCATATCCGGCTTAGTCACTTGATCCTACTACAGCAGCTTGGAAAACGAGGATCAGAAAGCTGACTCTGGACCTAGAGGTTTCCACTTGTGAGCCAATAATTCAAATGTGTTTCATATGCTGGTTACAAAGGCAGTAAATTAAATTAATACATTTTCCAAAATCTTCCAACAGGAGCTGAAATGACTAGAGCTAAATATTCAGTTAACCAGAAAATCGCAAGCTTCAGGGGCCCACTGCTAAGCATTCCAATGGTCAAGACTTTCCAGATGCTTCTCAACAATAAAAAATATTCATGGCGCTTGGGTGGCTCCGTTGTTGAGCCTCTGTCTTTGGTAGAAAAAAAGGGTAAATAGTTGCAATGGGGCATATTCTAGAAAGGGTGAGAGATAAGAAGGAAAATAACTGGTGTTGTGAGCATCACCATTTTATGTGAGACGGATCCATGGACAGAGGGTCTTCGAAGGGCTTTCACTGAGAATCTCCGTGACATTCTCTTCTCTCGAGTGACCACCCCAGCCTGAACCACGTTACAGTAGGAAAGTGTGTAAGTCCTTTTCTGCTGAGCTCTTCTGTCTGAACTATCATCAGCTAATCCATCCTTGAAAAGGAAAAATAATGAGCTACAAAGATGGCCACCAACCCCAACATTCCTTCCCTGTCCCACACCACACACTACCCCTCCCCTGCCCTGCCCTTGCACAGGTAGCCTCATCTCCTTCTTGCATCTGGGCTGTCTCTGTGAATCTGTGACTTGTTTTACCCAATGGATGCATCACAGGAGATGCTAGGTGACCTTTGATCCCCCCCTTAGGAGGCTTTCCAGCTTGTATATTTGCCCTTTTAGAACCCAGCATCAGGTACAAGAGGTCAGGTTAGGCTGCTGAATGATAAGGTCATGGAGAGAGGGTGGGGGGCGCCATCGTGGATTTTCTAGCAACAGGTGAGCGGCCCCAACATCATAAGAAGAGAGATTCCTGGCCTGTCACAGCCCTCCTGGCCGCTCAGCCACCCAGACCTCACGGGGCAGAGAGGTGCTGCTGAATCATACTTGAATCTCTAACTCACAAGACCTGAATAAATGCAAAACTTAGTCCACTAAGTTTTGGAGTAGCTGATACCTAGAAACAGATGGTTCATTCATAAAATGTGGCCAGTTCTTTCCAGGGCTCCTCCCAGCTCACACTAGTGAGGTGCAGTGAAGATGCGTGCTTCTGTGGGCACGGAAAGGGCTCAGCGCTGGGCCACCCCCTGCCAGGTAACGAACTCTCCAACACACTGGACGCTGCGGCTACTGTCATTGTGAAAGAGACTGAATGACTCGCCAGTAATGTGGTGAAGGGAGCTTGTGCTTGAATAAAAGCTTGTTTCACACACCCTTTGAGGTCCTTTTCCTGTCCACATATTAGGTAATGGGAGCACATTCCCTAGGCCTCGTGTTCCTGCACCTAGAGCAGAAAACAGCCTATGTCCTGGGACATCACAGCCCCTTCTTTGGAGGTGCCTCTTAGAAGCACCCAATTAGAGAAGTAGCCCCAGCTGTTCCAGAGTGACTCCCTCCTCTGCAACTTTTGAGGAGTAAAGCTTCTCTCTTGGCCTCATGGAAACTAGACTGCACCAGTTGGGTATGCTTTCTAGGGACATGTAAATGGCAAACATAGGGACAGACAGTGGATGTCAAAGACACCCCAGAAAGAAGGTGGATGGCCTTGGGGAGCTGCAGCCAGGGGAACAGAGCAAAAAGACCCCGCAACGGCAGATAACACAAGACTCCTGCAGAAACCCGGTTCCTGGGTCTTTCGTTCTCTGCTCGGGACCTTGATTCTTGATGGTCTCTGTGAAGGTGGCTGGGTTTATGTGGGAGGTAACCAAGGGCCCTCATTTCCCTAAGATCTTTACCATAAAACCCAGTTTTTGCAATAACCTCCTTTTTTATTTTGCAATCAAAACAATATAATGAATGCAAGCAGTGGTCAAGAGGGATCGCATGTTAGTTACTCCCATCTCTTCCATCCAGACCAATAGACTCCAAATGAATGAGCAGTCTAAGTAAAATCAGCATTTGCCCTGCAGAGATCTTCCAGACAAATACTCTTAGGTGTTGAAACAGGTGTCTGCCCCAAATCGTCTCCCACACTAAAAATTCTGGAGCTGCCCCTGAAAACACACCGACTTCCTTTGGAACCCTGTCTTTCTTTCCCACCTTTTGCTCCTTGCATTACAGTAACATCCTATCCGAGGCTTGAAGTCTCCTTCACAGCAGCCCGTTCCTTTCCCCTGGCCCCCTTTTGCCTTGGGAGTTAATTTTGGTCCCCCGTGGGCCATAACTACAGGACTAGTCATGTAGATAGAGAAGTCACTACTATCACAACACAGCCCTCTCCACTGCCTTGCCCTCCGCCACCAAATCGCTGGAGATTCACTCCCAAACAGCATCCATCCCATCACTGTTCATTACGTTTATGTGGAACTTGGCTGCTTTAAAAGAATATTTAGTTTGCCTAAGAGGATTTAGTTATAAAATACCTAAAGGGCTTCCTCATAATGGCAATTTAACCTTCGTAAGGTCAATCCCACCGTCTGGCTCTTGGCAAGCAGAATGAGAGCAATAGTAACTTACTATTTAATTATTCTCTCTTCCCCACCCACCCCCATCCACCCCCTGAGAGGTAGGGTTTCCAGGGACCAGAAGAATATTCTCCACTTGTTTCTAACATTCGAAAGCACTTTTGCATGCTAGGAAGGCTCGACACCAAACTTGAGAATGACAAGAAAAATTGGGAAGCACCCTAAATCAAAACAGACTTTGCAGGAGAATCTGTGGCTCTTGCCCAGTCTTGACCATACCCCCTTCTCATCCTTTTGTTTGGTTTAGTGGACTAGACATTGATGACAGTCATACCAGCTTGTTTATGCCATGGTCCGTAGACTTTTCTATTGTTCTTCAAAAAAACAAATCAAAACTAAGAAAATGCCAATATTTTTGTAAGTGTAATACTGTCTTGAGGATAAAACAGAAAGTCTGGGACTAAACATAAGACATGGTAGGATTTATGAATTAGGGTTATTTATCTATTAATTATTATTTTTGAGTGCATATTAAAGTCATAGTGCGATTTCTACAAAAATAGTTTATTGTGAGGATCAGTAATTTTAGTAATGACGATTCTATTTATTAATAGCACCCACCAGGTGTACATGGGCCCTATGTATCCTTTAATTCTCACATAATCCTATTCAGCAATGAACTAGCAGAGGTTCTGTGAGGTCAATAGTTTTCTCTGACTCCCATGCAGCCTGGAAAGGCGTGATTAGGAATCAAAGTGGAATTTTTTTTTTTTTTTTTACTCCAACTGTTGTTCTCCGACAAGGCCATAACCTAAGGAAGAGAGAAGAAAAAAATCAATATCCTCAGTCAGTCTAGAAAATATTTTCATTTGTTCAGTATTAACGTCACAAACATTTCCCATCTTTAGCTTGTAAGCAACTACCTAATCCATTGAAGTGATAATTCTTGAATAAGTTTTACCTAAAATTGCCTTTTTTCACTTCTCAGTTCAACTCTTGATGCTTTTGGGTGCCCCCCAACCCCACTTATTTCTCGTTTTCTTTTGACCAATAATCTCCAGCTTCAGGCTGTGACATAATGACAGTTCTGCATTACGTTTGCTTATCAAGGGCCTGCTGTACTTGACGTTCCCCAGCTACAACCTGCTCATTTGAACTTAATCATTGTTGATTAGTGTCAAGATTCAGAGGATAAGCTATTCCTCACTCCTACAGTTTACTTCTTACCCCAAATGGCATGGTGGGCATGGGGAGGGGGCAGCATTGGTCTCTAACTTCAGCCTGGATTCTCTATTACTCCTGGCAGCAAATGGCAAAGTTGCCCTTTGGTTTTTTCTTTTCATTGCCTCAGTATTACATAAATAAGCTGTAACAATGTGGCCTTGATTAAGCAAAACCTGATCAAGCCCAGTTAGAAAGGGCAGAGGAGAAGCACTCCCCCCCACCCCTTGGTGCTGCAGTGACTCCGAGGGGCAGGGTCTATTCCTGTCCAGGTGGTGCACCTGCCCTCGCCCGCCCTTTGTTCAGATGCCTGTGGCCTTCACCCCAGCCACCACCCTCGCTGCCTCGATTTTTACTGTCCAAGAGCGGTGTCATCACCACTCACCCTTTACTACAAAGAGAAGAAAGAAGGAAAAAGCTTTGCAGAGAAAAGTCTTAACTGCAAAGAGAGAAAATAGGGAAGGGCCAAAGAGTGGCTTTGTACAAACTCCAGTCCGAAGAAAACGGATGGGGCTCAGGGACTCAGTTTGAGAACCACTTGGCGAACCTGGTGTCTAATTCTGCTACTGGAGCTTTTCATGACGGTCACGGCGGGCGCTGAGCAGGGCTCTATGTTCCTGTAAGGCGCAGAGTAACTGCTTTGTGCTGTCAGAGTTGGGGACCGGGTGGGGCGGGGAGATGGGTCTCAGGGGAATTCAAAATGCAAAGCCAAAGACAGGGTGTTGAGATTCAGAAATCGGAATAACATAGACGGTGAGACAAAGGCCTAGACCCTGGATGCAGCTCAGGTGACAGAGAAGGAAAAAGGAGCGGAAGCGCGGGCATCCCGCAGGCGAGGGTCCGAGGCCTTGCCAGGCCCGCTGCCCCAGCCCGCCTCCAGCCCCCCTC